>QTSX02002864.1:0-394832 GCA_014839935.2 Entomophthora muscae | reverse complement strand
TATACAATATTATTCACTTCAAATCACAGATATAGAAACTCTGCTACTATTCAAGGCTAAATCAAGAGAAAACAACTACCCACAACTAAACCAATAACTCCAAATAAATGCATATTTAATCTAAAATATATTTTTTATTTTATTTTTATGGACTGTCAATCACATTCCCAATCTGCTCCTGCACCAGCCCGCGGGGCAGCCTGTCCACGAGGGCATCCCAGAGGGTCTAAGAACAGACCCAGAACCCAAATTGAGGGGAGTCATGCCAACACAAAGGCCTCCCAAGGTGTTGGCGCCAGCCAACCACCTCCCAGCATCTCAAGCCAGGAACAGTAGCCTTAATCCAAGACAGAAGCCGCTCTCAAGGCCTGCAACCAAAGTCTCCTACACCAAGGTCATCAGGAATAATGAGGTTACTTACCCCTCCACTGTGTACCCAGTTGTCACCTGGCCCTGCACTCTTGATCCAAGAGTTGCTACTTCCTGCCCATGTGTTTTTGATACCTCCTATCAGCCATTGGCCACCACTGAGGAGCCATCTGTGCCTGTGTCTTATGCCACCATTGACGGCGCCAGAGCAACCAAGTGTGATCCCACCTTATACACAAAGGTCCCCATCCCCTGTGTAGAGCCTGGTAGCCAGGATGCCGTGGTACCTGCCAAGGGCTGGCGTTGGTTGACAGATAGTGAGCGTGAAGCTCTCCCCAACTGCTTGAATGGGGGAATGGTGGTTCAGGATATTGCGTCCCAATTTGGTGTCACGGCCAGATACATTGCCAACATCAACACCAAGTATGGCAACACTGGGAAAATTGCCAAATCCACCAAGGCTAAGCGGCAGCCCAAACTCCTTCAGCCCGTTCATATTGATGCAATCAAGCAGTGGGTAGCCAAGGATTGCCACCTGGACACACTTGCTGTCCAATCAATGCTTGCCACAGAGTTTGGGCTTTCTGTTTCTAAAACCCTTGTTTACAAAGCAATGGTTGATTTGGGCTTCTTGTGGAAGGTGCTCAGAGTTTCTCTGTACAATAGGAACAGTGAAAAGACCATCAAGGATTAACACATTTATGCCAAGACATATCTGGCACTAAAGGAGACTGGGAATGTCCAGTTCTTCTATATTGACAAATCATTGTTTTCCTCCTCACTCAGGTCTAGGCATGGGTGGGTTGAGAAGGGGTCCAAGGACGGCGTAGCCCATTGTGCAGCTGTCTGTTCCCAGACCTATTCCATGGTTGCGCTTCTTGGTCCTTGCAGGTTGGACCAGTATCAGATGATTAAAGGCTCCCATAACAGCGGGACCTTTCTCAATTTTCTCTGAGCTGTCAAGGAGTACCTTTGGATAAATTACAGCAGCACAACCAACGTTGTTGTGCTTGATAATGTTGGGCTCCACAAAGTGGATCTGGTTGTGTCTGAATTCCCCCCCATCAACAAAAACAGCCATTCTGCCAGCCACCGCCTTGCAGACTGCCCAATGAGACTCCTCTTCCTTCCGCCTTATTCTCCATTTCTGAATCCAATTGAGGAGGTGTTTGGTTGGATCAAGAATAAGGTGAAACAAGGCCTCCCTCAGGACACTGAGGATCTCTTCAACATTCTTAAGATCAGCCAATTTGCAATGCCACCCAATGTGGTGGTGGCTTTCTATGAGCACTTGGAATCCTTCCTCCCAAAAGCCCTGGCCTCTGAGCCAATCAGATAAATGGGCGCTCTGGGTTTTATTTAGTTTTAATTTTATTTAGTTTGTTTTTATTAGGACTCAATAATTATTATTTATATATAATAATGTGATATTTGATTGTATTATAGACATATAAGAATACATAGAAAAGGTAAGTAAAATTAATTATACTAGGTAAAAGATGGAAATATTTTTATTATAATGCACTGAATATTATTATTGGCTTTTGCGCTAACAAATGAATAAATTAAAAAAAGATAGAAATAAATTAGTTTATTTAAATAATTGTGAATCCTTGATGGTACTTTGGCTTTTTTAAGCCACAAATTGGACCTTGCATGTCATCATCTGATCCTTGTTATTTCAGTGCCACTATAGCCACACAACACAACCACCAATGATTTTCATGTATTGCTTACTAATTAGTACTTAGGACGCGGGTCAAGTATATCAAATATGTTTATCAAATCACATTACAAGGGAAAGGTAATTCAAGTTCTAAACAATCATTTGTTTAGAACAATAGTGGAGCGGGCCGCATGGTGCGGATAAATTCAATTCTCAATGTTTATCTATGTGATAAATAAAACCTGTACTCAACAAGCTAATAAATAAAAACATTTTTAACTTATTTTTAATATTTGACGTGGTTGCAACTTTAACTAATGTCTTGTAATATATTTAGATATATTAATATTATAATTTACATACTAAAATTTAAAATAAAAATTAAAATATTAAAAGTAAAATTATAATTATAAATCTTAAAAGTTAAATATTAAAGTTTAAATAATCAAAATATAACAATTTTATTAAATTGTGATTTATTCAATATCAAAATATTTGATATTAAAAATTTTAATATTGTAATATGGATTATTAAAATTTTAATATTAACTTTTAGATACTAAATTTTTTAATATTTAAATATGTAATATTAAAATTTTTATAGTAAAATTTTAATAGTACATATTACAATATTAAAAAAATTTAGTATTAAAATATAAAAAGTAAAAAAAATTAATTTGCAAGGGGAAAATATTTATTGGGGGATGCTAACTGCAAAGGGAATGTGATTATTCCGGGGAATTATACCCCAAAATTAAATTTTCAGCTAATGCATCTAATTGGATCCACGTACTCTTCTGTATGTGGTGGACAACCCTGGATGTGATTGCTAGAGGGGTGGCGCCCTGTACCCCGGTGGTTGCTGATTGTTTGATAAAAGGCAGGCAGGTGAGCAAATCGACTAGTAGGTTTTTTTGGGGGGGCACATAGTACCTGTATAGCGTTGCCAATGCAAATGAGTCATAGAGGACGTGCTTGACTGTCCTGTATCCCCGTGGTGTCTTCTGGCGGTTGAGGGCTACACGGCAAATATCCATTTGAATAGGTACATCCTCCAACTTTTTGACGTTGGTTTTTAATATGCAGTGTAGGAGGATTCCCAGGTATACCGCGACATGGATTCTTTGCAAGGTATACTTTTCTGAGAACATGCATAATTTTTTTGAATGTTTGAACTAACCTATTAATATAGGATGTTTGGTTGAACTTGAAGAGGGTTCTGGGGGCGCCCAACTTGAATCAGCCCCCAGGCCTCGGCAAACAAAATAAATAAAGGTTTAAAATTATTCACGAGGACTGCATCCCCGACTTTATTTGATAGTGCCTTAAAAACTTCATTAAAAATTGCAGATTTCAAATATTCATTTCCTATTTGAAAGTTGGTTTTTATTAAATTCTTTTCATATTTGTTGATGTTTGTGAAGGGGAATCTTTGAATGCTTTTGTATATGTATTCATCAAAGTTCAGTTTGATATCCCCGCAAATTTCATTCATTTCTTTGATTTTGATATTTGATCCTAGTTCATATGCTTCCCTTATCCATGGCAAGCACCCCGCGGGTGGTGAATATTCCCTATCTTGAGCTTCAATATTAAAAAAATTATTCATATTTTGTTGAATTATTTTATTTATTTGGTTTTTATTTATTTGTTTTACAGGGGCCACCAGTGACTGGTAACCCCCGTAAAACCAACTTGGCGTATAAGCCGCCACTTCCGCGACCTCATCCCCATTCCTGGTGATGACTAAAATAAATATAAGTAAAACATAAAAAGACTTACTAATTGTTTCCCCTGTGGCCCCCTCAGCCACAGGCGCCACTTTGGCAAACTTCATGAGCGTTGGATGCTCTTCATTAATTTTTCTAGGCTTAATTTTTCTTATATTTCTTGCAACTTGTGTTTCTTCTTGGTTTTCATTTGATAAAGCTTCTGTATTTCTTGAAGCGCTTCTGCTTCTTGCTTGTGTTTCATTTTCATCTGTTTCCATTTGGTTGGTTTCCTCTTCATTGGTGTTGATTTCCTTTTGAATTTCTGTTCCTTCAATTAGTTTGATCTTATTGTTTTCTTTGGCCCCCTGCCAGAACTCCCACAAATTGTAGGCTGCGTTGTTGAACTTCAGACTTGATAAAATTGTTCCCTGTAGATTAAGTAATGCTTCTTTGTTCTTTTCATCTATAATATTTCCCAATTTATCCAGAGCATCTTCTTTTGACTGGATTAGTGGCTGGCCCTTGTTACCCAGCTTTCCTGTCACTATTTCCCTGATATTTCTTTCTATTTCAACAACCTTTTGCAGGTGTGCTTCTAATTTGTTGATCAAGTTATAGATTGTTGACATATTGTTTGAATTCCATCAAAAAACTGGTTTTTATAGTACTATCTTCAACGCATACATATTTTTCATCATCATTAATAAATTAAAGACAATAAACGTAAATATTGGATTAGAATATTGCAATTAGACGTCAACTCTTGATATTTTGATATTATGTGCATAACTCAATGCATTTTGTTTAATAAAATCCACTGTAAACTAGGTCTTTTTCATTACAATTTAAAATAAATTGATTGTGTTTATATTAGGGCCATTAACGCTTAGTACAAATATTGATACATAGTGCATTTTACAGCCTGTATATTTACCTATTGGTAATAATTCTATAAACTTTTTAGTTGGATTTTGCAAGGTAATAATAATGTAATGTGTTAATAGATTACTGTTTATTGTCATTAATTGGCTGATTTTCTTTGCTGTGGCAATTGTGCATTTTCTGATATTTACGCACTAGTATCCAATTGGTTGGCTTCACATCCAATTGCACAGGCAATAGGAAAACAAGCCGCCACCCCAAGACTGGATGTGTGGGGTGGCGGCTTGTTTTCCTATTGCCTGTGTGATTGGATGTGAAGCCAACCAATTGGATACTAGTGCGTAAATATCAGAAAATGCACAATTGCCACAGCAAAGAAAATCAGCCAATTAATGACAATAAACAGTAATCTATTAACACATTACATTATTACCTCGCAAAATCCAACTGAAAATTTTATAGAATTATTACCAATAGGTAAATATACAGGCTGTAAAATGCACTATGTATCAATATTTGTACTAAGCGTTAATGGCTCTAATATAAACACAATCCATTTCATTAAATTATAATGGAAAAGGCCAAGTTTACAATGGATTTTATTAAACAAAATGCATTGAGTTATGCACATAATATCAAAATATCAAGAGTTGACGTCTAATTGCAATATTCTAATCCAATATTTACGTTTATTGTCTTTAATTTATTAATGATGATGAAAAATATGTATGCTCATAATTTTAAGCTATTTGTAAAATGTACAACATTGTATTAATTATGGGAAATGTTGATAATGTAAAAAGAAAATATTATTAATTATGAATTGAAAGAGAGATATCAATTTTAATAAGTTGTCACAAAGAAAAGATTTATTTACTAATCAAAGGACGGGAAGGGGAGGGAATGGGCAGAATGAACATTGCCTTCATCTGCGCCTGTGAAAGAGGCGGCATCAGAGATAGTGGGGAGGGAATGGGTGGTGGTTTGGGAGTCAGGGTTGGAAGGCAGGTGGCTTGATGGGGGGTTGGGGAGGCAGGGTTTGTTGACTGGGAAGGGGCAGCAAGAGCTGATTGCTTCAATTGCTCAAATTCTTCTTCTGTCACATATACTGGCTTGACAAAACAGATGGACTGGCGTGGGGGGAGACGGGGGTCCTTTCTGGACTTATCACTATCACTTGCATAGAAGATGATGAGATCAAATAAGTCCTGGACAGACACGGAAGGGAAAAGCTCATACCCCTTATCAATTTGGGTGCATAGTTTGTTGTAGGTGGCAGGCTTTAGGCGCCTGAGGGCGGAACCAAAATTGTAGAGACATACATCTGCAAGATGCATGTTGGCGTAGTTGATGGGGTAGGACCAGCAGGTATGCCCCGCAGCCCTGATTTCTTGGGTAGCCCATTCCTGCTGCTCCATCTCTGCACTCAGTACAACTGTGTGCACGGTGTTTTGTGTGGCCCACTCCTCCAGCATGGCCTTGAGCTCTGTCTGGTAGGCATACCCATCTGCGGTGTTTGATATTGCTGAGTAATAATTGACGCCCAATGGGGAAACTGCCAATAAAACCCCAACAAACCAATACAATATTGGGCTGCGCTTGTACACGTCAGACTGGATACGCTTCTCTCCAAAGTCTTGGATACTTGCAGATATCTTAGCATACAACAGGAAGATTACGTCATTACAGGCCCTCATTGCCCTTCCTTTGATAAAATTAATAATAGTTGAATTGTAGGGGTCAGTGTCCACCAAAATGGGGCCACTGAGAACTTGATTGGACAAGATTCTAGCAGCAACCACAACTCTGTGCATCCACAAATTCACTGTTCTTTTGTTGGTGAAGATGCCGTGGAGTCCCAACTGGAGACGTACCTGGACCAGGGGCATCTACAGGTCACGTTCCATAATGGCCATCATAAGGGGATGGGCTGTGTCACCTTCGGTCAAAGTACAGGCGCCAGTTGGGGTCTTCTTGGTAGGGGGGCCACAGTTGGCGTGGGCTTGCAGGGTTGCAGCCACAGTAGACTTTGCAAACCCCATTGCGGCCGCAATTTCCCCAAGGGACATAAGCTTCCCTTGCTTTTCAACCATTTTGAGAACAATCTCTGGAGTGATTAGTTTTCTTCTGCGTCTTGCAGGCTGATTGGCTGGGGGAGGGATGTGTTCATCACGGGAACTGGTCAATGCCATCTGATTGGCTGTTTTGGGGTCCTGGGCTCTCTGGGTGACCCCATGGCTAAAATGGCTGGTTCTGGATGCCATTGCTGATAAGGGATTTGGGTTAGCAGCTGCCTGTGCATGATGGGCAAACAGGGCCATGCTTGAGGACGCAGGAGAAAGAACAGACTCCTGGGTAGTGCTTGCAGAGGGGCCTGCAGGTTGGGAGTGGCCATAGACAGAGGCTTCACCGTTAAGAGACCCAGTGTAGCCCTGCATAATTTTGTCAAGGCCAGGGAACAGCTTGTTGACTTGGTTGTTATTGAAAGAAGACATAATAAATTTTTATTAAAATTTTAAACTCAAGAAGAGGAATGTATATTTTAGTCAATTTTATTGTTATATATGTTAATTTTGTGAATATTATGATCTAAATTTTAGCCGTCCTAAATTGGAATAGGGTGATTTTTGAGAATGCCTATGATTCCTAAAAGAATTAGCACAAATCCACTCTAGATCCTTTAGCATCCTTTTTGAGACACCCATAAATTATATTTATTTCAAATTCCTCACAATTATGATTTGAAACTTGGTTCTTGGATTTGACAATCCTGCAATTTCAGATTTGTTAAGTTTTACATGATGTCTATGATTTGTTTGAAATACAGGAAATCTCAAATTGTACATTAGAATCCCACATTTCTGATTCATGTATCCCGCATTTGTTTGCTGGGTTTTGTCTTTTGTCTTTTGTTAGTTGAGTTATCTGCTCAAGAGATTCAAAATTTGCCAATTTAAATAAATCAAAAAAATGTCAAATTAAATGATTGATTTTATTTAATATTTTAATTTTCACTCAGCTGAGTTGCCCGCAAAAGTGATTCAAAATTTGGACCAAGGATTTGACAATCCCACATTTTTACGTTCAGGTTCTGAATTTACAGTACAATTCATATTATTTTTATTATAATAAAGTTTTATAATTCTTTTTTTTAGCAAACAAGATTTGCAAAATATATTCCAGAGAAGGTCTTAATAAAAGCATAATAATATATGTCAATAAAATCTACTTCTAATTTGTAGACATTGCATTTAACTTTTTTAATTTGATTTTTATATTTATTTACCAAAGTGATATCAATGTGTTTGCGTAATCCAGTATCAAGCGTTTGGGATATCCTTAGATGACACAATAAAAAATGATTATAAGTTGAATAAATTACTAACCTTCATTAAATTGTCCTGCTGAATGTGATTGCGGGCTTGGAAACATCTAAATATAAAATGATAATTAATAAATCTTGAATAGTAAATAAGAGAATATAAAAAAATTGGACACACTAAGCCTTTAATTGATTGGCTGTTTGGCTAGGCATGCAGGGATGAAAAAATCAGAGTGGCCATAGAATTTGGCCACAGTCTTAGCTGGGAGGGTGTGGATCCTGGCCTGCAGCAAATTAAACAGGTCTTTGGTCCCAGTTGGGGTTCCTTGCTTGACAACTTGCTTGAGCCACCCAAAGACTTCCTCAATGGGATTTAGGAAGGGCAAATAGGCTGGGAGGAAGAGAAGGCGCAAATTTGCCGTGACCAATTGCTGGGATCCCACAGCAATGCTGATGCCAATCATTGGGAATTCCTAAGAATTTCAGCCACTTTGTGGAGACCAACATTGTCCAACACAATGACATTGGTGAAGCCAGGGCTTGTGCGCCTCAGGTGCTCCTGGACCAGTTGGAGAAATGATAGGAAGGTCCGGCTATTATGAGGTCCCAAAATCATTTGGTATAGCTCAACCCCCTTTGGACCAAGGAGAGCCACCATTGAATAGGCTGTGACACGGACTGCAGCACACCAAGCCATCCCGTCATTTGAGCCTTTGGGGTCATAACCATATGCATTGCACATAGACAAGGCAAATGCTGATTCATCAATATAGTAAAATTTGAATATACCCTTGCCTTTGAGGGCAGTGTACGCCTCTGTGTAGTTTTTCTGGGTCTCAATGCTGGTTGGGCTATTCCAATTGTATGGAGATACCCCAAGCTTTTTCCAGGAAAAGTGCATCTTCTTCAGCAGATGGTAGTAAAAGGAAATGGAAGACTCAACCCCAAAAGTGGACTTGATCATTGCCTGTATATTTGCCAGTTCAAGATAGCAGTCCCAGGTGATCCACTGGCAGATTGCCCATTTGTGCTCCTTGGTGAGCATGGTGGAAACACGCATGGATTTCTCCGCGGCAAGGACTCAACCCGTGTTAATAAACTTATTGAAGGTCTTGGAGGCGTACTTGGGATCCACTCCAACAAGGGCCAAAGCTGCCTTGTAATTGCCCAATTCATGCATTAGCTTAAGCAGGATGATGCGTTTAATGTCAGGGATGAGCTTCTGAGCGGGCTTTTTAGTGGTGGGGATTGACTTGTTGGCATTGGGCACAACACAGGGCATGGGCACCTTGGTGTAAAACACAGCAACTTTCTTCAACACTAACTGCCCCTCATCAGTTCTGAAGAACTCAGGCTTTTTGTCCTCTTCCTGATTGCCATCACTGACGTAGGGCTCATAGATAGTATCAAGTACAGGCTTCACCTTCTCCAGTCTGGCTGACGGGGCTGACTCTTGCCGGTACACAACGTCAAACACATACAAAGTAAGTTCTACCTCCTTGTTTCTAACCGTTTTGATAGTGGTGACCTTGGTGGGCTTCCAGGTCAGCTTGGGGACCCAAGGATTTATGCTCTGCACCCTAGCAGCTTGTGCTTCTTGAACCAGCTGTGTCAGTGCAGCGTCACTATGGAACTCTCCTCTCCCGTCTCCTCTTTGAGTAGGAACTTGGGTTGCACTAACTCTATTCTTTGACCTGCGGGGGCAACCGCAACTGCAGTGCACAACAAGTGCATTGGTACTCTGGTGTTGTGCTCCTTCCATTTTAAAATTTAATAAAATATTAAATAAATTTCAATTAAGTTACTCCCTAATTTTTTTTTGCTTTTATCTGAATATGGATATTTAATTAGAGTTTTCCCACCCAATATCCCAATTATAGATTTTTTATTTCTTAATTAGTTGTTTCTGGTTTTACAACACCCATTTTAGAATACTCAAAAAAATCCACCCATTTTCCTAGATTTTACTTCCAAATTCAAACACCCAACACAATATTTTTAAAATTTATGTCTTAGATTGTGTGTCTTATTTTAGATACCTTGGTATTGTTCATGATTACAATCCATTGCACACATTGAGTGAGTGATTTTGTTTACATAGTGAGTTGCTATTGTGTTTTGTTTTTGGTTTGAGTTTTGACACACCTTGCTTGGGTGTATTTTGTCACCAATTCACATAGTAAACATATTTGCACCAAAAGTCAACTCACACCAATTTGTTTGTGAATCAATGTATTTTGGATTGTATTTTGAATAGTTTTGCTTTGCGTGTGAGCCCTTTGTTGCTGTGTATACTCATTTTGCCCAACAACATCAATAAACCCTGTTAACAGAGTGTATATTTTTACCTGAAAGTTGGATTTTGCTTAAATCTGAAATCATTATGTTTAAATCTGAAGTATTGTTGGTTGTTGCCATAGCTTTTAAAGCTACTGTAGATTGCAGCCGCTGGCTAGATGTACTCCAGTTTCAATAAACATAATTATCTTCAAAGTTCTATTCTATTGTAGTCTGTAGTGCTCTTGCATAGGATTAGATAGAGTACTTTGGCAAGGCTGATATCTATATGTAGCTTTGAACATACCAGCAATAACTCCAGTTGCTCAACAGTTGTTCTCTCATAGCTCATGCTCACTTATGAGCGTAAGCAGCTCTCAAGTGAAAAGTACTCCCTTCTTTACCACAAGCTAAGTGTAAGGATCAGATCATATGCTACACAACTCAGCAGAACCTGGTGGAGTTAGAAAGGGCATCAAACTGGCTAGTTGACAGTACCTTTTCTACCTTCCCTGGGATGTTTTACCAGCTCTGGATGGCCCATGCCCAGGTAGACATCCAGGCAGTCCCATTAAGGTTCTTTCTCCTGCCTGGGGCCACCGAGGCCATCTATACCTGTTCTTTCATCATCCTCTGTCGCAAGCTTTCCCTCCAATGATGATGCAAAGGATACTCCCCCCAGATATGAGCCAACCCCCCTGATGCTGGCAAGGACCAGGCTACCCTGGATACTGAGGAAAAGGCAAGTCTTAGAGCTCTTGGCCCACAAATATGCACAATGGACTTTAAGCCTGCTCAGCTCAATGTATAGGAGCAGCTGTTTGGTAGCAAGGTACAGGGGTGCCTCTTCCATTCCTGTCAAGTGGTTGCTCAAAATGTGCAGGCCAACCCCAAGCTAAGTAAGCCAAGATGCAGGGATACCTCAGACATCTTCAAATCTGTGCTAGCACAATCCAGTGCCTTGTCTTCTTTGAAGCCAGCCCACAATGTGAAGGGGTACAAGGCTTTCTCCAAGGGCCCCTACATATTAAGAACACAGAGTTCAGGCCTCTCCTGGAGTACTTTTTCCCCTATGGATTGGCAAGGCTGTCACTCAAAGGTGAGGCAAGGCCCACACCAAGGCCAGCAGGAATGTGTACTGGGCTGCAGTCAATGGGGATCTGAAGGATTCTCTGGCTCTTGAGGCCTACCATAGGTACCTCAAGTCTAACTTTGGGCTCCATCCCAAATTCCAAAAGCTCCTCCTCCTCCAGAATGAGTGGGTAAGAGCTATCTCCCAGCTCTGGGATCTAGCCAACCGCCTTCCCACCACCAAGCCAACCTACTTCACAAAGACAAGCCAGGATGCCATAAAGCACAAGTACGAGGCCTCAGAGATTAAGCAGCGGCTTGAGCTCATTGCAACTGCTCTCCTGGAAGGGAAGAAATAAAAAAGGCTAATAAGCCTGAAGGATAAACTTGCTTGCTTATATGCCTTTTAATTTTATCTCTTTGTTTTTCATCTTGGACTTCTGATCTGTTTAGATAGTGCAGATCTCTTTAGGTATATTGGGTAGGTTCCAGGTACTGTTTGAGGTTGAGAGGCAATGGGGTGTCTTAGATTGTGCTGGGTTACCAGTGAGGCGTATATGGTATCCTTAGCCGCTCTGAATTAAAGGATGCCAAACAGATATTGGAATCTCTTTATATCTTGCAGTGCCTATAACAAATATTTTTCTTACTTCCTGTACCATTGGAACTTTGACCTTTATGGTAGCAAAATATATACCTATAGTGAGGGGTGGTTTTTACCCAGTAGAATGAGAAACAATCACTTATTTCTCCTGATTATCATTAGGTGGGATATGCTTTTAATGCATCTTTGAGCTGTCTGGGATCACTCTAGTTTACTATATCTGTATAGATAACTCTGTATGCTAAAGGTTTTCAGTACATCTAGCACTGTTGTTTAAAAAAGTTTTGATTTCCAGGGGTCAATCAGACAAAACCCCAAATTTTCACTTTAATCAATAGTCAACTTCCAGGATGCCAACTACCAGTAAGTCAATCTCATCACAGTTGCCGGAAGCAGGGGCCAGAAATGGGGTGGTCTTGATGCACAGGCTGGCTTCAAGGTTGATGGGAGAAGGGTTGGCAGTGCAAGCAGCATATAGTGATTGGGAAACTGGCAGAGATGCTGGAAGCTGGTTGGGTAGCAGAGGGCTGGCTGAGAAGGTGGTGCAAGCTGGGTTGGTGAAAGTGTGGGCAACTGATTCATTAGATAATCCAGCATCCATGTTGATGATCCACCTAATATTAATCCAGGGGCTGCTTTGAGTAGAATCCCCTATCCAGGGATCTGCTACTGGTAAGCAGGCCCCTGGGAGACCAAATTTTATGCCCCTTCCCAAAGTTCAGTGGTTTTCATCTACTTTTGTAGAGCTGAATGGTGTTGGCCTCTGTCAGACATGGAAAAATGTTTTTGTATATGGGGTACCTCTGACAGAACTTCAGGTACACTACCATGCTGGATGGTGCTAAAGCCCACCACATGCTTTAAATATGGATGAGCATGCCTTATTCTAATCTCTGATCAACAACCCTGTCATTTATTTATGTGATCTCTGCCGTAAAGCGGTCCCAGTAATTGAGCTGAGGTCAGCTCTAGAGCTTGCCTGGGTGGGAACCCAGCTAGCTGTCACCTCAAACCTGTATGGGTAGCTTCCTGGAACTAAATTTTGTCAATGATGCAGGGTGAACAAAGTTTTTCTGGTCAGGGTTATCCCATATGAGAATACTTGGTTTTTAGGGGGAAAGTTTATTGATACCAGTGTACTTGAGAAAAATCAAGCTCGCCTGCATTAGAGGAGTGGTAGGGTTCAGGGAACAGCTGTATTAGACCGTATCAGTGAGTACATTGAGCAGGAGGTAACATGTGAATAAGGTGTATCCTAGAGAAGTTTCCCCAATGATGTTGTTAGGGGTGATAGGTAGTTATCTAGGTAACCTTGGATGCGAAAGTTAACCATTGACGCAAAGGTGGAGCTCATTAAAGGGTCCATGGAAACTTTGTCATGTCCATCTTGGGATGTCAAAATCAAGTGGTCTACAGGGACAATCCGGTGAAATGGAGAGGAAAGACGAGGGAAATAAGATCGACAAAGTAAGGATGTTGCGGGTTAAACAAAGAGGTGGGGCATGGTCCTAGCAGCTGCTAGGGGCGGGTAGGGGGAGTCGATGGGTGATTTCTGTAAGGATGAATCATCAGATGGGCCAGGGAAGATGGTTGGAATAATTGGTTGGAGGGGGGATCTGGCTGCTTGATATTTCAGTAGATTTACTATTTTCTTTGGATTGGAATCTGTTTGAATTGGCTTTGAAAAAGGAATAGTAATTAGATATGCATGGTATAGTTTAACAAGGGATGTAGTTATGCTTGAACGTTTTATTGATGTGAAGCTAAACAAGTTAATAAATAGAGAGAATGGTCGATCAGAGTGACTGAAATCGGTTGACGGAACATGGATTGGCACGATTTCTTCCTGCCCTCTAATATGGGAATTAAATGGGATTGAAGTAGAGTTTATTTAGGTTCTGAATTTACAGTGCTGTTTTTTAAACTTAAAGTGATAAATATACTGATATGGTCAAGATGATTCTTGGTGGGATTTGCTGGAAGAATGTATTGGCTTTAAACTTGTTATAGATATCTGGATCACGGAGGGTCGTTGCCGTGGTGTGGGAATTGGGGTCTAGGTGGAGGAAAACGATTCTAAAGTGTGATCCAAGTAGGGCTTGTATCGACACTTGGAACGATTGGTAAAGAAATTCATATTCATTCCAGCCCAATTTGGGAAGAAGTAGTTGGTAAGTCAATTAAGGAGGAATTAATTTAGTTCCCTTTGACTGGCGGAGGGACAGTGAATATAGAAATAGGCTGTCATTTTGTGATTTGTATGTATGGATTCTAAAGGGAATTACTGGAAGGAGATCAAACATATGTCAATTTGGATCAGCATCTAGGATCGGCAGACTTGGGTTCTTATGATGCCTTGATCAGCAAACTTAGCGTATGTGCGGTGGCAGGGGTTCCGGAAGTAATCGTTTTTGACGGTTGGTGTACGTGTCACGATGATAGTTCTATTGTCACAGATCTTCCTCCACCAACCCATTTATCGTGGGGAGAGTGTTTTCAACCTCACACATTGCTTAAGGAATCTTGATTGATGTTAGAAGCAGCCTCTTGGGGAGAACTCGAATGTCAATGTGACATCTGTTTGTTTCGATAAGATGTACCTTGTATATTAGCTGCAAGGGTGAGTTTATTTACTGAAATGGCAGTTTCTCTAGGCTTGGTCCAGGATGCCAGCCACACCATCATCAGTGTTGATGAAAGGGCTGGTACCTCTACTCTTCGCCCGACGTCCTTGATGTCCACAACTGACGGCACTGAGTCTCAAAGCAGCCGTACCTCAACGTACCAATCGAAAAAAGGCACCGACTCGACACTCACAGAAGGCTTCGGCATGGCAGTTGTACTAATGATAATTGTTTACTTTTTATTGTCAATTGCTGAGATGATGCTTAGTAAGACATTTCAATAACTACTAACCCAACAAGTATTGATTGTACATCCACTGAAACGCTGGACAGTGTACACAATTGTCCTGCACGTCCCAGTGGTCTACAACGTCATAATAGCCATCTTCTTCCTTGTTTGTATCTTTTCTGCAGCAAAAACATGTAAGCAGGGCTTTTTTCGATACTTCAAGTCGATATGGCACTTCACCGACGTCGTAATCCTTGTTGCGGCAACTTCTCTGGAGATCAGCGCTATTTATATCCAGCATTACCACACTATCCTTGCACCCGCTGTGCTGATGCTGAGGATATACAGCGGATTTCGTGTCTTGCGACAAATCAACTACAGGCTAGTCCTCAAGGTAATTTATCCCATCTTTTTAAATGCAATTTAAACAATGCATTGATTAACTTTGTATTTAGGAGGATGAAGAGACCAGGGAGAGACGTGTCCAATTGGTTGATCTCATGCGTGAGTACGATGGACTCACCCGGGCAGGAGATGAACTGATAAAAAATATTGCCAGCAACCAAGCCTTGTACCAGGAAAAAATACTGGAGCTCGATTTTATAAAGGAAGTGACGATTGAATTGAAGCGGTCCTCGTGGACAACCATTGCTCCTAGTAACTCCACGCCCAAGTTCCTATCCAAACCCCCTTCAGAAACTGGCCAGCGCAGTGCCGTTTCAAGCACTCCACTGGACCTCCCACTCTACAACTCCACTCCAACCAGCAAGGCTTCGGTTATTTACAACTTCTCAACTGCCTGCCCAAACACTGCATCCATTGTTGATAACACTGCCTTCTCACCCCTCAACAGAGCCCTCTTGATGAGTTCCACACATCTCCCTCTCAACGACAACCCCTCTTCCGTAAACAGCTCCCCCGACCCCTCAAGCGACAAAGGTTCAAATCCGCAAACCCCATACACTGCCTTCTCCAACAGAAGTTCGCTGTTGACTGATTTCCAAGTCGCCCCCTACGTCAAGGCTTCTTTACTGAGTGACTCATCCAACAAGCTTTCTCTTCTAAGCGGACTCCATTCCACGCCATTCCAAGAATCACATTACAGCGCTACCTCTCATTCTAATACCGGCCTTACGTCCCCCTCAAGTAACAACTTCACAACCAACCAAGTATCCCTGTTAAGTAATTCAACCAACACCTCCCTCCAAAGCTCATCTAACATCCACTCAGTTACATCTGGATCAGCCTCCAACCTGAGCCAAGGCTCATCTCAAGTAACCAGCCTGTGTACGGAGAGCTCAGATCTACTAAGCTACAGCGAAGATTCATCTTCAGGAACCAGCCTTGGCACCAAAAACACAAAATCAACCAATGCCAGCTCTTCTCAAACCACCCCACCTGGAACCAGCACCCTCACTGGGGAATCAACCACCACCTCTCAACTCACCAGCCTTGAAGGGTCATCTTCCGGAATCACCACAGATGCTGAACTTTCCAAACCAACCTAATTGATACAATCTCACCCACCCACCCTAATAACTTTACCTCTCAACTACAGACAATCCAAACCAAAATAAAACCCAATTCAAAATATATTCCATCCATAAATTTACCTCCCAACTACAAATTATCCAAAACCAAAATAAAAACCTAATTCAAAATACACTCCATCACATACGGGCAGGAAGATTTCCCAGCAATCCTTTCTCCACAACCGGTCTCCAACCATTTTTAACCCCTTAGTTTTCCCTCCATTTTTATCCACCTACCGTCCCCTCACCAAGGAAAACTTTTGATAAACACTTTATATAAAAAACAATCCTTTCAAATCCTGGATAACGTTTCATCCAACGCCTTGCCCCACACGAAACGGTAGATATATTCTTAACCCCCAGCTTGATCCGTTTGGCAGGAAAAGCGTATCTGGGCTGTATAGATAGGCAAGTGTGGAACCCCTGATCAACCAGCAAATCATGCGATGAAATTTTAAGATCACCTCGCAACAAAGCTGATACGATAACTTTGAGGCGAGCTCTAGTATCAATAGTAGGCTTTGGGAGATCCAGGTTCAAAGGGGAAAGAAATATTTACTCCATCATCACTCAGGGTTCTATAGCAATGTGATGGTAATCCGGAAAGGTGTACAACCCAAGCAAAGGTTAGGGACCGTTCCCAGAAATGACCAGGTGCAGGATCCATGTTGAGATTCATCATGTCAGCCGAGTGGCCACGATAATACCAGAGTTGGACAACTTCTCCATCCCGCGGTACATCACACCCCATAGGAGATCATCCCTCCTCTACCAACTCTCAAGTGATAAGCACTTGGTGGCAACTGCTTGGGCACCCCTTAGGTATCCTCCATAGGATGTTAGCATTGCATATCTATCAGACTTGCCAACTCTAGACCAGTCCTGATAGGATTTCTTCAAGATCTTCCCATCACCTTTCTTGAACTGCACTAGGTAGGTGCTGCCATGATGTCCAAGCTAAGCAATCATCCATATGATGCTGTGATCCATATATTTCTATTGCAGGTAGAGTAACCCTGATACATCTCTCTAGGGGAGACAAATTTCTGGTAACCCAACCAACCTACTTTGACAAATCTCCCAGGTGGCTACATCCAAGAGTCTTCTCACTTTCAACTCTACCTGCCACTCTTTACAGGGGGTTCATCCTCTGGGATCTGGGGTGCACTTTCAGGATACCCATTGTTGGTGAGAACACTGTTTGGTGCTGGCAGAGGGATTTCCAGGCCAGAGGGTGATGCCTATCATAGGATGAGAGCCAACTCAATAAGTTAGAGTAAGGATCAACCAAGCAAGGACCAAGGGCCAGAATTTGGCATCACAGAGTCCACCAAGCCTATCAAAGTAATATAGAGTACTCCAAACATCTGGGTGAAAGTAGTATCACTGGCAGTAGCAATTTCTTGCCAGAGGTCAGGGTTGAAGGAGGGGTCATTGGTACCAGGTATGCAGGCAGATAGCTGTACTTATGGCGGAATAGCCTAGGCAGAACTGTGTACTGCTTTCCTTCACCGCCAATTGTTTTGATGATCTAGTTCTGGCCAAGGGGTTGGCAGTAATGATATTTTCCAGAGTGAAATTGTCAGGATTCTCCTTTCCTTTGTATTTGCTGCTAGCATTTCTCACATGAATATTCATTTTTTAATTGTCCTTATCCTTGGTTTTAAAACCAACAATTCATTCCCAACAACCTTCCTTTTCATTCCCCAGTTCCTACTGTTCAATTCATCCTATATTAACGGTTAGTTCTACTTTCAAAGTTACTTTTTTGCCTCTAGACAATTCTTGAACCCACAACCTTTACACTAAGGTTAATTTGAAGCAGTGTGATGACTGCGCATCTTACCCTCACTCACCCATGAGGTGAAACATGGGGGTCTAGTTCTGTCAGTTAACTGGGATGATCCTGACTACTACTGGATGAAAAGTAGTTCAGTCTCTTCTCAGGTTCCTTCCCCATTCCTGCACATTTGTTAATGTGCAGGAATAATAAAAGTATATAATGAATCTCTTCCTTAATAATAAACATATCTTTTACCCATACTAATTTTTGCTTTAAGCTTGATCTTACTTTTCTAATAAGACTCAAGCTTTTAACCAGACTCTATTAGACTCTGCTTTCTTGTTGCCTTCACTACTTCAGGTAAAAAGACAATCTCCCTGCTGTGCTAACAGTTTAGAGTTAGTGCCTTAGTCTTGATCTAAGTACTTCCTACTGTTTCCTGAAAATTGCAGCCCAGTATAAGTAGTTCTTAAGCTTCTCAGGAAGAAGCTTATTAGAGGTCCCTCTCACTCTCCTCACCAATCTCCTGTGAGCATCACAAGCAGTCAAAACTTCTTACCTTTTGCTTTTACCTTGGCTTATGCCAGCAGCTTTGGATTCAATTTTTCCGCCTTACCGGTCTTGCCTTTGCTTAAACTCTCCTCCCAAAGCAAAGCTGCCATTCCTTGTTTTTTCTTTAAACAGTTGCTTAACTTTTAAAGGTTAGTTCATCAAAGACATGTGCTTGTTTGTCCTTTCTCACATTTCTAAACTATCCTAGCTACCTTTGGTTAGCTGTGTTTCCCCCAAACTGCACCTCAATAACCAGGCTTCAATAAAAGCCTGAGTTCTATCCAATCTCAACTTAAGTTGAGATTGTTTGACTTGCACCTTCAAAAAGGTACTTGTCAGGTTTTGTGGCAGGTGTTTTCCTTTTCTTTACCCTTGCACTTTCCATCTTAGATCCATGATACCATTTGACTATATTTTTCAGCAGTTAGAAAGTTTTTATAGTGGTACTCACAGTTTGATTGCGGATAGTATTGATCCACCAGCTGATGGGGACCGTTTCCCAGACCTAGAAATCGGCTTTCTAACTAATCATCAGCCATCAAGCTGGGCTTTATTTTCTCTCCTTAGGATTAATCAATCGCCTTAGCCCTTACTTTACCTCACTTAAATTCTTAGGAGCCTTTATCCAGTTATTATTGCAACTCTGACCCACCTTTCTATATTTAACTAATATAAACATTATTGGTTCAAAGGATTTAGTTTACAATAACTTGCCCAAGCCTTAAGTCCTTACATAAATCAGAATAGGCTGGGGTTAAAGGGTACTTGGTAAAGTGTATTGGTCTAAAGGGTGCTCCAGGTAGACAGAATAACACAGGCAAGGGGTCTGCAGGGTTGTTGGTAGGAGTGGCAGGGGCCTGCAAGCCTGTGGGACTGGAGTGGAGGTGGTAAAATACCAAGACTAGATGGGGTAGAACTTGTGTGAACCAAAGGCTTATTTAAACTTTATCATAATAATGACAATACCACCAGTCTCAACATAGAAGGGCTCAAATAATATTGAAATTTGTGTCTCCACAGTTTGCCGGCTTTAGGTCCACTGAAACTCTCCCAACAGGGCTTTGGCACTTGGGGGAGGCTTCACAGGGAGCTAATTCTGGGTTGGCTGGTATTAGAGAATAGAAGCGGTGACGCTCTATTCCTCTGCCTCTATTCTCTGTATCACACAGCCTGGCCAAATACATCCTTAATTTGGTGCTGGGGACTGATGTCAAATGACACTTATTAGAGGGCGTATTCTTAAGTTTATCATTAACCTCCTTTAGGCCAACAACATTCATTTGAAGGTGGCCAATTTATCATTTGGAAAATCTTCTTGGCTTTGTGAGCAGGTCATCAAACAGCCTTCAGATTTGAGCCCAAAAAGATGCAACTGGCTGGCCCCTTGACCCACTCAGCTTTCAGGACACATTCACTGGGGTCCAGGGTTTAATTCTTGCCCTTGACTTTTGCTTGATACTAGAACCAAAATGCCATTCACACACCTTTGCAAAGCTACTTTTGGATACAGTGGGCTCATTTGTGCCCACCAGAGTAACACCAGGTAAAGCTCTGGCTGGTATATGCAAACTTGGACCCTGTAGCTATAATCTAGGTTGGGTATTCTCCCCCAAAATCCCAAAATCTAGCAGAGAGCCTTGTGTACAGCAGAGGATGGCATTGTAACAACTCTCACTGCTCTTCCTTGGATACCCTTGATAATCAATATCTGTGTGGATCAAGCCCATCAAGCTGGGCCAGCTAAGAGCTGGGATATTCATGATCCTTGGGGAACCTCAAACCATGCATCTGAGGGTTGATTTCTCTCTTGTTGATGAATATCCCTTGGTGGGCTAGTTGCAGGTGTACCTGAACACAGGAGACTTTAGGCCATGCTATATAGAGTACACTATGTAGGAATAGGCCTTATAAACTCCAGTTGATGTTCAGGAACTGGTTGCTACCTTATTGAAAAGGGCCACCATTGGAATGGGCTGGTATAGCTGCCTCAACCATGGGTTTTGCAAATCCTATTGTGGCTTCAGTTTCCTCAAGGGCATGTGCATCCCTTGCCTTCTGACCATCTGCTGCAATATTTCTGGGGGATGCGTCTGCTTCTGCATCTCTCAGGATAATTGGCTAGGGGAGGTATGTGTCTATTTATGAAGCTGGATGATGCCATCTGATCAGCTTCTCTGGAATTATCACTTTCCTGAGTGATAGCCTGGCTTGATTGGCTGTCATTGTAGGGTGATGCCAGACCAGGAGTGAAATCAGCACCTGCCTGTTCATGATGAGCAAATAAGGTCATGATAGATGTAGAAGGGGGATTATACTCCTGGGAATTGTCCTGGTGGAGTCAGAAGGTTAGGAGTTACCTGCTGCTATGAAAACTACATCAACAGGCTTGATGTACTCCTGTAAAAGTTTGTTGATCCCATGGAGCAGCTAAATGATTTGGATATTGTTGAATGGAGGCATTATATTCTTCTTGAAATTAAACTTGATTTGAGGAGTGTGCATTTTAGTTAAATTTATTCTTTAGCATATCCAATTGGGAAATATTAGGCACCAAGTTCTTTGCTACCTTATAATGGAGCTGAGTTATTTTTACAAGTGCTGTTGAGCCTGTAGAAGAAATTTTGTGGATCTGCACTATAACAGTTGACCTTGGGCTTAAGATAGCAGTTGGCTAAATCCCTCCCAAGTTGGGTTCATCCATGACCCTAAATCTGGTGGTTAGATTTGACAAGCCTGCAATCTCCTGCCAGAAAATTAGTTCTGGCACCCTTCAAAGCAGTAGAACCAGAGAAATCTTCAAGCCGCACACCCGGCCACCACATTTATGATGGGTGTAACTCTAAGCTTTTGATGAGGTTGATCTTACAACAGCTGATGTATTTGCACTCTGGGTTTGGAATAAGCAAACTTGAATGAATCATAAATATCAATAAATTGGTTGACTTATAAAATATATATTTTTAGCTTGGCTGGGTTGGTCAGATCTTTCTGGTTTAGAATCAGTTGTAGGATCCAGGGATCCCAAAGTTTGTTCAACTGGTTCCAAATCTACAGCAACCTTTAGATATAAGGTACACACCATGTAAACAACAGGTTGGTAATTATCCATGAAGGGATTATAAACCATATAACTCAAGCTTATTTGCCAAATCTTGACTGTCCTTCTGAGGCTTCATGGTTGAAATCTATTGGATGCCACTTGCAACACAACTAGCAAGACAACAGTAGATGTTGCAATTGTAATGTGTAGGCCCCCTAAAAAAGCCAGGCTAAGGTTTAAACAGTGATAATATGTGATTCAAAACTGTGTCAAGGGTCTGGATGTACAAGCATTCTGGTTACTGTCAACCACTTAACATCTAGCTATTACCCAATTTGATCCCCTTCCAATATACCGTTTGACATACCAAGAATGATAACCAAGCAATATCACATGACTGTCCAAGTATCCAGTGGCTTGAACCCATCTTGCACATGATCAACCCCTAGGTTTGATCCAAATAAATCCCTTACACAGTCAAGTCTATATAAGTCTAAACTATTATCTCCTAAAATATACTTCTCTTCTTTCTTAATTCCATATTAGAAGCTTCCCCAAAAGGCGCCCCTCATCACTGGTAGCAGCTACAATTTTTTGACCACACCCATGAAAGATAAAATGACTGACCAAAAACTGCCCAACTTTGCTCATGTACTCAACCAGGCCACATCTCAGGAGACCTAGAAACCATACTTCTGCGCCCACAACATCAAAAAAGATATACTTAGTGAATGCACCGTATTTGAAGGTCTGGTCATGCCAAAGCATGCACCAAGATAATTCAATACAGTTGCTCTCTTCAACCACAAACAAGCGCACAACCACCTATCACAAGTGAAGTTACCAACACCAAAAACATTGGTATCAACAAGTTCTTTGGTAAAAACAAAGAAAACATCATCAACTGGCTAGACCACAAAGCTGCCAAACTCTGCGCCAGCCGCATCCCCCATGAGAAATGGGTCCAGGAAGCCAGCAAGCGCCTGTACAAGGCCACAGCTAACTGGTTTGCCACCTGGGTTGGCTCATAAACTGACAACTAGATTGACAACTGGGAAGAGTTTAAAGCAGACATCCCCCATAATTTCCACATCACCAAATCCCTTCAAGACATCACAATACAGCTCAGTGATCTTTCTCAGAAGACCACTATCACAGCTTACGCCAATGAATTTGAGAAAATACATTGCAAAATCTAAAACCCAGCACAAGCAGATAACGTACATACCAGAGCCTCATTCATCAACAGAATAAAACCCTCTGTTGCTGCCCTCATCCACCCAGAGGCTAATACCTCCATGCCTGCGCTCATTGCAGAAGCCAAGCACGCAGAAAAACGCGCAAACAAGGAATATGCTGCACACAACGGCAATCAACCCTCAAATGACAATGGCAGAGAAAAATCCAATGGCAACAAACGCCAGAATACCAACCATAACAACAGCAACATCAATTGCAACAATGGAAATTGCAACCAAAATGCAAACCGCTCCCGTCCCAAGAAAGAGGACACAGCCAAAGTTAACAATGCTGAAATAGCAACCTGCTATGAATATGACCCCACATTCTCTGACCTCAAAGGGCTCAAAACAGAGGAAGAGGGAAAAGAGGGGGGACAGGCTTAAGTGTCCCTGTCTCCCCCCAAACAAACAAGAAAAAGTACCAAGGCACAAACTTTGCTGCTCATATCCCATGTGTCCCGCAATTCCCCATTTTTATGTTATAAAAATTAAAGATCACTCCCAACTTCTTGTCTATCCATGCACTTATAAATGTCATACACAAAAAATTTATTTAACTCTGGTGCACAACACACTATGGTTAGCAAACTATTTGTAACCAAGTACAAAATACCAGTTGTCAAATCCAACTTCAAATACGCCAGAATGTCAGATAAATCAAAGGTTCTACTAGAAGGCAAAACAACTCTCTTTAGAATTGATCTCCAAGGCATATAAACGATCATCAAAGGACTTGTCATGAACAACATAAACTATAACATTGTAGCAGTTAAGGACTGTTACACCCAAGTGAACCCCAGTGTATGTTGGAAAACAAAGACCATGACCATCAAACGCAATGGAGTCAATTTAAACATCCTCAAAGAACCCTATGACCTCATTCTAAGAGATACAGTATTTGTCCAGGTCAAAAACCAAGATGAATCAGAACATCTAACCAAAGACAGTACCCTCCACATAATGAGGTACACTGAATTCAATAATATGCAGACAACCAAGATCCAATGCCCAGAACTTGCGGCACTCCTAAATGAATACACCCATGTATTCAAGGAAGAACTCACAGAGTTACCCCCTGAACAAGAGGTCAAACATGGCATTAACCTATGTAAAGCCATGCTCAAACCTGCACCTCTCTACAGACTCTTCCCCATGGAGACACAAACCCTCAAAACCCATATTGAGGACAACTTAGCTAAAGGCTTCATCTGCCCATCAGAATCCCCGTGGGGGGGCAGCAGTGTTTTTTGTAAAGAAAAAGGAAGGCAACCTACGTCTAGTAACTGACTACAGAGCACTAAATAAAAGCACAGTAAAGAATAAATGCCCTCTTCCACTCATAGAGGATCTGTTTGCAAGACTCTCAGGAGCAAAATTTTTCTCCAAAATTGACCTCACCTCAGGTTACAACCAAGTTGAAGTAAAGGAAAAGGAAATACCAAAAACTGAGTTCTGTACACAATTTGGATCCTTTGAATGTAGGGTAATAAACTTTGGGATGACCAACGCTCCTGCAACGTTTGTCACCATTATGAGCCAAGCACTAAACAGTCTCTCAAATACATTATGCTACCTTGACAATTTTGACATATTCTCAAAAACAAAAGAGGAACACTTCACACATGTCCACAAGATACTCAATCAACTTGTAAAGCATAAAATTTATGCAAAACCAAGTAAGTGCCAATTTATGGAAAAGGAACTCCTGTTCTTGGGCCACATTGTCTCTGGCAGTGGAATCAAATAAGATCCAGACAAAATAAAAGCCATAAATAACATGCAATGCCCCACTCCGTTAAACAAATTAGATATTTCTTGAAATGGTAGCTTACCTAAGAAAATACATAAAGACTGCAGGAAACTCACCGCACTAATCAATGGCTTAAATAAGGGTAATGCCAAAAAGAAATTCATCTGGACACCAGAATGTGACAAGAATTTCCAGTTATTAAAACAAGCTTTGATTGAATCACCAATCTTGCAATACCCTAATAATAACAGGTGCTATGAGTTTGAGTCAGATGCCAGTGACACCACCATTGGCGCAGTCCTGCGCATCCGCCAGTCAGAGCAGCAAGACTTCCTGCCAGTATGTTACAAAAGAAGAAAACTAACTAATACTGAGCAGAGATACCTAATGCACAATAAGGAATTGTTAGCAATATTTCACACATGCAAGAAATGGATATGTTACTTAGAAGGACATTTAAAAGTTTGAGTACTACCTGACCATGGATCCTTAATATATTTCAAAACTCAGAACGCACTTGCACGGCAACAAGCCAAATGGATGTCCCTGCTAGAGAAGCTCAATTTGGACATCCAATACAAAAAGGGGTAGAGCTGGTCACAGCTGATGCTCTTTCTAGACTATGTCAGCCTAGAGAGAATCACTCTGACCACCATGACCCTGACTGGCCTAACCTGTACAACACGGAGTATAAAACCAAAGGGAAAGACCCCTCAACACATCAACTGACCTACAATACATTAGTAAGGAACAAAAAGTATTTCCATGTATCAAATTGCACTGTATACCAAATCATTAACTTCAAACATGTCCCGTACATCCCACTTACACAAAGAGTTGACACCATATTAAGACATCACCACCTACTAGGACATACAAAGGCTAACAACCTATACCTCACATTAAAAGAGATAGTATGGTGGCCTAACCTCAAACAGGATATAGTTGATGTTCTGAAAAAGTGCACAGTGTGCAAGAAATACACCAGTATAAAGGCTCTTCAGCCAAAAGTCAACCCAGTACCAGACCCTGAACTATTCAAGGTTTGGGGACTGGATGTAGTGGGCCCCTTCCCAGAAATTAAAAAAAATCAACATTTCTTAATTATAGCTATCAACTTTGCCTCACGCTGGCCCATCTGCTGGGCAACAAAGGACCATAAAGCAGAAACCATCAACCATTTCATTAACAAAGCAATCATAGCCAGATACAGCACTCCAGACTACATCATAACTGATGGAGCAACCGAGTTCTCAGGTCATGTAGTAAAGAACAACGTAAAGTCTAAAAACATTAAACACTCCACAACCTCTCTGTACAGGCCACAGGCCAACGGCATAGTGGAACTCCTCAACAGCAGCTTTATCAAGACCCTAGAGAAAATAATGGATGGCAAAGCCAAAGACACATGGCCACTATATTGAAACATGTGCTACTAGTATCCCAAGTCTGCACCAATCAAGGAACAGGCTATTCACCGTTTGAGCTAACCTACGGATCCAAACCAGAAATAATCACCCGCAATAAACAGCCATACATAAAGATCCCCCCAAGAAAACCCCCCACAGTAGAACAAGCACCAAATCTACAAAACATCTGCCTCAAAGCTAAAATAGCAGAAATAAAGAGGCTAAAAACACAAAAGGTAACCTCCACAGAGGGCCCACTTCCTATCAACTCCCCCGTCTGGGTTCTAGCTGGCAACAGAAAGAAACTAGACTCAGTACACAGGGGATCAGGAAGAATCATCAAGCACAGACCAGATCACAACACCTATCTAGTAAAATTCTGAGGTGACAAAACCCCAATTGTCAAGAAATACCACAGAACCCATCTCCACCTCAGTAAAGGAGAACACTTGACCAGACTGGTTACAACTAGTAAACAGCTCCAGGAGCATCAGGTGGCAGCCGTGAAAACAAAGCCCCCTCCTGATGCACCAGAGTAACCCCTTAAGGGGGGATGTCAAGGGTCTGGATGTACAAGTATTCTGGCTACCGCCAACCTATTTAACATCCATCCATTGCCTGATTTGGTGCCCTTCCAATATAAAGTTTGTCATACCAAGAATGATAACCAAGTGATATCACATGACTTTCCAAGTATCCAGTGGCTTGAACCCATCTTGCACATGATCAACCCCTAGGTTCAATCCAACTAAATCCCTGCCCCAGTCAAGTCTATATAAGTCTAAAGTATTATCCAATTAAATATACTTCTCTTCTTTCCTAATTCCATATTTGAAGCTTCCCCAAAAGGCGCTCCTCATCAACTGTATCAGATAAAAAATCACATGTATGTCATCCATGGCTCAGATTAGGATAGAGGATACCTGCTACCTGTTTAAGCCCTGGTTGGGACTGAAATAGATGGAGGATGATATGGTGATGGGAACACCAATGCCAACATTCTGCCTTCATGTTACAGCCAAGATTGATCCCTTGCCTGCTAGTATATCTCACAACATACTGGGGCCCTCAGCAATATGAAGCATACAGTCTCCTGTGTCTTCTCCTCTCCCAATTCAAATGGCAAAATACAGGCCCATGTTTTCTTATAAGGAGCAACGCAATTACAGCCTAGGCCAAGGGGAAGCTATTCAAGTTACAAGCCCTACTTGGACCATGCCATTGTACCACCCCTTGTGACCCCCTGGCTACCCCTACAGTATAAAAAGTCTCATTATTTCCAAATGGACATTATCTTATTCCAAATCTCTTCTTTGGTCCTTCCTTGAAAGGTTGGATTTCCAACCACAAATACTGAACTATAATCGGTTTGCTTGAAGGATTCCCAATGCAGAAGGGTAGTGTTGAGATACATACAGACCAGTGAAGTATGGTGTAAACCTTTCATGGAATCTAGGTCGGGTAGAAGGATATATGATAAAAATGCCTGCAGATTAGATCAAGAGGAGTTTAAGCTGTACCTGGGCATGATGAATGTCATAGGAAGGCCAGTAGTGGCGATAAGATCCATTTCAGCTGATTGGGATAGCAGAGCTAGAGATAATAGGGTCACCTGCATGGGTAGCCACTGGGAGCTGTCTGGATGATCGGGGTAGAGGTTGTTGATTTATAAGAAGATAAAGACACATTGGAGCTCGATAACAAGTTCATGGTTATCTTTAACTGCAAGGGGAGTAGGATGCTGAATAGGTTGTATCAGGGAATAATGTAACCTTTTGTGAGTTATCTTTGGTTTTGTTTTTTAGTGTACTGGTTTATAGGACCGGTAGATTATATGGTTTTGGCAAGGTTGGCCAGTTGTAAGACGGTTTATAGCCTTGAGCTTTCATGAAAAGTCTTAGCTCTCTTAAACACAGGTATGCAATGTGAGGTTGTAGCTTTGGATTTGTTTAATTGGATTGTGGCGGGAGTGGAGAGAATGGTTTGGGCGGGAAGGGGGCTTGGAATGGTTTGCTTTGTTACGCTGGCGTTTCTAGCTGGACGATTCCAGCACGGGAAGTTTATGTAAGTGGTTCAGCGTAAAGAAACAGGGATGTTTTGGAGGAAATTCGGATTGGAATGGCTTGGTTACTAAACTGTGGTAAGGGTTATAATAGATTGGTGATATCCTGTGGAGTAAATAAGTATGAGCTGGTCGTCTTAATGAAATAATTGTTTAAATAATAAACAGTAGCGGAGGAAAGTAAGATAGGTTGAGTTGATAAATTGAGGGAAACCAATGTTTAGTGCATTGGTTAAGGAATGTTGCGGGTGTTTGGTGATTTATGCAATGTTTGTGGATGAAAATATTGCTAAATTTGGGAAGATTGGAAGAAACTTTGAGGGCTTGAAACATAAATGGGGGATGTTGCGACAGTAGTACGGAATGCAATCTAGTTCCTTTATCTCAATTCTCATTGCCACCATTCAGGCTCAGGCGGTGTTTCCTTCTGGCCGCATCGTTGGTGGCCACGAGGTAACTCCGAAATTTAAGTATCCCTGGATCGCTTCCCTTCAATACAGCGGCAGCCATACCTGCGGTGGTACTTGGTACTCGGGCAATGCCATTATCTCGGCTGCCCACTGTGTTATCGGGAGTGATTCCAGCTGGACTGCGCTTGTACATCGCCACAACCTGCATGCCGATGCCGCCAGCGAGGATGGGCTGCAGTTGGATGTCATCTCTCGTGTCGCCCATCCCGACTATGACAGCTACACCAATGCCTTTGACGTTTCGGTATGGAAGGTTAATGGCCAAGTCTCGGCCCCCATCATTGCGCTGGACTCTGAAGACTACTCCGACGACACTCTGCTTACCGTGGTTGGCTGGGGATTCACGCGGGCTGGCGGCTTTCAATCGTACAAACTGCTTGAAATCAAGGTCCCCGTCTTCAATTCTGAGAGATGCCAGGAGATCTACCATGATCTCGATGTCAAGTCCCAATTCTGCGCTGGCTATCCCGAGGGCAAGAAGGACTCCTGCCAGGGCGACTCGGGCGGCCCCATATTCGTGGCCAAGGCCGATTCATACACGTTGGTTGGAGTTGTCAGCTGGGGCCGTGGATGTGCCACCAAGGGCCACCCCGGCGTCTACACACGCACCTCTGCCGTCGCAGATTTCATTGCAAGTAATATTTGAATTTTATTAAGCCCCCAATCGTATCTACATCAGCCAATAAAATGTAGTCTAAACATTAACCTTGAGATCTTCCGTTGAGATCTGCAATCTCCTTTGCTTTCGGAGGATAACGTTTGGGTAGAATTTATCTAAAACACGCCATTTACTACCGTGCGTGTCAAGCATAATCTTCCTCCCGATGGATTCAAGCAAATGTTTTAAAATGTTTTACTTTCTACTACATAAACACAATACATCAATAGAGCACACCTTGTCAGTCAAATGTATGGTCCTGACTTTGCTCAAACCACCATCAGTGGGGATAGTTTGGCTGACTCGCTAACCTCTCAACTGATCTCCGAAACTACCACTGCATCTCGAAGCAGCACAAGGACCTCCCTTGGATGCTTGCAGCGTGGATTGAGAAATGCCAACAATGTGACGCTTACTGCAGGCTTCAGTCACATTGCCACTCTGCTAGTATTGATTTACTTTGGACTAGCAGTTGCAGAACTAATGACAATGTTATTCATCTCCCCTATGAAGCACACACCAATAACCTCCATAACCTTACATATCTCGCTCGCCTTCAATGGGATCATTCTGGTCCGTTGTGTCCGTTTATTCGCGATCAAAATCATTCCTCGGCCGAGCCTTTTCCTTCGCTTTATATCCATTCTGACCATATTGGATCTCATGGTGTCCTCTCTATCAACCGGTTTGGAAATTGCCGGATCCTTCACCGAAAGTCACTGCAGTGCGCTCTCGCTAGGAATACTGGTGCTGAGACTGTACATTGGCTTTCGCATCCTAGCCCAAATCAACCTTCGACGGATCCACCTGGTAATTTAACCCCAATTTCTAAATGCAGATCTATAAATTAAGAGATGCATTTATTTGTTTTTACTAGTAATTTATTTATTATATATAGGCATTTATTTAATTTATATTTAGGCGACCCGCCTACTACAGGCGAAACAAATCCAACTCGCCAACCTCATCCTTGCCTCGCACGAAACCTTTCCAACGCGCCAAGCGTTGCTGGAAAGGATCGTGTATCAGCAAGCCCAGGTTGGAACAAGCCGGCTTGAACTGCAAACCTTGCCACTTAAAATCAAGGAAATGAAACGATCCTCACACCAACTCCCGTTACAGCCACCACCAAATAATCTAGGTCCACCAAGGCCGGCTAGGAAAGGGCTCGCTTCCATCCAACCCTCACGTAGGAAACTTCAACTGTAACCTGACCAGTAAACCCTTGTCCGCTCCTAAAAGTAGAGCTGAACAAACCGCTACATCAATCCTAAATACCCATCAACCCAATCCCTCATATCCCAGCTTGGATGGGAAGATGGCCAAGCTTGAAGGGCAGAAACCAACCCCCAGAAACAACTCCTTTTGGACTTTTGCAGCCCTTTTTATCTGCATTTAAAAATAAAATTGTTATACTGGAAGCTGAAGTAAAAAACCAAATGGCAGTACCATACCACCCTTGATTACTCCCTCTAAGAAAATCTTCTCCCCAGGTAAAAGGTATTCCCAAGGCATAATCCAGCTATCCTACTATAACCAATCCCTCATTTCCCTAGAGGCATATCCCCTCTCAAAGCTATATCATCTAAATGGACACCAAGTAACTTATTTTCAGCTTAATGGTCTCCTTTCATTTCAATGAATATATCCATACTTCTAAATCTTACCCTTTCCCTGTAATATATGCTTCTAAAAATATGTACAATTCCTTAAGCAGCATAAGATAATTAATATGTAATAAGTAACTTAAATCTAGATATAATTCATATTTAATTTATATATACCTCTGGGTACCCAGCCTAATCATGACCCTTTTTTCTTTTAAGAAACCAGAATCTGGCACCCTGAACCATCCTATATAGAACAATACATTGTATTTGGTTCCTCAAAAAGTAGGATCAGAATTAAGCTGCTACCCAATACTTTATAGGTTGTCAAGCTTCCAACTTTAACCCTTTTTGGGATATGTACTTTCCCTAAGAGGGTATATTCTACAAATTGTTTCTACAGCCAGAATCCCTTACACCAATCAGTTTTGGGCCCTACCCAATATTTCACCAAAAAAGCCATCAAAAATATCAACACTCCTTTATACACTCCCAAGACTACTAAGATCATCCCCACCTTCAAAATAAATAGGATCCAATAGCTCTATTGGACAGGAAGGAGTCAACCTGAACCCAGGTATCACAGCTACACCTGAGAATATTAAGGTGTATAGCCATCTTTTCTGCCAATAAAACCACACCATTCTACTAGCTTTGTTCCCTGTTTCCTCCTTTTACTTGCGGCTCATAGCACACTTGCACCATTCCAGACATATCTCAGGGATGTCCCATCTTACTCAAATATAATTTAAGTGGGTATATTTACCCCAAACAAGCGCTTAAACTTGGTTGGTAATATTATTACCTGGGATGGTTTTTGGTGCCAAAGTTACCTTATGTACATCCTCTGAACTGTACTTTAATTTTCTAACCTGCAAGGATCCTTACACCTCAAGTTGCTTTTTATCCAGGATGAAGATTGTCATACTAACCAAGACCCACATAAGTATGGTGATTAATTGCCTCCCAACCCCCTTTAACTAAGGCTCTACCTGAGCTCTAATATAAATTGACTCCAAAATTGTTCTGGATGCACCTCCCCAGGGTTAAATGTCTAGGCCAGCTATACCATGAAAGAAGAGCTCTACATAGCCATGGATTGATGAAAAATAACTTTCAACTTGGATATAAAAAGCTGCCCAATACCCAACTAGAGCAATATTATCTAGGAGCAGATCCAACCCTCCAACCTTTCCTTTCTACTCCTGCATCCTCCCCTCTGCCAGATCAATCTTTCAGTGCCTGGCAGGGAGCCATAATACATCAAATACTCATACCTGATCTTTGACTATAAGTGTGACCAATCTAATATAGCTTTAGCTTAGGTGCCAAGGCTGTTGTTAGATAGATATATTATTCTTTGGTTTCCTTGTTGTCACAAGTATCATATAAATTTTTCCCACTGGGAATAAATCCTGACCCTGTTGCACATCTCACTATTGCCCAGGTCCTCTGCCAGGCCACCCATCACATTTCTGCCGCCAGTAGTTTGAATTAGAAAAATGGAACAGCTATCAGAGGCTATTGGGAGATCCTTGAATTGCCTTTAGGCTTGAAGGGGATTCCGGATCAACATTGAGGCTCTTGATGCATATATTGATGTGTCCAGGAATAGCCCAGATTCCAGGAAGTTGGACCTTGATCTTCAATCCAGCAGTAGTCTTTACAAGCTGCAGTCTGGATCAAGTTATTCACAATATATAGGCTGGTTCCCCACCTTTTTTTGGCGCTAAGGAGCTCCTTTCTTGATTTTTGCTAGACTGATACAAGCAATATCCCTTTCATCCAATCAGCTGCATCACCCTTATACCCCCAAAAAGTGTGCCTTTTTGGATAAATAAACAGAGGCTTTTTCCTTATATTTTATTTATCTTGTTTGGCGTTTGACTACTACTTTACCTACTCTAAGTAAAGCTTTAAGAGAAGCAGGATATGATTAATGAGTAGATTACTACACTGGATTACCTATAATTGCAGCATTACTCTAGAAAACAGGAAAGCTATATTATAACATCATGAAATTGATGAAGAAATCCCAAGGGGATATTGTATATTTAGGTTACATCATGCCCAAGCCATGTGTAAAATCATCCAGCATAGCTGTGCCCTGAACCCGCCTGTACCTGTCAGGATTAACAATTCTTTCTCTCTGGAAACCTGGGACCGGGAGCAGGAATCAAACCCCAACCCTGGACCCCCCCCCAGCTGCTGGGCCTGTGGACCGCAGGACCGCCCACCCATGCCTTTCTGGGATTGAGCCCCCACAAGCTGATACCAAGAATTTTGGCCCATGCAGTGAAACAAGACAAACCAAGGAAATTATTGCACCTAATGGAAGACTAATAACAGCACCTAATGGAGGTACTGATTTGGAAACTATTAGCTTCATGAACTTGAAGTCTACACCAGCAACCAATCAAGAGCCAACCCAGGAAAGAGGCACAGGCCCGCGGCCCAGTCCTATGACCACAACACTAAAGCAAGATAATCAGGTAGCCAAATCAAGATTCTTGACCAATGAAAGAACTCCCAGCCAAGCGCCATTTTGCTGCCTTTGGACCCAAGCACCCTATTCCCCTGGCCCTGCCTTTCCCAATGCCCTTATGAACCCCCCATGGAAAATGTTAAGTTTGGAGGTGGGGTACTATATAGACCAAAGGACCCTGCACTCCAAACATATTGCCATTTTTGAATAAAGGTTATGTTACTTTGGATCACACAGCTGTTGCTTTATTTTGTATTTGCTGTCTACCAATTCAGTTTGAGATCTCCTGGCCTGTCTGCCCCACCACCTGCTGTTTTCTGTCCTCCTAGTGTACCCTTTGGACCTGTTTATTTTACCAACTACCCTCTTAAATCTGAATACAAGCAATACACCCCAGAAAAGATACTCAAACTTGATCCTTTGGCCCACATACAATCTGCAATTAGATACAACCAACAAGGTCCGTGGATATTTTCAACACCCAAGTTATTCAGAGGGAAATTCAACTATCTCCCTGCCTATGATCTATCAATGGAACCACCCGTGACCCCAAAACCTATGACCGCTTTCTCACCCAATCTTCCAACCAACCATACTGGTAAGTTGTTTGGGATTGTTTACATCACCCTCACAGGGGTAATTGACACTATAATCCTGGCTGCCGGCCTGTGGTCTTGTGTGGTAAAGTCCGCCCCCTACCTTTTAAAGTTAGCTCCCCTCTTGTGGTGGGCATTGCCCGCAAAAAACCTGGCCCAAGTTACCCCTGAAAACAACAAGCCAGCCGCTCAAGACTGGATCCCTGACATTATGGCAATCTTTATCAATAGCAAAAGCATACAAGATGCCCCAAAAAATAACAACATATTGGGGCTCAGGGTACCAGGTTTAATAATCACTTATTACATCTATAAGATGACCACAAACCTGATCTCTTCCATGCAGAAGAATGCAAACCCAAATAACCCAAAGAGAACCAACGCCAATACTGCTGACGCCAACAAAGCTCCCTCCTCCCAAGTGAAAAACGTGATTGTGAATCAGTCCCTCACAAAAGTGGAGATGCCTCAGATGGGGAAGCTCACACTTGAGGAAGCTAGACGCGCCATGCTGGTCCTCTGCCTGCACTTCCATACCAACGCCCCCTCTTACATCAGTGACACCAAGAAGATCCTTGGGGTTGCTTCAATGCTATTGGGGGACGCCTTGGACTGGTTCAGAAAGGCCACAGATGAGGACATAGAATTCTGCTTAGACTACACCAAGTTTGAGGCTGAGTTAATGGCCACTGGGGAAAATTGCAACACTAGATACTACATCCTGAACTCCCTGTTAGAAATTTGACAAGGCCCCTGACCCATCCAAGCGTATATTGACAAATTCCTCAAACTGAAAACCCGCACCCAACTTGAGGACAAACTGGCAGCCATTATCTTCCTAAAGGGAGTCAACCTAGCAATGAAGGATCTGTTGAAGCACCATCCGCCCACCCTCAGCCTAGACAAGCTAATTCCCCTGTGCAAGGGTCTTAGCATGAACCAAGAGAATGCTGGCTCCTCCCAGACCCGCCAACCCCGGACACCGACCCCCAACAGAACAGGGATGACCCCTGAAGAGCTCCAACAACACTACTGCAAAGGACTCTGCTTCCACTGCCACAAGGCAGGCCACTTGACCAGAGCCTGCCCTAAGAAGAACACTGCCCCAATCTCACTGGCAAAAAATAAAAACTTCTTACCAGTCTTACAAATTCATCCAAGTGACCATAGAAGTAGCAGGGAACAAGCACAAGATCAAAGCCTTTATTGATACCGGGGTGGATGAAAGTTTTATTGACGCCAGCCTAGCAGAAGAATTAGGCTTGACAGCCTCAGAGAGCAGTCTACAAGTAATCATGGGAAACAGCTCCTTGGACACCAGCTATGATTGTGAACAAGAACTCCTGTTGATCATTGGACACAATGTATACCCGTTGTCCCTGATCCTCTTGCCAGGACTACCCCATCCCCTTATACTAGGCAACTCCTGGTCTGACAAACATGGCCTGATCCTGAACTACTGCAATCAAACCGCCACGTTAGGCCAACCGGAATCCTGTGACACTGTTCCTTTTTGCATGAGCCATGACCAACCCCCTATCAACAAACTCTTGGCTATGAAGATAGAACCTAATGTTGAAATACTGCCTACCCCCTACAGAGATGGAACCATGTGTTTAGTGAAGAGGCAGCCATCAAACTACCCAGTCATTCAATCTATGACCATGCCATAGACCTTCTGCCAGGGACTCAACCGCACCACGGCCCCATCTACAGCTGTAACCACTGCAAGCAAGTGGTCTTGAAAGCATACCTCAAGGATATGACAAAAAAAGGGTTCATCCAGGTGTCAAAAGCCCCCTGCTTGTCACTCATGCTATTTGCAGGGGGAAAATGGTGGGATGTGTCCATGCGTGAATTACCAAAAACTGAACAACATTACAGTGAAGAACCGCTATCCCATCCCCAATGCCAATGACCTCTGTAATGTACTGACTGGAGCCCAGGTGAACTCAAAAATTGACTTTGAAGATGTGTTCAACCAAATACAAATCAAGGACAGAGACAGGTACAAGACGGCCTTCAAAACCCAATATGGGCTGTATGAGTACCTTGTAATGCCCTTTGGCCTCTGCAACGCCTCAGCACCTTCCAAAGGATGATCAACACCGTCCAAGGGAATACCTTGTCCGTTTTTGTGTGGCATATCTGGTCAAAATTCTCATCTAAAGCAAGTCTCACAAGGAACACTAGCGCCACCTGGACCTTATACTGGAGAAACTCTCCCAAGCCAACTTACACGCTAAGCTTAAAAAGTGTGAATTCTTTCAGTCTGAAGTCAAATTCCTGGGATACATAGTAAAGACCGGCGGCTTTGCCATGGCACAGGATAAAGTAGAAGCAATAAAATCTTGGCTGGTGCCCAAAAGCAGAAAGAATGTGAGAAGTTTTTTGGGCCTGGAAAATTATTGCAGGGATTTCATCCAAAATTTTATCACATTACCCTCCCCCTGACCTGCCTTTGCTCTGACAAGGTCACCTTTTCCTGGACTCTGGAATGTACCACTGCCTTTGAGACCTTGAAACTTGCCTTCACCTCTGCCCCCGTCCTGGCCATGCCAGATCCCTCCAAACCTTTTGTTCTGGAAACCAACGCATCAGACTTTGCAGTGGGTGGGGTCCTTCTTCAGGAATGAGGGGATAGTATGCTATATCCTGTAGCATATTACTCCATAAAGAAGTTACTTGCGGAAGGGAACTACCCAAAATATGACAAGGAGATGCTAGCCATAGTGAAGACCCTGAAACATTGGCGCCAATACCTATGTGGTGCTGAATATCTAGTAAAGGTCCTGAAAGACCACAAGAACTTGGTCTACTTCTTCAAACCATGCCAGCTTAACCAACAACAAGCAAGATGGGCCTTAGAACTGGCTGGCTACACTATGACCATAGACTACAAGCCAGGGAAGGTGAATAAGTGGTACCTGATGCCCTAAGTAGAAGAACTGACCTGGTGCCTACCTACCTAGAAACCCGCAACCACAACACCCGAGTCCTCTTGGACACAGCAAGCCTAGGCATCCACCTGGGATTGATGAAAATCAGAGCCAGCAAACCAGAAGTACTAAGGGCCCAAACACTAGACAACTCACCAAGATCATGATCTCTGACCTCTCTAAATCCTTGGATAGCGCCCACTACCAAAAAGGCTACTCACTGAAGGGAACAATGCTAATTCTCCACAACAGGATCTTTGTACCAGAAGGGGACATCAGAACCAACGTCTTGAGAGACTATCACAATTCTGAGATGACTGGATACCTGGGTAGGCTTAAGACCCTCCAGAGCATCAGAAGGAACTTTGCTTTGCCAAAAATGGATCAAGATGTAAGTGCGTACCTGAAGGGGTGTGAGACCTGTGGGCGGATCAAAACCCACAGCAACAAACCTGAAGAACTTCTAAGACCCTTGAATATACCCCATGGACCTTGGATATCTGTCTCCATGGACTACATTGTGAAACTTCTGCCATCCCTCTTGTACAATGCAATCCTGGTCATGGTAGACCGCTTCATCAAGATGGCCTACTTTGTACCAACCACCACCAATTGCACAGCAGCAGAAACAGCCCAACACTTCCACAACTGCATCCTCACGCAACACGGAACACCTGAAGAAATCATCACGGGTAGAGGACCCCAATCCATGTCAAACTAATGATCACAGGTGATGAAAGACTTGGGAATCAAGCAATGTGTATCTACCTCCTACCATCCACAGACAGACAGCCAAACTGAACAAGTAAACCAGATCCTTGAACAATATCTTTGATGCTATGCCAATGCTGATCAGGATAATTGGTCCAAAATACTCCCCATGGCCCAGTTTGCCTACAACAGTAAGGACCAGCCTCCACAGGCATGTCCCCATTCAAAGTCAACTATGGGTTTAACCCCACCTGGGACTCCTAGATTGGCAAAAAGGAATTGAACACCACTGGGCGCTCCTGGATTGAACAGATTCACAACACACAAAAAACATGCTTGACCAACCTGAACCATGCAGTGCAAACATACAAAGCCTTTGCTGACTGCAAACAAATTCCAGACCAACCCTTACAAGTTGGAGATAAAGTATACCTGGATTCCTGGAATGTACCTCTACATGTGCCCTGTAGGAAGTTAGCATACAGAAGAAGTGGCCCCCACAAGATCACCAAACTATTTGAGGAAGTTGACTTCAAGCTAGACCTACCACCTTCCTGGAAGATTCATGATGTGTTCCACCGCTCTCTGTTGTTCAAAAAAGATGGGAATTTGCTCCCTCATCAACAGATTAAGACAGCCCCCCACCCATCTAAACAGGCCGCGCTGAGGAATATGAAGTTGAATACATACACGGCAACCAAACTCACTACCAAAAACCCCAGTATTACATCAAGTGGAAAGGATACCCACTAGAAGAAAGTACTTAGGAACTGCTGAGCAACCTGACTAATTCCCAAGAAGCCGTTCAACTCTACCTGAACAAGAGGAATCAGAAGGGAGGGCTCTTGGGGGAAGAAGGGGATGGTGTCAGGATTGACAATTCTTCCTCTCTGGAAACCCGGGCCCGGGAGCAGGAATTGAACTCCAACCCTGGACCCCCCCCCAGCCGCCGGGCCTGTGGACCGCAGGACTGCCTGCCTGCGCCTTTCTGGGATCAAGCCCCCATAAGCTGATACCAAGAATGTTGGCCCATGCAGTGAAACAAGACAAACCAAGGAAATTATTGCACCTAATGGAAGACTAATCACAGCGCCTAATGGAGGTACTGATTTGGAAACTATTAGCTTCATGAACTTGAAGTCTATACCAGCAACCAATCAAGAGCCAACCCAGGAAAGAGGCACAGGCCCGCGGCCCAGTCCTATGACCACAACACTAAAGCAAGATAATCAGGTAGCCAAATCAAGATTCTTGACCAATGAAAGAACTCCCAGCCAAGTGCCATTTTGCTGCCTTTGGACCCAAGCACCCTATTCCCCTGGCCCTGCCTTTCCCAATGCCCTGATGAACCCCCCATGGAAAATGTTAAGTTTAGAGGTGGGATACTATATATATCAAAAGACCCTGCGCTCCAAACTTATTGTCATTTTTGAATAAAGGTTATGTTACTTTGGCTCACACAGCTATTACCTTGTTTTGTATTTGCTGTCTACCAATTCATTTTGAGATCTCCTGGCCCGTCTGCCCCACCACCTGCTGTTTTCTATCATCCTGGTGTACCCTTTGGACCCGTACATTTTACAACTACCCTCTGAAATCTGAATACAAGGAACACATCCCAGAAAAGATACTCAAACTCAATCCTTTGGCCCACATACAATCTGCAATTAGATACAACTGACAAGGCCTGTGGATATTTTCAACACCCAAGTTGTTCAGGGGGAAATTTGACTATCTCCCTGCTTACAACCTGCCCATGGAACCGCCTGTGACCCCAAAACCTATGCCTGTTTCCTCACCCAATCTTCCAACCAACCATTCTGGCAAGCTGTTTGGGATTGTGTACATCACCCTCACAGGGGTGATTGAAACTATAATCCCGGCTGTGGTCCTGGGTGGGAAAGTCTGCCTCCTACCTTTTAAAGTTAGCTCCCCTCTTGTGGTGGGCTTTGCTCGCAAAAAACCTGGCCTGAGTTACCCCTGAAAACAACAGGCCAGCCGCTCAAGACTGGATTCCTGAAAGTACCTCTTGCATCAGATCTCTTCTCTGACAGTTAAATTGACATAGCTAAATCTTTTGATAAAAAAATAAAGCATCCTCAATCATCTTGATACATGGCAGCTAATTCCAGCCATCTGCATCCCCACAAAGGGTGTGTTCAGGAATCCTGAAAGTGCCTCTCTTAGGCTACCACTTTTGGGTTGCTGCTTGGGCAAGCTGTCAAATTGACTCCCAGCTTACACCTGAAAAGGCTCAGAGCAAACACTTTTGACAGTTTCTGAATCACATGATTTATTAGGAATCATCTAGTCCAACTTGAATCCTGTCACAACCAAGATCACTCCCCCACCTGCTAACGTACCTCACAACACACAGGGGTTGTTCAAAGAGACACCCCATAATGTAACTAATAGTATAGAGGATCCTGTGGTCAATGTTAAACTACAGGCATTATCTCCTGCATAGGAATGATGCCAATTTGATGTGCTGATCCCTCACCTAAGATATTCCTAGCCCAAACCTTATTCAGGGCTGTAATCACCCAACATGTTGGGAAGTATTTCAGCAAGATATGGGACCAGGGTTATAACTTGGACCCCTGTAAGGGGGTGGCAGTTGGGTATACTGCCAATACCTAACAGAACAACTTGGCGTGTAGGTTAAACTGTCTGAAGCTACCAGCAAAGTCTGTAAGTACATAGTACACAGTAGTGTACACAGCTATGGACATAGTATAGTGGGGCAAAACCAATGTGGGCCAGAAGTGCAGTTGGGAGGAGTTAAGTTGTGTGGGACTCTCTTATTAAAACCCTTTGTTGGGTTCTTGGAATGGCCTGTATGGTTTGAAAGCGGTGTGGTGCCCCTAATCCTGAGGCAGGCTATTATCACAGCAGATATGATAAATGGGTTCAACTGCTGGATCCTGGGAAGGGGTTGACAAAGCTTAGTGTCAAGACTCCTTTAGTAGTTAAGTCTGTTAATTTTTTTGGTTGATACTAATGAGGCTAATTTCACTCAATAATAGCTTGACCTATTACCAAGAAACAGATCAATATTATAAACTAGTACCCCTGTGGGTCAGGAAAAATTGGAAAAATTGGATGGGGAAACTGAGACGTTTGATGGTCTTGGAAACCTCCTTTCTTGGCCGGCATTGGGGGTTGTCAAGTGGGAATGTTTGGCCAAACTCAACTTGCATTTACATGCTATTAATTGGCCCTTCTTCATTCACCCAAGTCCACTTGCTAAACTTGATGCATTAATTTGTGTGCAGGTGATCTTGTCAGTCCCCTCTGCATTGGGATAGTTCCCTTTTTGGGCAGCAGTTCCCCCAAATTGGGATTTGGAAAAATTGTCTTTTTTGGATTACCAATTTTTTAATTCCCTCATGAAGTAGGGGGCTGGCTGGCAGGGGTGGGCAGACTGCTAAGAGATGGCTGACAGGAGCAGGTGACCAGTGGAGGCCTGGCAGTTGGCCAGGGGAGCTGCAGGCAGGCTATAAAAGGCCTTGCCAGAAGAATTTTCATTTCAAATTCTTTTTTTTATGCCATGCTTTTTTCAGCAGCTTCCCCAATCAGGAGAAGCAGACACAGATGTTTTAAATCTTGGTTCCCTTTGAAAAGTTGCAAATATTGATAGTTCTGCGCTTCTTGTCAGGAATATTCCTGACAAGGACCTTCCTCAGTGCCAACCCCTGGCAGACTTGTGGTTCCCCAGTATATTATATCAATTATGCTATTATCCAATACACATTATATTATTCCTATTTCTTGTCCTTTTTATTGGAATTTTATTTTTCCCAATCTAAATACTGAACTACAATGGGTTTAGTTGCAATAAACCTCCCTCAGAAGATAATTGTTGCTCCTTACCCTAACAAAAAGAAAAGGATCAGATAAATCCAAGCTCAAGCACAAGCTGGTGATTTACACACCCATTCCTCCTTCATCAACTAAATCAGGCCTTCAATGCTTACTTAATACACCCTGTAAAAACTCTACACCAGCACCAGTTGCTGAGGCTAATTATGCTGAAAGGTATGCCACCCTAGAATCTGCAGAACCTATGAGCAATTTCAACCACATCAAGCACAACCAGTTTAAGCCCTGAAAATACTATAACCAACTAACCTTCAACTTCAATTCCATGGGCAACCACTGATGTATGCCATAATGGCATTAAAATCAATCATCACTCCCTTCCCAAAAAAGAGAACAGTAAATATATTTAAACATATCAAAACTAAAGCTGCACTACTATTAGCCACCTTATCTTGAACATAATGCCCCAAGATTGAGAGGCAGGGGGAAGATAGCAGGGCAGGGCTAAGCTCCCTAAACCTGGCAACCTTTTAAGCAGCCAACCTCTATACTACTGATGTTGCTTTACCCATCCTATCATCCAAGTTTAATTTTCAAATAGGGCCTGAAAATATGGGTGCCTTGCAGCTTCCTGCCACTCAGCCCCCTAAAAACTTCCCCCACAAAGTTTATCCAGCTCAGGGGCTCAAAAACCCCAATCAATAAAGCTTGCCCCAGGGTACAGCATCCTGACAGATGAATATAACTTTAAGCATACCCAGACAGATTTAGAATTTTGCTAGAGGGTGATACTACCCCTATTAAGGTTGGCCTAAATGGAATACATACTGGTAAAAGAGGTCTTTTATACTAATTGAAACTAATGTATTTTTTCTGGTATAAACAGGCTCCTCCAAGCTGACTTGAGTGCTGGCTGGCAAGCCAAATCAGCAATGATGGAGGCAATGATGCCAGCTTCACTCTCCAAGAATAGTAATGCTCACATAAAAAGAGATCCTGCCTGGGTCCAATTTGCTAGCTTGGATGATCCAGGCAAGGTAATTGAAGCACCCACAATATCTGCAGCATCAGGGATCTGTGATCTCCAGATGCTTTAAAAGTGAGCTGCACTCACCAGGTCCCATAAAATCCCTTTAAAATGTTGAGGATCTGGATGTACAAGCATTCTGGCTACTGCCAACTTACTTAACATCCAGCCATCTCCCAATTTGGTGCCCTTCCAATATACAGTTTGACACAACAGGAATGGCAACCAAGCAATATCACATGACTGTCCAAGTATTCAGTGGCTTGAACCTAACCCGCACATGACTAACCCCTAGATTTAATCCAACTAAATCTCCGCCACAGCCAAATCTATATAAGTCTAAAATATTATCCAATAAAAGATAATTCTCTTCTTTCCTAATTCCATATTTGAAGCTTCCCTAAAAGGCGCTCCTTATCACTGTTAGCAGCTATGGTTTTCAACCACACCCATGAAAGAGAAAATGACTGACCAAAACCTGCCCCCCTTTGCTCACATACTCAACCAGGCCATATTCCAGGAGACCTGGAAAACATACTTCTGCGCCCACAACATCACCAAAGATATACCTAGTAGATGCACCATGTTCAAAGGCCTGGTCATTCCCAAAGCATGCACCAAGATAATTCAATACAGTTACTCTCTTCAACCACAAACAATCACACAACTGCCTATCACAGGTGAAGTCACCAACACAAAATACATTGGTATCAACAAGTTCTTTGGTAAAAACAAAGAAAACGTCATCAACTGGCTAGACCACTCAGCCACTAAACTCTACGCCAGCCGCATACCCCACAAAAAATGGTTCAAGGAAGCCAGCAAGTGCCTGTACAAGGCCACATCTTACTGGTTTGCCACCTGGGTTGGCTCACAAACTGACAACTAGCTTGAAAACTGGGAAGAGTTCAAAGCAGACATCACCCACAATTTCCACATCACCAAATCCCTTCAAGACATCACAATACAGCTCAGTGATCTTCCTCAGAAGACCACTATCACAGCTTACGCCAATGAATTTGAGAAAAAACATTGCTAAATCTAAAACCCAGCACAAGCAGATAACGTACATACCAGAGCCTCATTTATCAACAGAATAAAACCCTCTGTTGCTGCCCTCATCCACCCAGAGGCTAATACCTCCATGCCTGTGCTCATTGCAGAAGCCAAACATGCAGAAAAACGCGCAAACATGGAATATGCTGCACGCAACAACAACTGCTCCTCCAATGGCAATTGCAGAGACAGCTATAATGACAACAAGCACCAAAACACCAACCATAGCAACAACAACTCCAATTGCAACAATGGCAATCACAGCCAGAGCGCAAACCGCTCCTTTTCCAAGAAAGAGGACACTGCCAAAGTAAACAATGTGCAAACAGCAACCTGCTATGAATCTGGCCCCACACTCTCTGACCTTGAAGGTCTCAAAACAGAGGAAAAGGGAAAAGAGGAGGGTTAACATAATTAAGTGCCCCTGTCTCCCCCTAACTTGACAAGAAACTGTACCAAAGCACAAACTTTACTGCTTGCATCCCACATGTCCCACAATCCTCCATTTTTATAGACTTAAAAATTAAAGATTGCTCACAACTTCTTGTCTACCCATGCACTTATAAATCTCATACACATAAAATTTTATTTGACTATGGTGCACAACATACTATAGTTAGAAAACCATTTGTAACCAAATACAAAATACCTTTTGTCAAATCCAACTTCAAATATGCCAGAATGGCAGACAAATCAAAGGTTCTACTTGAAGGCAAAACAACTCCCTTTGGAATTGATCTCCAAGGCATACAAACGTCCATCAAATGACTTTTCATGGACAACATAAACTACAGCATTGTAGCAGGCATGGACTGGTACACCCAAGTGAACCCCAGCGTATTTTGGAAAACAAAGACCATGACCGTCAAAGCAACAGAGTCAATTTTAACACCTCAAAGAACCCTATGATCTCATTCTAAGAGACACAGTATTTGTCCAGGTCATAAACCAAGATGACTCAGAACATCTAATCAAAGACAGTACCCTCCACATAATGAGGTATAGTGAGTTTAATAACATACAAACAACCAAAATCCAATGCCCAGAACTTGCGGCACTCCTAAATGAATATGTCCATATATTCAAAGAAGAACTGACAGAATTATCCCCCAAACAGGAGGTCAAACATGGCATTGACTTATGTAAAGCTATGCCCAAACCGGCACCCCTCTACAGACTATCTCCCATGGAGTTACAAACCCTCAAAACACACATTGAGGACAAACTAGCAAAAGGATTCATTTGCCTGTCTGAATCCCCATGGGGGCAGCAGTGTTCTTTGTAAAGAAAAAGGAAGACACTCTGTGTCTAGTAACTGACTACAGAGCACTAAGTGCAAGCACAGTAAAGAATAAATATCCACTTTCACTCATAGAGGATCTTTTTGCAAGACTCTTTGGAGCCAAATTTTTCTCCAAAATTTACCTCACCTCAGGTTACAACCAGATCAAAGTAAAGGAAAAGGACATATCAAAGACCGCATTCTGTACACAATTTGGATCCTTTGAATGTAGGGTAATGAACTTTGGGATGAACAACGCTCCCGCAATGTTTGTCACCATGATGAACCAAGCACTAAAAAGTCTCTCAAAAACATTATGCTACCTTGGCAATATCATCATATTCTCAAAAACAAAAGAGGAAGACCTCACATATGTCCGCAAGACACTCAATTGACTTGCAAAGCACAAACTTTACGCAAAACCAAGTAAGTGCCAATTTATGGAAAAGGAACTCCTTTTCTTGGGCCACATTGTCTCTGACGGTGGAATCAAAGCAGATCCAGACAAAATTAAAGCCATAAATAACATGCAACGCCCCACCTCTGTTAAACAAGTTAGATGCTTTCTTGGAATGGTAGCTTACCTAAGGAAATACATCAAAGACTGCGGGAAACTAACCACACCAATCAATGACTTAACCAAGGGTAATACCAAAAAGAAATTCATCTGGACACCAGAATGTGACAAGAATTTCCAATTATTAAAACAAGCTTTGATCAGAGCACTAGTTTTGCAATACCCTAATAATAATTTGGGTGCTACAAGCTCAAGTCATATGCCAGTGATACCACCATTGGCACAGTCCTGTGCATCCTCCAGCCAGGGCAAAAAGACTTCCTGCCAGTTTTTTATGAAAGCAGAAAACTGACCAACACTGAGCAGAGGTACCCAATACACGATAAGGAATTGCTAGCAATATACTACACATGCAAGAAATGGAGATTTTATCTAGAAGGATATTTAAACGTCCAAGTACTAACTGACCATAAATTCTTAATCTACTTTAAAACTCAAACGCACTCACATGGGGACAAGCCAAATGAATGTCCCTGCTAGAGCATCTCAATTTGGACATCCAATACAAAAAGGGGGCAGAGCTGGTCACAGCTGATGCTCTCTCTAGACTATGTCAGCCTAGAGAGGATCACCCTGACCACCTGGACCCTGACTGGCCAAACCTATACAACACTGAGTATAAAAACAAAGGGAAAGACCCCTGAACACATCAACTGACCCACAGTACATTAGTAAGAAACAAAAAGTATTCCCATGTATCAAATGGCACTGTATACCAAATCATTAACAACAAACATGTCCCTTACAACCCACTTGCACAAAGAGTTGACACCATATTAAGACATCACCACCTACTAGGACATACAAAGGCTAACAACCTATACCTCACTTTAAAAGAGATAGTATGGTAGCCCAATATCAAACAAGATATAATTGACGTTTTGAAAAAGTGCACAGTGTGTAAAAAATACGCCAGCACCAAGGCTCCTCAGCCAACAGTTAACCCAGAACCTGACCCTGAACCATTTAAGGTTTGGGGGCTGGACATAGTGGGACCCTTCCCAGAAACTAAGACAAATCAATATTTCCTAATTGTAGCTATCAACTTTGCCACACACTGGCCTATCTGCTGGGCAACAAAGCAGAAACAATAAACCAATTCATTAAAAAAGCAATCATAGCTGACTACGGGACTCCAGACTACATCATAACTGATGGAGCAACAGAGTTATCAGATCATGCAGTAAACAACAATTTAAAATCCAAAAACATCAAACAGTCTACAACCTTTCCCTACAGGCCACAGGCTAACAGCAGAGTTGAATGCCAAAACGGCAGCCTTATCAGAACCCTCAAGAAAATAATGGATGGCAAAGCCACATGGCCACTATACGTGAAACATGAGTTACTAGTATCACAGGTACATATCAACCAAGGGACAGGCTACTCACTGTTAGAACTAACATACAGATAAAAACCAGAAATAGTTACCCCAACAATCAGCCATACATAAAGATCCCCCAGGGAATCTCCCCATAGTAGAACAAGTACCAAATCTACAACACATATGACTCAAATCCAAGATAGCAGAAATAAAAAGGCTTAAAACACAAAAGATAACCTCTATAGAGAAACCACTCCCCATCAACTCCCCAGTCTGGGTCCTGGCTGGAAACAGAAAGAAGCTAGACTCAGTACACAGGGGACCAGGAAGAACCTTTAAGTACAGGCCAGACAGGAACACCTATCTAGTGAAATTTCAAGGTGCCAAAGACCCTGTCATCAAGAAGTACCTCAGAACTTGCCTCTGCCTTAGCAAAGGAGAACACTCAACCCAACTGGTACCAACTAGCAAACAACTCCAGAAACATCATGTGGCAGCTGTCAAGACAAAGTCCCCTCCTGATGTACCAGATTAACCCCTTAAAGGGGGTGTCAAGGATTTGGATGTACAAGTATTCTGGCTACTGCCAAATTGCTTAACATCCAGTCATTGCCCAATTTGGTACCCTCCCAATTTACAGTTTGACATAATGGAAATGGCAACCAAGCAATATCACCTGACTGTCCAAGTATCCAGTGACTCAAAACCATCTCACACATGACCAACCCCTAGGTTTGATCCAACTAAATTTCTGCCACAGCTAAAGCTATGTAATCCTAAAGTATTATTCAATAAAATATACTTCTCTTCTCTCTCATTTCCATATTTGAAGCTTCTCCAAAGGGGCTCCTCATCATTATATGAATTTTTCCTCTCTTAAGACACCAACATCAACGTTCCAGCCTCTATATCTAGTCTGGCTAGTCCTTTGTAGACATCTTCTAGCTCCATAGCTAGTCTTGCACTGTCATCTTCTGGTTCTTCAACCATCTCTTCAACCATATCTTCCAGCTCTTCAGCTTAACCAGCAATCAGTCTATCTTAGTCCACAAATAGCTCTGTTTAGTCCTTAAACAACTTATCCTCACTAGGAACCACCTTGGTTCTACCTGCACAATGAACCCTTTTTGGTTCCAAACTTCAATATGAACCAATAGTCCCTCAACTAGTTTTCACTGTGATAATACAGTCCTTTCTACTAGTCTTCTCTGCTGATACAATCCTATGAACCACCTTGGTTCTTTATCTCAGTCCCTGTTACCAGAATCTGTAGACCCAGGCATGAGTCTACATTAAAATGGCGTTTGACTGAGCCCTTGCAAGTGGAAATCCACTTAGGCCATCCAACCATAGATCAATTAAGTCTATGCTGTTGTTTTTACTCACTCAGGTGATTAATTCTGGGCTTTCAGTTTCAAAGTAATCAGCTTTACTTACAAGAGGCCTGATCACATCAAGTTCTTCAGCTGCTTCCCCAAGCAACCACCTTGATGACACCTCTGAGCAAATCTATGCCCTCAATGCTTACTTTTGTATTTCCCCAAAGCTCCCATAGGGACATAGACAAGGACACCCTATCAGTCCATAAAGTAGGATGCTTGCTCAAAGACCACCTGTAAGTGTATCAGGGTACATAGAGCCTTCAGAGCTTTTTCCCTCCCTGGCAGCCTGCGCTACCTGCCAGGGGTCCAAAACTCACAGCCCTGGTAGGCAAGACCCCTACTATGCTGACATACACTTCTACCCTGGTAGCCTGCGTTACACGCCAGGGTCTAAACATCTTCCAGTCTGAGTAGCACATGCTACCCATCAGGCTGAAACACTCCCCACCCCAAGCAGCTAAAGTTCCCTGCTGAGCTATCTTATTCCTCACCCTTAGCAGCCTCAGTTCCCTGCTGAGTGAGGACCTCTAGACCACAGCAGCCAATATCTTCTGCTGGATGAAGACAACATCTGCCCCTAGTAGTCTTTATCCCTACTAGCTAGGCCTCACCTTTCCCTAGTATCCATCATTCCCTACTAGGCCTCTACCTGACACAAACTAACAACACTTATACCATCTTTAGCATAGCATCTTTATTTGAAGCCAAATCAACCCTTGCCTACAAAACTGTTTACATGTGGATTATCACAAGTCCTTTTTTTGATATTTTTACTGAATCCAGTCTATCACATTACATGCTGTATGGAATGAGGAACCATTCTATCCCAGAGCTTAATAGTTTGATGCATTATTAGAAATGAGGGAATTTAATGAGCTTAGCCCCAATCAATTTAGGTAGAACTGGGTTAAACTTCCAAATATCTGCATCTATTGAGCATTTATGTCAGGCAATCACCCACTAGGAAGTAATCTTCCCAGGTGGTGAATGATAGCAGAAGAATTTATTCCAGTTATTAAGGAGCATACGGGCAAGGACACCATATCAAGGTGAAATAATTCTCCAATTAAACAATACCTGCTTAACAGTGAGTTAAATTATCCTAGGAAGAAGTATGCTCCTAGGTAACACAAGAGGAAGGCAGAGGCCAATGGGTGAAAGACCTGGGGTTTGATAATTGTGTGGGCAGACTTGTAGTTCTGAGGCTCTTCCTTCCAAGGCAGGTTGTGAGATAAGGGTGTGGCAGTATACCATACTCCAGGGATTACTTGGTGCCAAGAGCTATCTAAATACTGAGTTTTGGGAGAGGTGCCAGAATCTGCGCACAAACCTATCAAAATGCTGGCCAGTACAGTTGGCAACAAGATCATCCAGTACACCCATTTATACCCAAGAGACTCCATAAAAGAAATCTTGGGTAATCTCATGGTTTAGGATTTAGAAGGTTTATGTCAAGCTAAAAAATAAACAATAATTCACTTGGGTGAATGTAGACTTTATTGATTGAACAAGATTAAAATGTGACTTACCAGCCTTATATAGCATGTTATTAAGAAAATGATTTTTATGGAAGATAAAGGGGATCAGAAGATTTGGGGAATGAATCTGGGGAAATTTGAAGAATTTGGGAATACTGGAACTCATAATGAAGCTTTTTGTGAACAAAATTAGCATAATTATGTTCTCCAAAACAAAATGGTTATATTAACTGAAGATATTGCCCAAACCCAGAAGATCAAGCTCTGGAGAAGCCTCAGTTTTTTTCAGCTGATGCCTAGAGAACTGGGTAAGTACACACAACAGAACCAGAGTTTTTGAGCCAGACCCCTAAGAAACAGTGTTAATTGCTGTGTAGACGTAACCTAGGAAGGTTGGACAACAATTCAAAGTTGATTTGGCGCCAGTTGATTGGCTGTGATCTTCTGTTGAAGGTAACAATTGGTTGAAAGTAACATTAATACTAACAGTATCTTCTAGTTGACCAATTAAGTCCAGGGAAGTCTCGTGTTTGGTCCCCATCCTAGGATTAACAGAATAATCAATTTCAACCAGGTTGTATAAACAAGGTAAATTAGAACATATTCTATTAACTAATTTAGGTTTCCCAGTATTTTCTAATGACCCTGATTTAAAGTGAACCTCTGTGATTGACTTTTCCAAGGAGTTGATGTCAGGAATTTCAGAAGGAGCATTTCTGACAGTGTATGTTGATTAAGAACAACAAGAAGTGATATAATCCAGGCTTTCAGCTCTTATGGAGCACTTGGGATTTTCCTGTGTGTGCTATTGCTCCACTTACTTTATTGAGGTAATATGATATTCATATTGAATTAGAACAGATTAGTCTAAAGATATCATTAGATTGGTGGGTTTAGACTAGAAGAGCTATTTGGTCTTGGTGCCACTAGGCTTTCTGGAACATTTTTGCTTAATTGAATATACCAACAGGTTTTAGGTTGCTAAATTACCAATATTTATCATGAAATAAAGTTGATGGCTGAATTGATGTGTCAGAAAGCCAGGGATTTCACACATCCTTAACTTTGATTGTACCTTAGTCAAGATTTGTTGATAAAATCTATACTGAACTATGAAGTTTAATCTTTGATAGTCACAAATGCACCAAGATAACCTGAACCTCCTACAGATCTTGGTATTTTGCAAGAAAAACATATCTTTTGGATCCTTTTAAGTCTCTTCTCCTTTTGGAGTCCATGAATCCCTTCAAACAACAGACTCTCAAAAGTGTAGGGCCTCTAATTAAAGAAAAACTGGGTATGAAGTGCATTTTCATCACTATTGGCTATTTAAAATGCAGGCCTGTGGTGCAGGCAATCATTGATCATATTACTACCACTATAATTTGATTCATTGGTAGATAAACTGTGACATGATTTGACTGCTACAAAAAATATATTAGATGACAGCACTGAGCTTGTGGTGTACTTTATGAAAGCTTATTATACTAAGAGCTCACACTAATTGATGTTAATTATGCCTTATCACCCAAAAGCCAATGGATGGGTAAAAAGACTTATCAGTTCCCTGGCCCAGCTACTTTTGAAGCTGTCACAGGAGCATATCAGAACCAGCTGGACTGAATATCTGTCCACATCCCTTCTAACCCTGTGGGCCATAATTAACTCTTCTACTAGATTCAGACCCATAACACTGGCATTTGGAGCCCTGGTTGGCTTATCAGAAATCACTCAATGAAAACTAAACTCAACAACCCCTTCCAACTCACTTTTGGTGATCATCTCCTCTCTTGCGCAATGGCATGCTAAGGCTTGGAAGTAGAATAATCATGAGTTCAGGATGCCATCAAATACTTTAAATCAAGATAAATTGTTTGGGACGCATGTATACACTAAATTCACAGCATGAAAAGCTAGATACTCAACTTCTCATGTCCTTCATAGTAGTAGCAGTCATGGATAACCAAAGCTACCACTTAGAAGACATCAAAGAAAAAACTAAGTATCTTTATCATGATCAATTATACCCTAACCATATTATCCCCTCCCATAAAATCTTTTGTGAACCTTTTCAGATTCCCAACAGTCTCCCATAACTTTTAAATAAATCATTATAGTGTAGGGATTAAGGGAAATTGGTGAAGCTTAAATAATATCTCAGTTGTCACTGTACCTCACAGTACACAGGGGCACCCAGCAAGTTGCGCCCTGGTAGATCTAATTTAATATGCCTTCTTGATCCCTTGGATGTGGAAGTTACTTGTATTCCTTTTTAAATAAGTGAGAGTAATTATGGAAGAGATCACAATACTAGACCTTAATTAGAGCTTGATTGAACATTATCTAGGTCATTGTCACAAGTCTCACCCTGTTGGTGATCCAACAGCTTTTACCTGAGTATACAAAATATCTAATATATTAATAAAGATCTTCTTTTATGTGAATCCTCTTACATTCCCCCTTCCTAGAATATTTTCTTCAATAACATAAATACTAAAATGTAGTTAGTTCAGTTGCAACAGCGCTATCATTTTATTTGACTGTGAGCAGTTATTGCTATAGTTTCTTTTATCATAGTTGTCTTCAATCATTAGGGTTATTGTAGATACTGATGATTCACTGCTTTTGGTCTTGTCTTTTGTGCTGTTTTGTTTACTGCACTTACCTTTATGGGATTTGTATTCTATGCTGGAATATATTTTGTCATGATTGACTTCATCATCCAGTGCAGCAAATAAATGTTTCATGTATCATATAAATAAAGTTCAGGTGGCTCACCATTGGCTTTCACTGGTCTTTAAAGCATTTTTCTAGCCTCTTTAATTCAACTGTTATACGCATAAATGGTTGTTGTTTAGAGTAAGTTGTTAATTTGGATTGAAATTCCCAAGGGGATTTGATATTTAAGAGGTTTTTGGTAATGTTGTCTTAGAAGTTATCCTATCCATTTTATGCTTTTGATTAGGATCATTAATTTAGGTTTCAAGTGGTAAATGCAGCTGATTACACAGATGTCATTTATATTTTGTCTAAATGCTTTTAATTGCCCCCTTTCCTGTTATCCAATTTTTTCAAATAAATTAGGCTTTGATGCCAATATTTTGCACTGGTATTATAAGTCAAGTGGATTTAAAAATCAAATATCTCTTCCTTGGTAAAATGAATACATTTTTTGAATCCAATTTTGTTTGAAGCTATTCTTGCTTAAATCTACCTTCATTTTAAATCACCTTCAGTCAACTAACCTCTGCTTTCATCCACATTGTTCAAATATACCCCCATTCAAAGCCAAGACATATTGCTTTAAAAATAAATCAATTTAAGCTACTTGTCCATGACTTGAAATCTGCTCCTAGTATAAAAGCCTCTTCTTTTGATCAAAACTCACAGTTGTAATCAAACTCCATTCCCTTGGCTGATCCTCAATCCCTCAGCTGTTGGGATTGGCTTTATCTAAAAAGATTGTGTCAAATTTGATTGCCCTTCTATGGTTCTCTGTTTTCTCAACTGTTTGTCCCTCTATCTGACCTACCCAATTGGTCCTACTGGAGGTTAAACAATGATCTATTTTAGAGGAGCTGATCCTCAGTCATTTCTGTGGTCCACCTACCCCCAACATTTACCCCTATATATCTCTATATTTGATAAATACCTTCAATAAACCCAGATGTTCACTACTCTATACCTTCCCTTTAAATTTCTGTCTCAGGTTATACTTTGACCCCTTACAGTCATTCTCCACCCAGATTGATTTTTGGAATGAGAATCATGGACATTATTGTACTTTTAGTGGCTACCAAAAGTTAACCAGTACCTGTTTAAACCCTCCATTTCTATACCCCTTACCTGTTCAGACCTTTGGGTTTCAAACTCCAATCTATCCTAAGTAACAGTATTAGTGTTCTTATCACAGTTTTAGCAGCGCTTGTGTGATCCTTAAATTTTTCTACACTCATGGTTGTCTTCTGTATTCCAAACGCTAAACCACCCCAGTCCTCAGGGTAAACATCCTGGTAAGAGCTTTCCAGACTGACCAACAGTTTGGAAAAGGCTCTAAACAGGTGTTTTCTGGCCTCATTGACCCCATATTTATGAGGATATGGCTAGCAAAAAGTTTGGCTGATGTATGATCAACTCAGCCAAGAATTTCCCTTGGGATTACCAAAGAGCTTGCCAATACCCATGTACTTGAAAAGAGAAATTTATCCCTTCAGCATGTACAGCAGTAGGGTTTGGGGTACCCTGGTTTAGGTAACCTTGTCCATTCCTTGGTTGTGATGGATCTTTTGGGAATAGGGCCATTCAGAAATGTCTCTATTGATGTTTTGGGGTTGGAAGGTATCTTTCCTGGTGTCCCTGGAGGTGGCCAGAGTGAGGACCGGTAAGATGATGGGAAGTCTAGCTGGGAGTCACATTTTACTCATATATGCTTAAAAATAGGGTGCTGCAGGTAAACAAGGCAATCTATGAGAGGATCAATAAGAAAACTTGAGAACAATAGCTTTATTGAGTAGTTTAATTGATTTAAGATAAAGCTACTGTGACCTGATCCAAATAATGTTTAAGGATTGAGTAAAAGCAGGGGAGATACTATGGCTGGTTGTCATGTACTGAACTGTTGATTTGGTAAATGTGGTGGGGATCAACAAATGAAAGCTTGGTGGGCTTAAACCTGCTCCCTCAACAATATTGTGATGCATGGAACATTTGCCTTTGAGCATAAACTATAAGGCCATCCATATTATTCAATTCTTGAATCATATTGTTTTTATATGGTTGTTAAAACTGGGCTGATTATAGTTCAGTGGTTGGATTTGATTGAAGACAACAGCCCAAGAGTGTACATAAAGGTGGTTTGGGATAATATGGTCTTTATTGAGAAGAGGGTGGGTTCTTATAGTGTGTGGAAAGGTCATTGAGCCATCAAGGTGGTGGCACACAGGGTATTTCTCAAGTTAAGTAGCAGCAAAAGTTCTCAGTACACTTTTCAGGATCTATATTATTGATTGGTCTCACTCCTTATATGATGATATGGGAGCATACTATTCTTATGGGTTAATTGAGGTTCTTACATTAGACCTTTCATGGGGTGAATAAATGAGCACCCCTTTGTGTTGTGAGTAAGTTTGGTGACTAAGGTTTCCAGATCAGCTGAAACAGAATGCAAGTAGTATTGGAGCCCTGAATCATATCAAGACAAACTACAATTTTTAAACAGGCTTTAAAGAGCCAATAATAACATCTTGCTGATAAAAAATTGGTTACTGGCACTATTTTATTGGGTTGGATATAATTTTTATAAAGTACATTAAATGATAAGTTAGATTGATTAATAAGCTTACTGATAAGGAGGATGAATTTTTTTATAGCCAAGTCCTGGTTTAAATGGTGTATATGCAATATGGTGATCCAATAATGGTCCACTATATGTAGGGCTGTGGTGGATTAAAAACAACAATTATGGGAAATCCCATAAGTGTTGCATGCAAGCTGTCTAGATTTTGGAATATGGATTCCACTAGCATGGGGAATCCAATTTTTTCCAAAATGGATCCAGGTGAAGGCTTTCTTCCTATGAAAGTTCAAGAGTTTATTGATGTATTTTAACAAAAAAATTATCTTTAAACTTTTTCAATTTTAAATTTAATATATTTTAAGATTTTAAAAGTTGAACTCAAAGATCTTATATGTATTATTAAAACAAAATCCAAAAAAGAATCATCCACTAGTGGATGTGGGAAGAAAATGATTATGGAAAATTGCGTCCAACACAATTCACTTGGAATTGTCTCCTGATCTGATCAGAAATGGATGGCTGGTTTTTTATAAAGCAACAATTGTTTCAGATCCGCCACAGCCTTAACTATTTGCTCTGTTGATTTAAGACTGAATATGTAGGGAAACGATTGTCTAAATAGGGTAATTATGATACAATTATCCTAATATACTTAGTCAGTAATGAGATTGTGCCTGTACGGTATTGATATTATAGTATACATATTTTTATTGATTCTTGGAATATTTTGTCATAATTTTCCATTTTTCGGCCTAAGATACTTGAGTTTTTTATATCAGTCCTTAAGGTACATCAACATTATCGTTTTTTGGCGATACCTCTTTTAGAGTTAAGATATTTTGTTGGAGTTGTTCTAGTAGCCAGTGACGATGGTATATAGCTTTGAGGTATTGAAGATATATTATTTAATACTTTATGATTAAGCAATGTATGTGGCTTTTATGGAAATTGCTACAGCCCCATAGCAATAGAAAAGGCAGAGGGCATTCAGCCTAGAAGCGCGAGGGATGGCGGGTTAGATGCGCAATAAATATAAATCCCCTTTGAACTATATGCGCTCTTAAACCGAGGTGTATAATTTGGCCTACTTTGCCTTTTTTATCCTGGGAGTTCGTATATCGTACCAATTCAAAAGAATATGTTTTATTTAGTGTTTATATTTGTTGCAGTGAAAAATAAGGGCTTTTTGTAAAAGCTATAATATAAGAAAAGCTGATGTGGATTGAGCCTTGATTAAAAATGTAAATTATTAAGGTTGCGTTGTTGGATTGATAGATAAAAGGCTCAGTTTATAAAGATGCTTAAAATCATCGAATGGATCAAATATAGGAAATGATGTGTGGTCTGACCCATGAAACCTCTCATTTGATTGAGCTTGAGTTTCAAGCAAAGGTTGGTATGCTTGTGGTTGTATAGAAAATATAGGCTGTCTTTGATTTTATTGGGCATTGAATTAGTTTATTTAGTCAGTTTAAACAAGCATAGAAACGCCAGGTATGGCAGTTGCGTAGGTCACAATTCAAACGCGCCGAATGCTAGTAACTTGATTTGTTAGATAAACAAAGATCGACTGGCGGTTGTGGAATTGATGTTAAAAGACATCGTTTCAGATGTGAGGAAATAATGGCTACCATCCCCTTTAAAGAAGAGAAGTATAATATAACAGACGTATGTGCTGGTGTAGACATGAATTGCCTTAACAACAGGACGGATACGAGAAGCTTGGGGTCGTGGGTTCTGTCGTGCTTCTTCCATCTCAACAAGCCCCACTTTTGCAATTGCTGCAGGCTTCCTATGCCCCAGAGCGAATTATCTTTTGGAGAACATTTGTTTGCAGAGACCAAAGCCACTAAAACAGGTGCAGGACGTAGACCTGAAATGTTTCTTTTTCTTTTAACAACAGCAACTAATGGATGTATCTTCATGCTGGTCCTTGAGTCGCTGATGAGTAAGTTTATACATCACCTCTAAATAAAAGTTTGCCTCGTAACGCGCAAGAGGAGGAAGGCTTTATACTACATATGCATCGCTTTTCCAGTACTCTACAACTTCTTAATGGTGCTGCTCTTCTACAGAAGCATGTCCATAAAGACTTTAGACAGGTTCAAGGTCTTCTTTTCATCCCCAAGGAACACACTTGAACTTTCCCTCCTCTTGACTTCATTGGCGATTGAATTAACCTCCTTCTTTATATACAAGAAGGTGATTTACATCCTTATTGCAATGTACAGCCTGCGGTTGTTTATCCTATTTTGCGTCACCCATAAGCTCAACTCCCAAACCATTTTAAAAGTAATTAATTTGAATTTTACATTTATTTACTTTCTATTTAGGAGGATAGACTCAACGGGAATCTCCACTTTCAGCTAAACTCCCTTAACCAAGAGTACAACACGAAAGTGGATGAGGGCAGGCAGCTGATTAGGGATATCAATGATCATGGGAAACTGATCCAGAAAGTCTGCGAAGAGCTTGAAGCTCTCGAAGAGCAGCTCCTCAAAGCCGAAGAGAAATCCTGGACGAAAATGGTGCCAGAGATCATTCTTAGCGGCGTCAAGTCCACCAAGCAAATCAGTTACCGCTCCACTATCTCAAACGTCACCACCTATGTTTCTGCTGAATCCGAGGTTACGGACGATACCACAAAGTCCGAATCCCCCACTCTCCCCAGAAACTCTTTATTTATATAAGATGGGCTTGCTGAATCTAAACCTGGTTGATCAAGCTTTTCAGCTTCTCTGGGATATAACATGCGTAACCCTACTATTTGCCACACCGATCAGAAGTAGATTTGAACTAGAATTTATTATGAGATCCGTTGACCCCCAGGTTCCTAGATTTGAACAAGCCTCCTAACAAAAATCCACCACTAAAGCTGCCATAACTTCTAATTAGGGATGTTTTGGTCCAACCCTGCTCTGTGCCGCTACAGCCAAAACAATACCCTTTAGTATTTAACCTTTTTAAAATCATTTTGACACAATTGATTCAGAGCCACAAACAAGCCGTGGCTGGCCAGAGCAGCCTTATTTCCAATCCACAAAGGCCACAAATAAAATTTCAACCCTGAAGCTTTAATAAAATAGTAGTTCTATTTTCAAACCTCTTTTACCCTCTCATGATGTTACATCAATATCTAAACTATTAAGCACTCTTCTCCAAGTCAGGGGCATTTAGACATATACCCTATAGGTGATCCTTTTAAATCTAAATAATCAATTAAGTTCAGTCCTGTTCTGAAAATTGTAAATGTAGATGACCAGGAAAATAAATTTATCAATCAGTTTCAGTAAGAATATATCTGCCCATGGACCAGTTCATACCCCACTTGATCTGCTACTCAAAAGTTGGACAAAAATTGGTCATCGCTTTAGGGATCAGGTCATTCTCTAACACGCATGCTATCGGATTTGTAGCCTAACACAGTTCAACTCTAAAAAATGGCTCATTACAGATTTTAAATTCCAAATGGTTACAGATCAATTATAAATTAAGCCTTTTAAGTACTGTAAGCTATCAAAATAAAGCTAAGGATATTATTTTTCTATGGGTAAAGAATATTAACAAAAATATACCATACATAATATTAAATTGAAATCAATTTAAAACAAGCTTAGGCTAGATTTTATTATATTGTTTTAATAATGATACAAAGTGGTTCACTTTAAAGTCAATAAAAACTTAGATTTTTTTACGCAGAATATCTTTTTTATTTAAAGAAATTAAATGTAAGGTTAAGAGCTTTATTTTTGCACTTTATTTTATTTTAAAAGGTTCAATTCTTTAGGATTTTATGATAGTTTGAAGTTAGGAAATTTAATTAATTGCTGTGTAGATTGATTTTAAGGTTCAAGTGAGCTATGGACCTCAAATCAAGCATAACTTAAAAATAACTATCTTATATATTATCATTTAAAAGTGTACAGATGGGTTAAATTAATAGAATGTATTATCTCAATTGATTTACATTGATTAGAAAGAGGATACAATATATTGTTGATGCTTTGCTGCTCCACTTACATTGATTGTGCATGAAAGCTGGGGCTTTGTTTATTCTAGATATCTAAATTTAGCCTGGAACTTTGATAAAGGCTATCACATCATTTCTTCAGCATGTTGTCATTTGGCTTGGTATATACCAGGTAAAGCACTCTATAAGATTTACTCAAACCATCTTTGCAAAAGGATATTATTCCAGCAACCAGTACTCTTTTGAAAGGCATCTCTACCAAGCATCTAATTTTTGACAATCCTAAATCTAATCTTATGGAGTCTGTTAACTTCACCTCTACCATACATCCCTTTTTCTTCTTGGGATCATCACCAAAATACGAAAGAATTGCTATGCTTAAGAAAGAATTTTCCTTTGTTTCTGGAGGCAACTTTAATTCCTTCATCAATAACTTCCTCACTCAAACTGAGTTTGGAAAAAAAGAGTTCCTTCCTGCTGTTAAAAACAAAAATTAAATGGGATGCTTGATAACTTAAAGGATCTCCTGAAATCCTTTCATCAAAAGCATCTCCCAGCCTTGTGATCTCTGGTTACTTCCAGCTACTCTTTAAAAGAGCTTAATGATATGGGGTTTAATATAACAAAAAGTGAGTTTGAATACCCAAGAAAAATAAGTAGAAATAAAAATGTAAGATTAAACAAAAAAAGCCAAAAAAATAATAATCATCCATTAAAAAAGAAAAAATATAAAAAATAATTAAAAAAACTGCTGGAAATTTCTTTTGAAACAAGCCAGTTTACAAAAAAGGACTAGGAAAAAATATTGAAGACATTGAACAAGAAATGGACAGATACTCAACTGAAATAAAATATTCTCCATTAAAAAAGAAGTGTATGGAAGTATGAAAATAAAAAATGAAATTTTGGTTTCAACTTAAATCTTTTATAAATTGATGAAGTAGCTTTGAAGATTTGGGCTAAGAAAATATACTTCTGATTTAAACATAATGGACTCAGATTTAGACAAACTCTAAGCTGGGTGAGCTTCAGATAGCAAGTATTTAAAGTATTTTTGGTGAACTGGCAAATTTTTAAACAAGAAACAAAATCCCTAATTCAAAATACAAACTTATATCAAGCATCAAACAGTTTAGTCCAAACTACAAAAAAAACAACTTGGTACAACAAGTGGAATATATTGTTGCAACTGAACCAATGAGGATTCAGTATTTGGAATTGGGGAAGACAACAGTCCAATAGAAAGGACAGAATAATAAGAATAAGGTATTGTTTATTGTAGAATATTGTGATTGATATACCATATGGGGAAAGCCACAGGGCCACAAGGGGGTGGCATAGTGGGAAGTTCCATGTAAGGTTCAAAGCCAAGGAATAACTTGTGCGGGGATCAGCAAGTTAAATTGGTAATGTTTCTAATTAGGATGAAGTACCTGCCATTTGATATTGTCATCAGATTAATCCATGTTGTTAGATATGTTGAGGGGTGGCTCATCAAGCGCCCCCTGTGTATTGTAAGATACGTTAGCAGGCAAGTCTGGAAACTTGGTTGCAACAGCATCCATCCATTTCACTTGGTGTGTCAGTTCATTTCATTTGTGGTTTGAACTACACCACTTGATGTTTGATATAATTTTGTATAATGGGCTAGTGAAATTTTGTTTTTTGTTTGACAGTTCATTTATTAACTGAAATTTTATAAATTAATTGAATCCTGAATCTTGCGCAACTTGGATTTTGTTCAAATCTTAAGTCATTTTGTTTAAATCTGAGGTATTTTTGGTTGTTGCCATAGCTTTTAAAACTACTGTAGTAAAAAGATATAATAGAGGATAATTGAGGGTAAGAAAGGAGAAGAGAAAGAGATTTTTTGAGGATAAGAAAGGAGAGAGAAGAGAAGAGAAGAGGAGAAGAAAAAAAAGAAAGTTTTTTCTACTTGGTATCAGATTTTATATAATCCACCCTCTTGACAACGCAGAAATTTTTTAAAAGTTTTTTGGCCCCCGGCGCAGCCAAGGGGCCAAAAAAACTTATTTTTGAGGAGAGATGGGAAAGGAGAGGTGGAAAGGAGAAAATTAAAAAGAGAAACCTTCAAAAGAAAAACCAAGAGCTTACTGCACATTGATTTAGGCACTTTGTTTTGTGCACTTCAATTTTTCCCCTGAAATAACATAGGGAAACATGATACAACATTATATTAATTTAATATTTTTTGAAATTGCCTCCAAAACACACCAAGTTATTAATATTGCAATAAAATAAAAGCCTACCAAAAAAACTTCCTTTATTTTAATTTATATTTAAATATCAGGCCTTAAAGAATCTACATGAGGAATTTCAAAAGTTTTTTTAATTATTTAAAATTTTATAAGCTTATAAAAAGTGTGACTAAATCTAAAAAGTCAAATTTTTTGATCTCCTCACTTTTTATTTGAGGAACTTAATAAAACATAATTGTAAAATACTGATTCTTTTGTAAAAATTTAATATAAAGTGGACCTAGTTTTTTGGTATCTTTTTGGATTTTGATTTGACTACTTTTTGATTTCTGCACTCATTAACAAACTATATGTAAATTTTTAAATAAATTTATATGAGACAAAATTTTATTTTTTAAAAATAAAGAGCTTATAATGGTAATTTATATTAAGATTTTAACAAAACAATTAAATAATTTGCCTAAAGTTAAAAAAGCTTTTTTTAGCTCTTGGTTTCTTTTTTTACATATAGAAAAAAATTTAAATTTTAAATTTTTTTTTAATTTTGACGTATCAAATATTAAATTGAAGATTTTTTTGCACTTCAATTTTTGCGCTTTTGATTTTGTCCCCTCAATTCAAAGGGGTAAATAAATTCTATTTTAAAAGCCAAATTAAATTAAGATGTGTTTTAAATTGCATCAATTTGGGCACTTCAAACTTGGTTTTTCAATTTTAGCTACTAGTAAAAACATTTTTAAAAAAGTCAAATTTAAGAAAAATATTAAATTTTTTGAGAAATTCTTTTCTTGAAAAAAGTGCAGAGATCAAAAAATCCATTGATTTGGAGATTTTGATCTCCATACTTTGAATTTAGGCACTTGCCCATAAATAATGGGTAAAAAGAAGAAAAAGGATGGGATATTGTAATTGTACTGAAGACAAACAAGGAAAAAAGGGGCAGTAAGGTCATAATAACACAGAGTTTCTTGGAGTGAAAGCTATAAAAACACACAAAAAGGTTAGTAAAAAATCAAATGAGAGAACTCAAAAAGCTACTAAAAGGCCTTGACTCAGCAATTGCTGAAATCAAGGAAATTGACTGCAAGATCAAAGCAAAAGTAAAGTCTGCTGTCCTCAAAGGCAAGAAATTTGATAAGCTGTTGGCCAAGGCGCTTATGGCCAAAATACTGGACACCCCTGAGAAGACCATTGAGTGTCTTCATATATCCAGAAGACAGTTGTGAAGGCCTTACAATTCAAGTCCAACTTCTCTTTCTTTGCCGTCCTTCTGGACCAATGACCCTGAGATGTATGAATATCTTAAAGCAACTAAGAGGGCCCGCAAGGACAATACTGAGATGCCTGTGCAGCTGGTTGCACCAAAGATGGCCAAACTGGCCAAGGCTGCGGGAAAGGAGGAGACTGCAGAAGGTAACCTAATAATCATAATTAATAAAATTTCCAAATACTTACCTTTTTTGTTAGAAAACATAGATGGTGAACTCCACCAGGTCCTGGTTCCTTTTGTTCCCCCCACATTCTATTCAAATTGTTCCACTCATGTGGACAAGCAGCTATATCTGTCACCCCTGTCTTACAGGAGCTTGAAGACAGGATCCATGGTACCTTTCTGATGTCACGCAAGGCATTGGCTGAGCTAACACATGCCAAGGGGGCATCTAAGTGGGCAGTTACTGCCTACAAGGATGCCCAATTGGTCCGCATTGACCGGGTATCCCTCAGTAGAGTTTACTGTGTAAACTTCATTGAGCTTGTTTGGGACGTCCTGACAATGCTCTCATTTAAGAATATACCAGAGATGGGCTGGGCCCATGTGGCTGCTTGCTTCTGCTTCCCAGTGGAGCACACCCTATCTTACCTTCTGAACAACTTTGGGTGTGCGGTGTCAAAATTGGCTGTTGCAGATACAACAGCCGTCAAGAAAACTAAGATCCTCCTGGCAAACTTTGGGCTGGCCTGGAGTGCAGATGAGACTGGGATCCCCTTGGTAATGGATCTTATTTTTGGAAAAACTAAACACGAGAAAAAAAATAAGTGCAGTATACAACAAACTGTTCAAGTTTACTGAAGCCTTTGCTGGGCAAAGGCTTCACCTTGTTGTTTACCTCAGGTATCTTTTCTTATTTGGGATGTGCGCCAGTGTAGAGGACCTAGACAGGGTCTTTCTTGGGGTTGACAAGGCCCAGCTTTCACTGGACGAGAAGAAGGTCCCCCTGGGTACAACTTGGTTGATCACATAATCCAAGATGCCCTGGTCCTGGCTGGAATCTTTGGGTTTTCAGCCCCGCCAGAAAAGCTGCTCCTCCATTCCCACCTCAAAATCCTCCCTTTTACCAGCAGGCAAGAATACTTCAATAAGGGTGTATCCACCTTTCACAGTGTGGCAGTGGAGGTTGTGTGCCATCTCTATCCCAAGGTGGGTACATACCGCTGAACCCACTATAGGCGCTCCTAATTTATTCTCTATACCAATAAAAATCTTTATACTTTCAATTATTTTTATTATAATTAATTTTTCTGATGTTTATTTTAGCAAACAAGATTTGCAAAATATATCCCAGAGAAGGTCTTCATAAAAGCATAATAATATATGTTAATAAAATATACTTCTAATTTCCACATTTTACATTTAATTTTTTAATTTCATTTTTATATTTATTTGATAAGAGTGTTAAAAAATATATTTGCATAACCAAGTATCAAGCTTTGGGATACCCTTAGATGACACAATAAAAAATGATTATAAATAAATAAATTACTAACCTTCATTGATGGTCCTGCCAAATGTGATTGTGGGCTTAGAAGCTTTTAGATATAAAATGATAATTAATAAATCTTAAATAGTAAATTAGAGAATATAAAAAATTCAGACAAGCTAAGCCTTTAATTGATTGGCTGTTTGGCAAGTCATGCAGGGATGAACAAATTAGCATGGCCATAGAATTTGGCCACAGTCTCAGTTGGGAGGGTATGGATCCTGGCCTGCAGAAAATCAAAGAGGTCCTCAGTCCCAGTTGTGGTTCCTTGCTTGACAACTTGCTTGAGCCACCCAAAGACTTCCTCGATGGGATTTAGGAAGGGCAAATAGGTGGGGAGGAAGAGAAGGTGCAAATTTGCCATGGCCAATTGCTGGGGGCCCAATGTGCTGTTGGTGTCAATCATTGGGAATTCCTCAAGAATGTCAGCCACCTTGTGGAGACCAAAGTTTTCCAACACAATGACGTTAGTGAAGCCTGGGCTTGTGCGCCTCAGGTGCTCCTAGACCAATCAGAAAAAAATGACAGGAAGGTCTGGTTATTGTGGGAGCCTAGTAACATTTGGTACAGCTTGACCCCCTTTGGACCTAGGAGAGCCATCATTGAGTAGGCTGTGGCACAAACTACAGCATGCTGAGCCATCCTGTCATTGGAGCCTTTGGGGACATAGCCATATGCATTGTGCATAGACAAGGCAAATGCCAATTTGTCAATATAGTAAAATTTGACTTTCCCCTTGGCTTTGAGGGCAGTGTACGCCTCTGCGTAGTTTTTCCGGGTCTTGACATTGGCTGGGCTGTTTCTGTTGTAGGGAGATACCCTGAGCTTTTTCCAGGAAAATCGCATTCCCTTCACCAGATGGTAGTAAAAGGAAATCAAGGCCTCAACCCCAAAAGTGGACTTGACCATGGCCTGTATATTTTCCAGTTCAAGATGGCAGTCCTGGGTAATTCACTGGCATATTTCCCATTTGTTCTCCTTGGTGAGCATGGTGGAAACGCGCAAGGATTTCTCCACAGCAAGGACACAGCCAGTATTGATGAATCTATGGAAGGTCTTGAAAGCGTACTTGGGATCCACCCCAACAATGGCCGCGGCCGCCTTGTAGTCACCAGATTCACACATTAGCTCAAGAAGGATGATGTGTTTGATATCTGGGATGCACTTCTGAGCGGGCTTTGTGGGTTCAGATGAGCCAGGATCCTGATTGGTGACAGGCTTGCAAGGCATGGGTACCTTGTTGTAGAAGGCTGCAACCTTTTGGAGCACTAGCTGTCCCTCATCAGTTTAGTAGAGCTCAGGCTCCTTGTCCTCTTCCTGATTGCCATCACTGACGTAGGGCCTGTAGCTAGCATCAAGTACAGACTTTGCCTTCTCCAGCATGGCTGATGGGATCAACTCTTGCCAGTACACAACGTTGAACACATATGAAGTAAGTTCTACCTCCTTGTCTCTAACTTTCTTGGTGAAGATAACCTTGGTGGGCTTCCAGGTCAGCTTGGGGACCCAAGAATTTATGCTCTGCACCCTAGCAGCTTGTGCTCCTCAAACTGGCTGTGTCAGTGCAGTGTCACCATAGAACTCTCCTCTCCTGTCTCCTCCTTGAGTAGGCACTTGGGTTGCACTAACTCTGTTCTTTGACCCGCGGGGGCAACTGCAACTGCAGCACACAAAGGGTGCAATGGTAGTTTGTTGCTGTGTTCCTTTCATTTTGAGAATTCAATAAAAAAATTAAATGAATTTCAATTAAGTTACTCCCTATTTTTAATTTTTTGCTTTTATCTGAATATGGATATTTAATTAGAGTTTTCCCATCCAATATCCCAATTATAGATTCTTTATTTCTTAATTAGTTGTTTCTGGTTTACAACGCCCATTTTAGAATACCCAAAATAATTTCCACCCATTTTCCCATATTTTACGCCAAATTAAGCACCTAAAACAACATTTTTAAATTTTTTGTTTCAGATCTTGTGTCTTATTTTAGATACCTTGGTATCACTCTTGATTACAACCCATTGCACAAACTGATTGAGTAATTTTGTTTACATAGTGAGTTGCTATTGTGTTTTGTTTTTGGATTGAGTTTTGACTCACCTTGCTTGGGTGTATTTTGTCACCAATTCACATAGTAAGCATATGTACACCAAAAGTCAACTCACACCATTTTTTTGTGAATCAATGTATTTTGGATTGTATTTTGAATGGTTTTGCTTTGCATGTGAGCCCTTTGTTGCTGTGTTGACCCATTTCACCCATTAACGCCAATAAACCCTGTTAACAGAGTGTATATTTTAACCTGATAGTTGGATTTTGTTTAAATCTGAAATCATTTTGTTTAAATCTGAAGTATTTTTGGTTGTTGCCATAGCTTTTAAAACTACTGTATATTGATTGATAAAAAACATCATATACTTTGAGAACTTTACTTTCTACTTATTTGATTTAATTTTATATTTTTTTGCAAGAAAGTCATAAAAATTAAAAATAGCTCTATGATCAAGTGTTTGGATTGCCATCACAAGTCACAATAAAAAAAAAAATAAGAAATTGAACTTGTGTGTTAATGGTGCAAATTTTGAGACTATGATATTAGCAACTTTTAAACATATAATAATCATAAACTTTAAGGTAAATAAAAATAAAGGTAAAAAAAGATTTTTTATAAACTAATTTACATGAGAAATAAAAAAGGCTTTTATTCAATTGGTGTTTGACAAGGCATAAGTGAATATATGATTCAGAATGTGTGTAAAAGCTTGCCATAATCAGCTGGGAGTGCATGACCACAATCTGTAGTTAATCTAAACAAGGTCCCAGGCCCATTTAGTGTCCCCCACTTGACAACTTTCTTGAGCCACCCAAAGAACTTCTTGATTAGGTTTTGGAATGGTAAATAGGCAGGAAAAAATAGTGGGTTCATAGACACTGTGACCAATTGCTGTGGGCCAATTGCCACACCTGTCTTTATTGTTAAAAATTCTTCAAGAATATCTGCCACCTTGTGGTACCCAGCATTATTCAGTACATTACATTGATGAACCCTGGGCTAGTGCACCTAAGATTATCTTGTACCAATTAAATAAATGATAGAAAGTTTCTGCTTTTTGGGATCCCTTGATTATTTGATACATCTCAATCCCTGTTGGACCAATGAGAGCCATTATAGAATAGGCTGTGGTAAAAACTAATGCACACCAAGATACTCCATCTTTAGCACCTCTGGGAGCATATTTATATAAATTACACACAGACAATGAAAACTCTGCTTTTTTAATATAACAGAATTTGACATTTTTTGTTTTTAATAGAAGTGTATACCTCTGAATATTTTTGCCAGGTCTCAATATTGGCAGGTGTGTTACATTTATAGGGAGATATGTCAGTTATCCAAGCTTGGGCAGCTGGCCTGTTGTTTTCAGGGATCATGTGGGCCAGGTTTTTTGAAGGAAGAGCCCACCACAAGAGAGGAGCTAACTTAAAGAGGTAGGAGAAGGATTTACTCACCCAGGACCACAGGCCGGAGGCCAGGATTATTGTGTCAATCACCCCAGTGAGGGTAATGTACACAATCCCAGACAACTTGCCAGTGTGATCAGTTAGGAGGTTGGGTGAGGAGGCAGACATTGGCTTGGGGGTCACAGGTGGTTCCATATTGAGTTTGTAGGCAGGCAGGTAGTTGAACTTGCTTCTAAACAACTTGGGTATTGATAGTATCCAGGGGCCTTGACAGTTGTATCTAACTGCAGATTGTATGTGGGCCAAGGGGTCTAGTTCAAGGATCTTTTCTGGGGTGTAATCCTTATATTTGGGTCTCAGAGGGTACTCTGTGAAGTGAACAGGACCAAAGAGAATACCTGGAGGACAGGAATCTGCAGGCAGAGGGACAGGATGGCCAGATGATCTTGCACTGATTTGATAGATTAAAAACAAAATAAGGCAGTAGCTGTGTAAGCTAAAATAAAATAACCTTTATTCAAAAATGACAATAAGTTTGGAGCGTGGGGTCCTTTGGTCTATATAGCACCCCACTTCCAAACTTAATATTTTCCATGGGGGGTTTATCAGGGCATTGGGAAGGGCAGGGTCAGGGGAACTGGGTGCTTGGGTTTAAAGGCGGCAAAATAGCACCCAGACCAGGAGTTCTTTCATTGGTTAGAGATCTTGAATTGGTTACTTGATTATCTTGCTCTAGGGTTATTGTAATGGGGTTGGGCCACAGGCCAGTGCTTTCTTCTGGGGATGGCTCTTGATTGGCCACTAATGTAGACTTCTAGCTCATGAAGCTAATGATCAGAATTTGTTGCCTCCATTAGGTGCCTTGATTGTTCCCTCATTTGGTACAATGATTCCTTTAGTTTGGCTTGCTTCACCATTTGGGCCATCATTCTTGGCTTCAGCTTGTGGGGGCTTGACCCCAGGAAAATGCAGGCAGGCAGCCCCTTGGTCCTCAGGGCTGGCAGCCCAAGGGGATTCAGGGTCAGGGTTTAAATCCCGCCCTTGGGCTAGGGTTTCAAGGGGGAGAAAATTGTCAATCCTGAAAAGATACCCCAAGTTTTTTATAAGACCTGTAGCCCCTTGACTACATGGTAGAAAAAGAAAATTGAAGCCTCAATCTCAAAATTAAACTTGATCATAGACTGTATATTTGCTAGTTAAAGATGAAAGTCTCATTTAATACAATGGCTAATAGCCCATTTTTGTTACTTGATAAGCAGGGTTGACAGGCGCTAGAGTTTCTACATTGGAGAATTCAACCGGTGTTGAGAAGCCAGTTGTATAGTTTTTGGATGATTTTGGGTCCACTTTAAAAATACCTATGGACTTCTTGAGGCCATCTGTATCCTGTATCAACTTAATGAGAATAAGGTGCTTTATGTCAGAAACAACATTATGAGTTGGCTTTTTGGGCATGGTTGAATCTGGATTCTGCACAGTGACTGGCACGTAAGAATAGACACCTTGTTATATAAGGCTGTGACCTTTTTTCACACCTGCTATTCCTCTACAGTTCTATAAAAATCTGGCTCTTCATCATCATCTTGATCACCATTGTTTACATAGTGCTCATAGCTAGTGTCAAGTACTGGCTTAACCTTTTTTATCATGGCTGTTGGGACCAACTCCTGTCAGTAAACAAGATTTAATACCAAAGAATTAAGCTCAAACTCCTTATTATTCATTGTTTTAAATGTTAAAACCTTGGTGGCCCTTATGAATAGCTTGGGCACCCTTAATTTATGCTCTGAATTCTCCTAAACTGTTTGGCTTTAACAGATTATTGTTCCTGTGTAACCTCATCAATGTTTTCTGCTCTCCTGTCTCCTTCCTGAGTTGGTGTGACAGAAATTGCTGGGTAGTATGAAGAGGTCTCCAAGTGGTGTGAGATAACCACCTAAATCATAAAGAGTTGATGATTAACCACTACAAAAGCTTCAAATAGTGTTTACTAAAATTTCCAAAAGATACACTAGGATTTAACAAGATATTTAAACCCAACCAAAGAAGTCCCAGATAAATAGTCTATGAAAAATTTTTAGAATCCTCAGAATAAAACTCTGGACATTGGGAGATAAAAATGGTCTCAGCTTTAGATTCTGGGGTAAAAACTCCAAGATTGGTGGGCATTGGCATAACATTGGGCAACATAGACAATATAGAGCCCAAAGCAGGACCCCACTTTCTGGTTAAAATTTGATTTTGAGTCAAGTTGTAAGGAATATAGCAGAGCAGGCTCACTACAGGATGAATTTAAATTAAGTTTTAACCATTTTCATGAATGAGATTTCTCTCAAAATAAGTGGTAAACTCCAATTAGGAGAATCAAACTTAGGACCTGACTCTGATTGTTGTGGGGATCTTGTGAACCCTTGGGCTGTCCACCTGTGATTTTTATGGCTAGCCAATGAAATAGCTGTAACAGGCAGTGATTTTAATCTGATTAATCAGGGAAATTTGCAGGCCTGCCTGGCCACAAGTTTGCAGAGTATGGAGTAGTGTCATAGGCTTCTAATTAATCCAGACCAATCTAGATTGCTGGAAGCGCTGAATCAACATGATATCACTCCTGTAATAGCTGACAGGCCATCCGGAAAGGGGTTTGCTGCTCATCATGATGAGTTGAAGTCTAAAGGGAACTCAGATAATTGGCTAGAAGTTCAGGCCTCCTGGCCACATTATCTCTGGCTATCTGGTTACCCCAAAGTTTGCTCCAGGATATGCACAGTTCATGGGGCAAAGGTTGGCCCAGCTTATAGTTTCTGAATTTCTCTTGATCCAGGATGACAGGAACATCAGTAACAATGATGAAGCCATGAAGATGGTATCTTTGGACCATCAAATGGAGGTCATTTTAACAGAAGAAACTGAGCAACTTGGTTATCAGGTGATGGGTTAATCCAAACTTAGCATTTTAAATGATATTTAAACTCTTTAAAGTCTTTTTGAAATGATATTGTCATTCTGAAATAAATAAGATTATGGGACCTTGGTTCTACCATTTTATTCCTTATTTAGCCTTGGTTATCTTCCACTTTACTACTGTTCCAACAGAAAATCTTGGTCTGATGGCCCACAATCCTGAGGAAGCCCCCAAAATCTGGCCTGCATTTTATTGTCTGTCTGGAGTACCCTTTGGCCCGCTGCATTTCTCTGACTACCCACTTAAGCCAGAATACAAAGAGTTTACCTTAGAGAACATTTTCATCTTTGACTTCCTGGCCCAATAGAGAACCCCACAAACATTTTTTCACAAAGGTGCCTGGTACAAGCATCCACTTGCCATATTCTGTGAGAAGTACAACTATTTCCTTCCTATCAGACATATATGGAAGCACCCCCCAACACCCAAACCTGACCGCCTACCTCCTAGCCCAGTTCTGTCTCCTGTCACATCTAGTCAATATGCAGGCATAGTCTATATTACCTTGGCTGGGTTAGTTGACACCAGGGTACCCTCCGCTGAGCCTTGGGCCTTGGTAGGGCAATCAGCATCTTATCTCATCAAGTTAGCACCTCTCCTATGGTGGGCTCTTCCCTCCTCCCAACAGAGTGTTGCAACCAAGTTTCTCTTCTTGTCTGCCAATGTATCTTACAATACACAGGGGGCTCTCAATGAGTTGCCCCTTGACGTATCTAACATCATGAACCAATCTTATGGCAATATTAAACTGTGGGTACTTTTTCCTAATTAGGAGCACTATCAATTCAACTTACTGATCCCCGCACAAGTTATTCCTTGGCTTCAAACCTTACATGGAACACACTACTATACTACCCTCTGTGGCCTTGTTGCTTTTCCCATATATTATATTAACCACAATAATCTACAATAAAAAATACCTTATTCTATTCATTTCTGTCCTTTCTATTGGACTGTTGTCTTCCCCAATCAAATACTAAACTCTAATTGATTCAGTTGCAACAAGAGCAAGTTAAGAGCTGAGGCCAATGAAACCCCCACTGGTATGCAGTATCCTGACTACCAGGAAATAATTTAATTTTATTGATTATAGATTTTTAGGGAGGACTCAACTCTTGAGTATTGAACAGCAAAACTTTCCAATATTTACCAAAATTATTGACTCAGCAATACCATCTGAATTCATGGCTCCTATTCTGTCTCATTCCAAGAGTACCTTGTCCAGCACGCAAAAACCCCTTGCATGATTAATTTTTTATAATCATTTTTATAATCAAGATTGTATTGGATGACCCTCATATTATGTCTATTTATCAGTGTCAATCTACCCTGTGTAATTGATTTATGCTGGTAAAATGGAGCAACAGTGACCCATTTTTGATCAATGGTTTGATTTAAATCCTTCAACTTGGTCAACTTGGTTAACTGTCTCCCAGATCTTTTGTCTTTTCAATTGAGACAGATAATACCTGGAATTGTAGAAACTACCGCAACAGTTGGCACTTGTGTTGCACTAATGTTGCAACCAAGTTCCCAGACTTGCCTGCCAATGTATCTTACAATACACAGGGGGCGCTCAATGAGTTGCCCCTTGACGTATCTAACAACATGAATAAATCTGATGGCAATATCAAATTACAGGCACTTTTTCCTAATTAGAAGCGCTACTAATTTGAACTGCTGATCCCTGCACAAGTTATTCCTTGGCTTCAAACCTTACATGAAACACCCCACTATGCCACCCCCTTATGGTCTTGTGGCTTTCCCCATATGGTATATTAATCACAATATTCTACAATAAACAATACCTTATTCTTATTATTCTGTCCTTTCTATTGGACTGTTGTCTTCCCTAATTCCAAATACTGAATCCTCATTGGTTCAGTTGCAAAAGTGGTAGCAGCAGTAGTTTCACAACCTACCTAAAACAAAATCCCCCCTAAGAAAAGACAGAGTACTCTCAGGGATCCACTTGGCAGGGAACAAGTTCCCTAATTGGTGAGCAAAGGCCCCTAAATTAAGCCCTGCAATGACTGAACTGATGGGCACAGTGACCATGGCTAGATGACCTAAGTGACCCAAATAAGCAAATCTTCCCATAAGGGAGCTGAAACAACCCAGAAGATAGTATCCTACCATGTATATCAACAGATAGAATGAAGCGTGAGGCTGTACCAATGATGGTTCAGCCGGTGGAGGAGTAGATTGGCAGCCATAGTGGAACTTTCTTCCTCAATGACCAGAAGGATACTTGAACCATCCATTGGCCAAGGACTTCTTTTGATGGGCATCATTGGGTGAAGAGTTTTGCCAGTTGATAGTGGGAGTGGGATTCTCAAGACCTTTTACAGTTGTAAAAAGGGAGACTAGAAACCACCACAGGAAATAAATTCCCTTCATGGCTTTAGATAAGTTTACTAAGAAGGATATGGCAATATAGGATAAGAAATATTCTTTATTGTTGGAAAAATTGAAATGAATAAAAGTTGGGCCCTTAAATAGGCTTAAAACCAAGGCTGAAGAATATGAGGGGAATTTCTTGGGAGATGAGGGGATTCACATGAAGGTTATCATTTATGGCATACCTGTTTTAGTTGGAAATACCTTATAACTTAATCTTATAGTCCATATTTGTTTGAGTAAGATTAGCCACATAAAAGCCACTAAATTATTGATAATTAAGCGGTTAATGATCAGAAGATCTATTAACTTCATATGTGGAGCCTTGTCCTTAACCATAGAGAGTGGGTTATTGATCAAGCGGATGGAAGGATTCAGCCAATCAGAGAGAGCAGTAAGTGACGTTATCAGTTCTATTATTAACCTTTTTGCTTTCAAATTGATTTTTGGCTTTGAAGTCAAATTGAATAGGCAGATAATAAAAAGATAAATCAAAAGAGTTGGCTGTCTTCAAGCTAACATTCTCTTCATGTTTAGAGTCCCGGGTTTGAGTTTTGTTCTCAACCAGTTTGGGAGGATAAATAAAATTAAAGATATTGTTGTTTTGTGCCTTTGTGCTGATGGATACCAATCCTTCAATCATATTTGACAGGTAGTCAGGAAAAGAATTCCTGACAAGCACAGGCTGTATGGTTACTCCCCAACAAGAAATTTTCCTGCCAATCCCCAAGGGGGACATACCTGATGGGTATTTCATCTATCAAGACCAGCTAGTCTCACAAGTGTGTATAATTGGCCCCGCCTTGGACAGTGTGACGCCAGCGTCACCCTGCCTCAGTTGGATCTTTTGCAACACATGCTCAACCTCCAGCTGGAATCCTTTGTAGATGGGGTCAAAGCGGCCAACATTGTCAGTTGGCTCCACTCCACTAAAACCTGCCTTTGTATCTGTTAAGTTCCTGAGCCCATGTGGGTTGCTACTGCATCTGGGCGCCTCACAGGGCCTGCTGCTGTGTGGTTTACCAACTGGGCCAGCCAAGAAATTGATGTCACCTGAGTGTCATTCAGAGACATTGCAAAGTCCTGCCATAGCAAAACCTTCTTGCCTATTGTGGTGGGAACTCCCCTCCTGGTCATTGAGCAGATCAGGTCTGTCCTCAAATATCTTTCTGCCACCCCCAAAGCCATGACCAATGGAAACGCCATGCTTCTGACCTGATAGTCAATGGGCTCAGGCCCTATATCTGTAAGTGTGTCCCTGTAAGTTGCTGTACCTCCATTAATGACTGTTATAAGGCCATTTTAGAGGCCAACAACCAGGCTTCAATGGGCTTCTGCCAAACAAATGATGCTCCACATCAACCTTGTTTGACACCTGGCAGTGCCCATAATCAAGTAGGCCGCTGCCAGCAGGAAAATGGGACTAAACGCTCCTGCAAGAGGGAACTACAGCTAGCACAAATTGAGGACCAGGGAAAAGCCTGGGGGTTGTAGTTACAATAGGTTCTACAACCCCACTTGACCCACACTCTCAATCCCTCCTTGCAAAGAATCCCTGTGACTACAATGTACACAAAGTTGAAACCCTTGACGTCTTTCAAGTTCATAGTGACAACCCTATGCTTCAAGCAAGCCACTCTCCCAATAAAGTAACCTGCTTGGCTTATCCCTTCCGTTTTTGTGGGAATACCCACAAACTATTGGTAGATACTGGGGCCTACCACACTATGGCTGACCAGAAGTTCACTGATTCTCAACAATTAGACCGCGTGCCAAGAGATTCAAGGCAGTACAGGTAGCTGATTCCCGTAGAGTAGCAATTACCAATGAGACAGTACCCTCTCTCTGTGAGAATGGGGAACGTTCAGTTTAAGCTCTCTGGGCCAATAATGGCAGGGCTCAGCCATGACATAATTGCTGGCCTTGACTGGCTTTGTCACAATTGTCCCTACATTGACTGGGACACTTCTGTAATCATCCTCAATAGAGATAAGGTGGGTTTTCAGATCTACCCTGTCAAAATAAGCAAGTTACTTCACAATACTGTGTTTTTCAGAATAACAGAGACAGGCTCATACAATTTCAAGGGGGGAACTAGATTTTAGCTAATGCTCAGTTGAAGTTATCCACACTGAACTCTCTGCAGCCCCTTCCTTGACCACTTCACCTCCACCAGCACTTGCCGCACTCCTTGAAGAATATAAGGAGGTCTTCAGTGATTCACCCAATCAACTATCTCCTCCCCAAGAGATCCAGCATGCTGTACAACTACAAGGGTTGCTCCCTAAAGCATGTCCCTTATATTGCCTTACACCAAAATAAGATGAGACCCTCCACCAGCACCTTGTAGACGCACTTGACAAGGGCTTCATCTTCTCCTCACTCTCTTCATATGGGGCTGCTGTCTTCTTTGTAGCCAAGAAAGACATGTCACTTTGCCTGGTCACAGATTACTGCGCCTTAAATGAGGTGACTGTTAAGAATAAATATCCCCTTCTGTTGATTGACAGCCTGTTTGGCCCACTTGCGGGTGTGAAGGTCTTTAGCAAGATTGATCTCATTGTGGAGTACAACTGGGTCCACATTGTACCAGGGGATAAGGAAAAGCTGCCTTCTGCACACACTAAAGATTGTTTGAGTGCCAGGTCATTAACTTTGGAATGACCAACACTCCTTCCATCTTTGCCATGTTGATGAGCAAAGCATTTGAGGAACTGATTGGGAAATGTGTTGTTGTGTACCTTGACAACATTATTATCTTCAGTCAAGATCAAACCATGCACCTCCAACACCTCTGTGCTGTCCTCAACACCCTTTGGAAAAACCAGCTAAAAGCTAATCCTTCTAAATGTGAATTTCTCAAGTCAGAGCTATTGTTCCTTGGGCACACCATCTCTGCCCAAGGGATAAAGCCTGACCCTGCCAAAATCAAGGCAATCACCAGCATGCCGCCTCCCACTGATGTGGGCCAGGTATGTACCTTCTTAGGCATGGCTGCCTACGTCCGCAAGTTTATTCTCAATTGTGATGAACTAATTGCATCTCTCACTGAGCTCCTAAACACTAAACAGCACTTCCATTAGACCTCTGCCAAAGATCAAGTCTTTGAGACGTTGAAGCAGAGACTTACAACTGCACCTGTATTATAGTTCCCCAATTGGAACCACCAGTACAAGCTTGAAGCTGATGCCTCTGACAGAGCCATAGGGAGTGTGCTATGGGTAGAAACTGACAAGGGTGTCTTTCTCCCCATGGCATACAAGTCCAGGAAGATCACTGATTTGAAACAATGTTATCCCATACATGATAAAGAGTTAGCAAAAATTATGCACTGCATTGAGAAGTGGTGCTGTTACCTGGAAGGGGTTACCTTTCCATCCTGTGTCCTGACAGACCACAAGTCACTCCAGTACTTCAACACATAGTCCCACTTGACACGCCACCAAGCAGGCTGGGTTGAGCGCCTATCCCCCTATCAGTTGCCATTGAGTACAAGCCTAGGAAGGAACTCATCACAGCTGACGCCCTCTCAAGGGCAACAGCGCCCATGTTGACAATAATAATGTTGACAGTGGCCATGTTGACACTTTGTCAACATGGCCACTGTTGACTCAAAACTCTAAATCTCTTATGTTTTTTGCTAGTTGTGCTAGCTTAATTCTTTTTTTAAAAGTGTTCAGGGGTGCAAACCCAGAAAACATAACAAAATTGTGGCCATCTCAACACAATTTAATATTAAGCTTAATAAAAAACTCAATTTAACCAGATTTCTCCTTTACCTTTACTAATAAAAATTAGTTTATTTTTTATTTGTTTTCACAACATAAAAGTGTCAATGTCAACACTTTTTAAGCATAACTTATTTTTAATAACAAAACTGAAACATCTACAGTAAAAAAAATAAGTGTTCATTTAAAAATATTTTTTATTGAATTATTATATTGAAAAAGACAGTGCGCATACAGTTGATTGTTCAAATGTTCATGTTATAAATATTTATGTGGCACTTATTACAGCTTTAATATATTAAGTGGATTGGTGGCTAACGGTGATCCAATAATTTAAGTGTGAGTTACTATGTAAGTTACCATAGAATTTATTATTAAAAATAATGTTGACACTTGTAAATGTTGTTTATTTGCTTGTGATCATCCCCTGGGGTGGAGTTAAGCAAATTAGAGTGGTGTTATTAAGCCAAGATTAATATGCCACCTCATATAAAGCATGTTGTAAGTGACTTTGTTTACACTTTACCCTTTTCAATACTTGAATACAACTTCTTAACAACTTCATATAAGCGCAATGGTAAAATATCATATTACCACCCCCAAAATATAATTTTTAATAAAAGAATAAAGAACTTTGATACTTTTTTAACTTATTTTTATATGTTTTTTTTAATTTTTATATGTGAACAAAAACACACAGAAAATGGTTAATTTTTGCTAGCCCGCTTAAATTTAATTAAGTGTACTATTAAAAACATAGTAAATTTTCAAAAAAAAATGTCAACAGTGACAATGTTGTCAAAAATAATGTCTACAATTTTGTAATTGACAGTGAGAATTCAGCTTTTTTTACTAATTGTCACTCACAATGTCAACACTTTTCAGTTCTCACATATAAAACTTTATGTTTTACATAATAAAAACTTTTCATTTTTTGATATGTTGTATTTTTGACTTTGCTCTTTCATATTTTTAACTTTAAAAATAAAATCTATATCTAAATATAATACTTTCACATAAATATCTTAACTTTTAATTTTTTATTTAAAACTATAATAAAAGAAAAACTATACAAGTATTTTTTAACTTTTAAATGCCAATAAAAGCCATCTAAGATTTAATTTTTGTATATTATGCTTTTTAAGTTGTTTTGTTTGTTTTTTACATACATGGCTTTATTTTAAACCATTTTACTTATTATTTTAGGATAAGAACACTTCCAAACAGCCCAAAGGAACCAAGCGTCCTTCAAAGCCAACCAAACACACCAAAAAGAAGCCTGTCTCATCAAAGAAGGCCACCCCCAAACCATCCCCAAAGCCCTCCCCTGAGCCCTCTCCTGAGAAGAGCCCTGCTCACTCCACTGGGGGAGAGGAAATTGATGGCTCTCTTACAGAGCACATTTTCTACAACTTGGCTTCTGGCAAGGAGCCAATCAAGAAGAAGAGGCAAGGCAAAAAGACCCCTCCCAAAGATAAGTCTCCTGCACATGAGGAGCACCACAATAAGCCCCCTTCTGCTTCCCCACCCCCGCCAAACTCCCCCCCTTCAAGCTCATCTGGGGATGATTTAAAGCCCTGCCCTGATTACTTCCCTGGCTTCTGCCATGCTCCTGCTGGCCCTTGGGACCCTCTGTTGGCCCACAACATCTGCAATGTTGACGGCAAATTCAAGGTTCCATCTTCCTTGCCCAAATACTTCCCAATCATGAGCGTAAAGGGTGGGCCAGCCATGATGGCCAATGGGTATATCTTCAGCTGCAAAAATGCCAACTGGGGCTTCAAGAGCCGCCATTACACCTGTGAGGACCGCTCCTGCCAAGTGCAGCTCAACCCTGAGCACTGGGACCTGGTCCAAACCATCAAGGGCAAGCATACCTGCATCATGCCCAACACCACCATAGCCCACCTTCTCAAGTGGTATCTGGTGCAGGTGATGCTCACCTGCAAAGATCTTTCTGCCACCCAGCTGGCCGTGCTTGCTTGCAAGTACCTCTCCCATACCAACTTGAAGAGGGTTCCAACTCACAATCAGTTGGTCAAATTTGTAAGTGATAGGCGTCAAGCCTTCAATCCCCTGGCCAAGAGTGCCACCAGCATCAAGGACCTTATCCTCACAGATGCCCTCAAGAAGACAGAGGATGGTGAGATGTTCCTGCTCTATGACAATGGGCAGGAAGTGGAGGATAGGATTGTAGCCTACGCCACAACCCAAAACCTGGAGCAGCTGAACACTGCTACCACCTGACTGTGTGACAGCACATTTGCTACTTGCCCCTCTCTCTTCAAGCAGCTTTGGGTCCTGCATGGGCAGTTTAATGACCAGGTCATCCCCCGTGTGTTCTTTCTCCTTCCTGGTGCCAAGACTGAAGTCTACACCAGAGCCTTCAAGATTGTCTGGGATGCTTTGAGCTCCCTTTCCACCAACCAGCTCCCCCCTCCCACTCACACCACAAGGGCAAATCCCTCCTCTGCTGAGAAAGATGATTCAATCATAGCTGCTGAGCAGCTAGCTCATGTGTGCTCACTTGGGCCAAAGGTTATCATAATGGACTTCAAGCAGGCTCAGTTCAGAGCCTTCCAGGCCACCTTCAATGAAGAAGTCCAGGGCTGCTTCTTTCATTTTAGGCAGGCCCTTGTCAAGAATCTCAAGAGTGAGAAGGACCTTTTTGAGAAGTATCTTAACAATGGTAAGGGGAAGTGCCGCTTTGCCCTGACTCAGTTTGCTGCCTTGGATTTTGTGCGCCTGAAGCATACTGGGCTTGGCTTTGAGGCCCTCCTGGAAGATGCTTACGTGAAGAAGCACTCCACCATCTTCAAAGGCTACCTGGATTACTTTGAGCTCCAATGGGTGGGCAAGAAGATGACTGCCTGGAGAGGTAAGAGCAGGGCAACTTCCCCTTGGAACTTTCAAGGTGCCTGCCTCAAGGGGGAGATGAAGACCACCTCTATCCTTGAGGTTTGGCATAAGCACCTGAAGGTGAAGTTTGGGACCAACTCCAAGTACAACAAATTCTTCTCTAAGCTACAAGAGGAGCAGGCCCAGACTGTCTCCAAGCTCTGTGACCTGGCCAACCAGGATGCCCCCAAGAAGAGGAAGTCCAAGGAGCAAGACTACCAGGAAGACGTGCAGAAGGTGGTCAAGAAAAAGTATAAGGTGGCAGAGATTAAGAAGTACCTTGAAGATATTGCCACTGCTCTTGCTGGTGGCTTTAATTAGCCAAATAAACGTTGCTTTGCTTTGCCTATATATTTTTTACTTTTAAAATTTTAATTTTTTAATTTTTTTGGATATTACTAATCTTTTTAGGTATAAATGGTAAGTTTCAGATACAGTTTTAATGTGGTTTTGTAAGAAATATCTTATATTTTGTTAATTTATCTTTAAGCTATGAGATATTTTCAGTTATGCTTATATAAAGTATAATAAAAAATTAGAATTTTTTATATTTTGTAGTTATTATGATATATAAAATATCTTTTTTTGGTTCATTGGAATTTTAATTTTTATGGGAATAAAAAATAATTTTATAATAAAGAGTGTAATTTACATAGTAAATTAAAAAATAATTGCTTATATCTCTTTATTCTTATTGCTTATGGTATTTTTTTATTGCAGGTTTGAACTCTCTGGGATCATTTTTAGTATAATAATGTATTTTAAAATATTTTTTATATTAAAAATGTTCAGGGTAAAGTGTTTTGTTAATTAAAAAAGTGTTGACATCCAGGAAACAACATTTAGTAAAACCGGGTTGTCACTTTACTATAGTGTCAACATTAAAAGTGTTGGCATGGCCACAGTCAATATTTTTAGTGTCAACATGGGCGCTGTTGCCCTCTCAAGGCTCTATGTAGCGTCCATCACCAGGGACAATGACTTGGATCCAGATTGGCCAATGATGTACCTCTGTCCTGAATTGACTTGCTACAAAGGCCTTAACTTGGTAATCATCTCCAAGTTAAAGGACAACAAAAGCCAGTTCACCACTGATGCTGGCAACTTCTGCTGCCGGGTGGAGATGGGAGAAAAGATACCCTATATTCCCATCACACAACAAGGCAACACCATATTGCACTATCACCACACCTTGGGTCACATCAGAGGGTGTAACCTCTTTGATATCATGAAACGTAAAGTTAAGTGGCCGTGTATGTGCCAATATATCTTGGACCTCCTCAAGACATGTGTCCTGTGCAAAAAAAATACATCCAAACCTACACCCCCCAAGTCTGGAATGCCCATTAAAGCTATGGAACCCTTCAAACAGTGGGCCCTTGATGATGTTGGGCCCCTCCTTGAAGACAGACTGGGTAAGAAATACATCATAACTGCCATTGACTACTTCACCTGCTGGCCAGTAGCCTTGGCAACAACTAACCACATTGCCACCACCATCACCTGCTTCATTGGCAAGAAAATTGTGGCCCACTTTGGGTGGCCCAAACGTCTCATCACAGATGGTGGCCCCAAGCTTGTTGGACATCTCATGAAGGTAACTGCTCCAAGAATGCCCTCTAACAGATAGTTAAGGCCCCCTATCATCTGCAAGCCAATGGACGCGTAGAGCAATTGAATGGCTCACTGGTTCAACTGATTGCCAAGCTCTCACAGGAGCACCCCAATACTGTGGGGACTGAACACTTGCCCACTGCTCTACTTATCTTACAAGCAAGAATCAACAGGGGCACCAGGTTCAGTCCCAGTGCCTTGGTCTTTGGAACGCATGACAGTCTGATGGGAGTTGAACAGGGGAAGTTATGGTCTACAGTTCCCAGAAAGCCCCCCCTGTTGACAACTCCATCCCTGAATCAATGGCGTACCAAGGCCTTAGAAATCAAACACAAACAATCAAAGGAGGGACAAAGCACTTTGAATCCAGATACGCTGTAGGTGACCCCATCTACACCCTTAATTCCAATTCTGCCAAGTTAGAACCCAACCACCTGGGGCCCTTCAAGATAGCTGCAGTCTATGACAATCCCACCTACCAACTTGAAGATGCCCAAGGAAACACCAAGAAGCTTCACCATGATTGCTTGCGCCCCTGCTGTGCCATCCCCACACAAAGGTTGTTTGCGCAGACCTTCCCAGATCTTCTGCAGACTCTGATCCTGGTGCCTGAGGACAAGCAGGGGACAAGGGGAGTGTTGCAACCAAGTTCCCAGACTTGCCTGCCAACGTATCTTACAATACACAGGGGGTGCTCAATGAGTCACCCCTTGATGTATCTAACAACATGAATTAATCTGATGGCAATATCAAATTGCGGGCACTTTCTCCTAATTAGGAGCGCTACTAATTTGACTTGCTGATCCCCGCACAAGTTATTTCTTGGCTTTGAACCTTACATGTAACACCCCACTATACCACCCCCTTGTGGCCTTGTGCCTTTTCCCATATAGTATATCAATCACACTATGCTACAATAAACAATACCTTATTCTATTCATTCTTGTTCTTTCTATTGGACTGTTGGCTTCCCCAATACAAATACTGAACTCTCATTGGTTCAGTTGCAACACTAACTTAAATTTTTGACCTGCAGGAACACCCCTGACTACAGCACACACTGGCTGTGCTACCACTCTGTTGTTGTGTTCCTTTCATTTTACTATAAAATAAAATACTAAATCAAGACAATTAATTACAACCCTGGTTTTTAATTTTGCTTTTTATCTGAATATGGTTATTTAATTAGAATACACACCACTCAACTACCAGGTTATAGTTTTTTTATTTAGTTAGTTGTTTTTAGTTGTGCACATTCCATTTTAGAATCACTAAATTCATTTTTTGCCCATTTTCTCCAGATTTTATAGCATATTTGAACACTCAGAACAATGTTTTTATAATTTATGTTTCAGATCATGTGCCTTATTTTAGATAGCTAGGTATTCTTCTTATTTACATTTCATTTCACACAATGACTGAGTATTTTTTTTACTTGTTGAGTTGTTATATTTGATAAGGAGCGCCTTTTGGGGAAGCTTCAAATATGGAATTAAGAAAGAAGAGAAGTATATTTTATTGGATAATACTTTAGACTTATATAGACTTGACTGTGGCAGGGATTTAGTTGGATTGAACCTAGGGGTTGATCATGTGCAAGATTGGTTTGAGCCACTGAATACTTGGACAGTCAGGTGATATTGCTTGGTTACAATTCTCGGTATGTCAAATGGTATATTGGAAGGGGACCAAATTGGGTGATGGCTGGATGTTAGGTAGGTTGGCGGTAGCCAAAATGCTTGTACATCCAGACCCTTGATACACACACCCTTAAGGGGTTACTCTGGTGAATCAGGAGGGGGCTTTGTTTTCATGGCTGCTGCCTGATGCTCCTGGATCTGTTTACTAGTTGGAACCAGTCTGGTCAAGTGTTCCTCTTTACTGAGGCAGAGACAGGTTCTGTTGTATTTCTTGATAATTGGGTTTTTGGTACCTTGGAATTTTACTAGATAGGTGTTGTGATCTGGTCTATACTTGATGACTCTTCCTGGTCCCTGGTGTACTGAGTCTAGTTTCTTTCTGTTGCCAGCTAGAATCCAGACAGGGGAGTCAATGGGAAGTGGTTCCTCTGTGGAGGTTACCTTTTGTGTTTTGAGCCTCTTTATTTCTGCTATTTTATCTTTGAGGCAGATGTGTTTTAGATTTGGTGCTTGTTCTACTGTGGGAGGTTTCCCGGGGGGGGATCTTTATGTATGGCTGTTTGTTGCAGGTGATTATTTCTGGTTTGTACCCATAGGTTAGCTCAAACGGTGAATAGCCTGTCCCTTGGTTGGTGTGGACTCAGGATACTAGCAATGCATGTTTCACGTATAGTGGCCATGTGTCTTTGGCTTTGCCATCCATTATTTTCTCTAGGGTCCTGATAAGGCTGCCGTTGAGTTGTTCCACTCTGCTGTTGGCCTGTATGGAGAGGTTGTGGAGTGTTTAATGTTTTTGGATTTTAAGTTGTCATTTACTATGTGACCTGATAACTTGGTTGCTCTATCAGTTATGATGTAGTCTTGAGTGCTGTAGCTGCCTATGATTGCTTTGTTAATGAAACAGTTGATGTTTTCTGCTTTATGGTCCTTTGTTGCCTAGTAGATGGGCCAGTGTGTGGCGAAGTCAATAGCTACAATTAAGAAATGTTGGTTTGTCTTTGTTTCTGGGAAGGGGCCCACTACGTCCAGTCCTGTCATGCCCTGCCCCAAAGGGCAGGCTATTTAATTTTAGTATATTTGTTGATTTTTGATTGATTTAAAGCTTCAGTATTTTTAATATTGAAGCTTTTGAATTAAGAGTTAATATATAAGTATTATAAAGTTAATTAACTTGTTTTCCTTTTGCAATCTGTGTTGAAGTTGTTGTTGTTGTTTGCTCTGTTGTTTAATATTACTTTATATATATTTCTACTTTAAAGTTAGAATAATTTCACTTCACTTACTGTGAGATTAGGCTGATTGACCACAAATGATCAGGCTAATCATTGCACGCAGATCTTATCAGTTACACACTGTATTATCACTAGGTCAATATTATATTAAGTATAGTAATTATACGCTGTATAATCACCAATATATTATAGTGGTTATAGCAGTTATACGCCGTATAATTGTTACTTTATTAGATTAGATATAACAATTATACACCGTATTATTACTGATCATCACCCCAATGTGTAGTGATTTTACGCCATATATTGCTTGCTTTATTATAATTGATATGGCTATTATACGCCATATAAATGTTAGCCAATATAGTGGTTATCATTGATTACACACCGTGTAATCTATAGATCATCAATTGTATATTGCTCATTTCACTCTATTGGACATTGTATCAACTCAGCTCACGCAGCCTGATGGACATGTTTGATCATATCAAACAAGAGATATATAAAAGGCTAAGAAATACCAAGTTTGGATCAGCATTACACGGTGTATAATTGGGTTTCTTATTGGTTCAGGTCAGCATTACACGGCAGATAATCCACAAGTCACTATTGGATTGAGTTTGCTATTATACAGCGTATAATCCCTAATTTGACTTGTTGTATTAATAAGCAGAAGACTCACCAGCCAGAAAAGGATCACTGATTAAGCTCTACAAATGAAATACCAAAATTCCACCTTCCAATGTTGGAAGACAGATTAAGGACCATTTATAAGTGTCAACTAAATACAGTGTAGTTTCCCAGAGCAATAATAGGCATGTAAAATACAGCCAATCAATAATTGACAGTATACTAGCTCAAGAAGAGCGTAGGCTGTAGCTGAAGTGCCATGTATGCCTGCAAAAGCCAGTAGCAACACATGTGCCAAGGACAGCCAATAAGGATAGATGTAGCTAGCAAAGATGGACCTATTGCAAAGGTAGCCACTGAGAACTGTCTGAAAGGACAAGAAAAAGGGTTGTTGCAGTATATATTGATATAGACACCTGAAAGGATGACAACAAGTTCTTAGTTACACCTGGATAGATTGCAGCTGCTGGCTAGATTGTACTCCAGTTTCAATAAACGTAATTATCTTCAAAGTTCTATTCTATTATAGTCTGCAGTGCTCTTGCATAGGATTAGGTAGAGTACATTGGCAAGGCTAACATCTATCTGTAGCTTTGAACATACCAGCAATTATACCAGTTGCTCAACACTTACTTTCAAACTCCCACTTATGTTGTTACTGCTCTCCCCAGTCTCTTGTTGCTGATCTGCAATTTCTTCTGTGTTTTCTTGTCTCCTTTCTTTTTCCAGGTCACCCCAAACTTCTCCAGTTGCTCCTCTTCTTGGCTACTCTCCCTGATGATCAAACCCAACTGGAAAGGCCTTTTCTTCTATAAATAAAGAGCTTTTGAAGAGTAGGCTTTAAGCCAAAATTCTAAGTGATTTCTTTCCTTCAATCTTTTACAATTTTTAAACTTTGAGGTCTTAATTTCTAGAAATTTATACATTTTTATTAAATTTATTTTTAATTTTAGCTTTTTCTTTCCTTAAATCCAATGGAACTTGTAAAACAACAAGCCTTAGGCTTGTTGTATCCATTTTTTCCCTTAAGGAATCTTGCAATAGTTATATGTATCAATTTGCTGATGGAGAATATCCTAATATTGATATTCCCTTAGTTACAAATTGTTCACTATTGAACACTTTATTTTATCTTCTTTGCTTAGGGTTTTTACACTCTATTACTCTATTTGTGACACAATATAGGTTTTTATCAGGTTTCTGTAAGATTATCTTACAGACAGTTCCTACGTTTTTATATCTTTTAAATTTGAATTCTAATGCCTTGCACACTCTAGTCTATAACCTTGCACCATTATGGTCAAGACCTTACAAGTCCCCAAACCTTGAATGGTTCAGGGTCTGGTACTGGGTTGACTGTTGGTTGAGGAGCCTTTGTACTGGTGTATTTCTTGCACACTGTGCACTTTTTCAGAACATCAACTATATCCTGTTTGAGGTTGGGCCACCATACTATCTCTTTTATGTGAGGTATAGGTTTTTATCCTTTGTATGTCCTAGTAGGCAGTGATGTCTTAGTATGGTGTCAACTCTTTGTGCAAGTGGGATATACGGGATATGTTTGTCATTAATAATTTGGTATACAGTGCCATTTGATACATGGAAATACTTTTTGTTCCTTACTAATTTATTGTGGTCAGTTGATGTGTTGCAGGGTCTTTCCCTTTGGTTTTATTTTCAGTGTTGTACAGGTTTGGCCAGTCAGGGTCCAGGTGGTCAGGGTGACCCTCTTTAGGCTGGCATAGTCTAGAGAGAGCATCAGCTGTGACCAGCTCTGCCCCCTTTTTGTATTGGAAGTCCAAGTTAAGCTGTTCCAGCAAGGACATCTATTTGGCTTGTTGCTGTGCAAGTGTGTTCTTAGTTTTGAAATATATTAAGGATTTATGGTCAGTTAGTACTGTAAATTCAGAACCTGAACATAAAAATGCAGGATTGTCAAATCCTTGGTCCAAATTTTGAATCACTTTTGCAGGATGGCCTTTTTTAATTAAATTGAATTATTTGTATTTTTATTTGAATATTTGAAAAAACGGGAACTCATAGACACTTTGTAAAGTTCAAGTCAAACTGCATATTTCCAATGGACAAAATGAATTAACTGGAATCAGATTTGAAATGTTCAAATCCATCAACCATTTCCATTAAGTTTACTATGTTTTTTGAAATTGCAGGATTGTCAAATCCAAGAACCAAATTTCAAATCACTTTTGAATGCCACTAGTAAACTCAGATATTAATTGCGGGAACTGGAATCCAAATTTAATGTACAGTAAGCACACTAGGAAACACCAACTCAAATAAAGAAGATCCACTATGGATAAAATCAAATGAAAAATTCAATCTCAACAACCATGTTTAGATATAAAAAGTGATTAAACTTTAAAATCATCCAAAACTGGAAAGTATACATTATTATTCACTTCAAATCATGGATATAGAAATTCTGTTACTATTCAAGGCTAACTCAAGAGAAAATAACTACTCACAACTAAACCAATAGATCCAAATAAATATATATTTAATCTAAAATATATTTTTTATTTTATTTTTATGGACAGTCAATTGCATTCCCAACCAGCTCCTGCACCAGCCTGCAGGGCAGCCTGTCCACAAGGGCGTCCCAGAGGGTCCAAGAACAGACCCAGAACCCAACTTGAGGGGAGTCATGCCAATACACAGGCCTCCCAAGGTGTCAGCGCCAGCCAACCACCTCCTGCATCCCAAGCCCAATTAACCAGCCTGAATCCCAGACAGAAGCCACTCTCAAGGCCTGCCATAAAAGTCTCCTACACCAGGGTCACCAGGAACACTGAGGTTACTTACACCTCCACTGTATACCCAGTTGTCACCCGGCCCCGCACTCTTGACCCAAGAGTTGCTACTTCCTGCCCCCACGTTTTTGATACCTCCTATCAGCCATTGGCCACAACTGAGGAACCATCTGCTCCTATTGTGTATTCAACCATTGACGGTGCCACTGCAAGCAAGCGTGATCCCACCTTCTACACAAAGGTCCCTGTCCCCTGTGTTGAGCCTGGTAGCCAGGATGCTGTGGTACCTGCCAAGGGCCAGCGTTGGTTGACAGATAGTGAGCGTGAAGCTCTCCTCAACTGCTTGAACAGGGGAATGGCAGTTTGGGATATTGCGTCCTGATTTGGTGTCACGGCCAGATACATTGCCAACATCAACAACAAGTATGGCAATACTGGGCAAATTTCCAAATCCACCAAGGCAAAAAGACAGCCCAAACTCCTTCAGCCTATTCACATTGACACAATCAAGCAGTGGGTAGCCAAGGATTGCCACCTGGACACACTTGCTGTCCAATCAATGCTTGCCACGGAGTTTGGGCTTTCTGTTTCTAAAACCCTTGTCTACAAAAAAATGGTTGATTTGGGCTTCTCCTGGAAAGTACTGGGAGTTTTGCCGTATAATAGGAATAGTGAAAAGACCATCAAGGATTGACGCATTTATGCCAAGACATATCTGGCACTAAAGAAGACTGGGAATGTCCAGTTCTTCTATATTGACAAATCTTTGTTTTTCTCCTCACTCAGGTCTAGGCATGGGTGGGTCAAGAAGGGGTCCAAGGACGGCGTAGCCCATTGTGCAGCTGTCTGTTCCCAGACCTATTCAATGGTTGTGCTTCTTGGTCCTTGTGGGTTGGACCAGTATCAGATGATCAAGGGTTCCCATAATAGTGGGACATTTCTTGATTTTCTCTGAGCTGTCAAGGAGTACCTTCGGATAAATTACAGTGGCACAACCAACATTGTTGTGCTTGATAATGTTGGGCTCCACAAAGTGGATCTGGTTGTGTCCAAGTCCCCCCCATTGACAAAAACAGCCACACCTCCAGCCACCGGCTTACCAATTGTCCAATGAGACTTCTCTTCCTCCTGCCATATTCCCCATTCCTGAATCCAATTGAGGAGGTGTTTGGTTGGATCAAGAACAAGGTGAAACAAGGCCTCCCTCAGGACACTGAGGATCTCTTCAACATTCTTGAGATCAGCCAATTTGCAATGCCACCCAATGTGGTGGCAGCTTTCTATGAGCACTTGGAATCCTTCCTCCCTAAAGCCCTGGCCTCTGAGCCAATCAGATAAATGGGCGCTCTGGGTTTTATTTGTTTTTATTTTTATTTATTTTGTTTTTATTAGGACTCAAAAATTATTATTTATGTATAATGACTTGACAATAAATTGTATTATAGACATATAAGAATACGTAGAAAAGGTAAGTAAAATTAATTATACTAGGTAAGATGGGTATATTTTTATTATAATGCACTGAATATTATTATTGGCTTTTGCACTAACAAATAAATAAATTAAAAAAGGATAGAAATAAATTAGTTTATTTAAATAATTGTGAATCCTTGATGGTACTTTGGCTTTTCTAAGCCACAAATTGGACCTTGCAGGTCATCATCTGATCCTTGTTATTTCAGTGCCACTATAGCCACACAACACGGAAACCAATGATTTTCATATATTACTTACTAATTAGTACTTAGGATGCAGGTCAAGTATATTGAATATGTTTATCAAATCATATTACAAGGGAAAGGTAATTCAAGTTCTAAACAATCATTTGTTTAGAATATAAGTGGAGCAGGCCGCATGATGCGGATAAATTCAATTCTTGTTGTTTGTTTATGTAATAAATGAACCTGTACTTGATGCGCTAGTAAATAAACAAATTTATAAATCATATTTTATTATTACATATGTTCACTTTATTAAACTGTCCCTTTATTATTATCAACCTAATTATATATTACTATTATAATTTGAAAATTAAAATTAAAATATTAAAAGTAAAATTATAATTATAAATCTTAAAATTTAAATATTAAAGTTTAAATATTTGAAATTTAACTATTTTTATTAAATTGTGATTTATTCAATATTGAAATATTTGATATTAAAAATTTTAGTATTATAATATGTATTATTAAAATTTTAATATTAACTTTTAGATACTAAAATTTTAATATTGAAATATGTAATATTAAAAATTTATAGTGAAATTTTAATATTACATAGTTCAAGCTTAAAATTTTAGTATTAAAATATAAAAATTTTAAAAAAAAATAAAATTTAATTTGCAAGGGGAAAATATTTATTGGGGGGATGTTAATTGCAAAGGGAATGCAATTATTCTGGGGAATTATACCCCAAAATTAAATTTTTGGCTAAAGCGTCTAATTGGATCCATGTACTCTTCTGTACGTGGTGGACAACCCTGGATGTGATTGCTAGAGGGGTGGTGCCCTGTACCCCGGTGGTTGTTGATCGTTTGATAAAAGGAAGGCGGGTGAGTGAATTGACTAGTAGGTTTTTTCAGGGAGCCCTTAGTACCTGTATAACGTTGCCAATGCAAATGAGTCATACAGGAAGTGCTCAACTGTCCTATATCCCCGTGGTGTCTTCTGGTGGTTAAGGGCTACGTGGCAAATATCCATTTGAATAGGTACATCCTCCAACTTTTTGATGTTGGTTTTTAATATGCAGTGAAGGAGGATTCCCAGGTATACCGCAACGTGGATTCTTTGCAAGGTATACTTTTCTGAGAACATACATAATTTTTTGAATGTTTGAACTAACCTATTGATATAGGATGTTTGGTTGAACTTGAAGAGGGTTCCGGGGGGCGCCTGACTTGAATCAGCCCCCCAGGCCTCGGCAAACAAAATAAATAAAGGTTTAAAATTATTCACAAGGACTGCATCCCCAACTTTATTTGACAGTGCCTTAAATACTTCATTAAAAATTGCAGTTTTCAAATATTCAGTTCCAATTTGAAAGTCAGTTTTTATTTAATTCTTTTCATATTCGTTGATGTTTGTGTAGGGGAATCTTTGAATGCTTTTGTATATATATTCATTGAAGTTTAGTTTGATATCCCCACAAATTTCATTCATTTCTTTGAATTTGATACTTGATCCTATTTCATATGCTTCCCTCAACCACAGCAAGCACCCCGCAGGTGGTAAATATTCCCTATTTTTAGCTTCACTACTTGAAAAATTATTCATATTCTGTTGAATTATTTTATTTATTTGGTTTTTATTTATTTGTTTTACAGGGGCCACCAGTGACTGGTAACCCTCGTAAAACCAACTTGGCGTATAAGCTGCCACTTCTGCGACCTCATCCCCATTCCTGGTGATGACTAAAATAAATATAAGTAAAACATAAAAAGACTTACTAATTGTTTCCCCTGTGGCCCCCTCAGCCACAGGCGCCACTTTGGCAAACTTCATGAGTGTTGGCTGCTCTTCATTAATTTTCCTGGGCTTAATTTTTCTTATTTTTCTTGCAACTTGTGCTTCCTCTTGATTTTCATTTGATAAAGTTTCTGTATTTTGTGAAGCGCTCCTGCTTCTTGCTTGTGTTTTTTTGTCTGTCTCCATTTGATTATTTTCCTCTTCATTTGTGTTAATTTCCTTTGGAACTTCATTTCCTTCAATTAGTTTGATCTTATTATTTTCTTTGGCCCCCTGCCAGAACTCTCAAAGATTTTAGGCCGCATTGTTGAACTTCAGACTTGATAGAATTGTTCCCTGTAGATTTAGTAATGCTTCTTTATTCTTTTTGTCTATAATATTTCCTAGTTTGTTCATAGCATCTTCTTTTGACTGAATTAGTGGCTGGCCCTTGTTACCCAGCTTTCCTGTCACTATTTCCCTGATATTTTTTTCTATTTCAACAACGTTTTGTAGGTGTACTTCTAATTTGTTTATCAAGTTATATATAGTTGAAATTTTGTTTGAATTCCATCAAAAAACTGGTTTTTATAGTACTATCTTCAATGCATACATATTTTTCATCATCATTAATAAATTAAAGACAATAAATGTAAATATTGCATTAAAATATTGCAATTAGACGTCAACTCTTGATATTTTGATATTATGTGCATAACTCAATGCATTTTGTTTAATAAATGTCACTGTAAACTAGGTCTTTTTTCATTACAATTTAAAATAAATTGACTGTGTTTATATTAGAGAGCCATTAACGCTTAGTACAAATATTGATACATAGTGCATTTTACAGCCTGTATATTTAACTATTGGTAATAATTCTATCAATTTTTTAGTTGGATTTTGCGAGGTAATAATAGTGTAATGTGTTAATAGAATACTGTTTATTGTCATTAATTGGCTGATTTTCTTTGCTGTGGCAATTGTGCATTTTCTGATATTTACACACTAGTATCTAATTGGTTGGTTTCACATCCAATTGGATACTAGTGCGTAAATATCAGAAAATGCACAATTGCCACAGCAAAGAAAATCAGCCAATTAATGACAATAAACAGTATACTGTTAACACATTACATTATTATTACCTCGCAAAATCTAACTAAAAAATTATAGAATTATTACCAATAGGTAAATATACAGGCTGTAAAATGCACTATGTATCAATATTTGTACTAAGCGTTAATGGCTCTCTAATATAAACACAGTCAATTTATTTTAAATTTTAATGAAAAAGACCTAGTTTACAGTGATATTTATTAAACAAAATGCATTGAGTTATGCACATAATATCAAAATATCAAGAGTTGACGTCTAATTGCAATATTTTAATGCAATATTTACATTTATTGTCTTTAATTTGTTAATGATGATGAAAAATATGTATGCTCATAATTTTAAGCTATTTGTAGAATTTACAGCATTGTATTAATTATGGGAAATTTTGATATTGTAAAAAGAAAATATTATTAATTATGAATTGATAGAGAGATATCAATTTTAATAAGTTGTCACAAAGAAAAGATTTATTTACTTATCAAAGGACGGGAAGGGGAGGGAATGGGAAGAATGATCATTGCCTTCATCTGCGCCTGTGAAAGGGGCGGCATCAGAGATAGTGGTGAGGGAATGGGTGGTGGTTTGGGAGTCATGGTTGGAAGGCAGGTGGCTTGATGGGGGGTTGGGGAGGCAGGGTTTGTTGACTGGGAAGGGGCAGTAAGAGCCAATTGCTTCAATTGCTTGAATTCTTCTTCTGTCACATATACTGGCTTGACAAAACAGATGGACTGGCGTGGGGGGAGGCAGGGGTCCTTTCTGGACTTATCACTATCACTTGCATAGAAGATTATGAGATCAAATAAGTCCTGGACAGACAGAAGGGAAAAGCTCATACCTCTTATCAATTTGGGTGCATAGTTTGTTGTAGGTGGCAGGCTTTAAGCGCCTGAGGGCGGAACCAAAATTGTAGAGACATACATCTGCAAGATCCATGTTGGCGTAGTTGATGGGGTAGGACCAACAAGTATGCCCCACAGCCCTGATTTCTTGGGTTGTCCATTCCCGCTGCTCCATCTCCGCACTCAGTACAACTGTGTGCACAGCGTTTTGTGTGGTTCACTCCTCCAGCATGGCCTTGAGCTCTGTCTGGTAGGCATACCCATCTGAGGTGTTTGATATTGCCAAGTAATAATTGACGCCCAATGGGGAAACTGCTAATAAACCCCCAACAAAACAATACAAGATTGGGCCACGCTTGTACACATCAGATTGGATACGCTTTTCTCCATAGTCTTGAATACTTGCATATATCTTAGCATACAACAGAAAGATGACAACATTACGGGCCCTCATTGTCCTTTCTTTGATAAAATTAATAATAGTTGAATTGTAGGGGTCAGTATCCACCAAAATGGGGCCACTGAGAACTTGATTGGAAAAGATTCTAGCAGCAACCACAACTCTGTGCATCCACAAATTCACTGTTATTTTGTTGGTGAAGATGCTGTGGAGTCTCAACTGGAGATGTACCTGGACCAGGGGCATCTGTTGGTCATGTTCCATAATGGCCATCATAAGGGGATGGGCTGTGTCACCTTTGGTCAAATTACAGGCACCAGTTGGGGTCTTCTTGGTAGGGGGGCCACAGTTGGTGTGGGCTTGCAGGGTTGCAGCCACAGTGGACTTTGCAAACCCCATTGCGGCTGCAATTTCCCCAAGAGACATAAGCTTTCCTTGCTTTTCAACCATTTTGAGAACAATCTCCAGAGTGATTAATTTTCTTCTACGTCTTACAGGCTGATTGGCTGGGAGAGGGATGTGTCTATCTTGGGAACTGGTCAATGCCATCTGATTGGCTGTTTTGGGGTTCTGGGCTCTCTGGGTGACCCCATGGCTCAAATGGCTGGTTCCAGATGCCATTGTTGATACAGGATTTGGGTTTGCAGCTGCCTGTGCATGATGGGCAAACAGGGCCATGCTGGAAGTTGCAGGAGAAAAAAACACACTCCTGGGTAGTGCTTGCAGAGGGGCCTGCAGGTTGGGAGTGGCCATAGAGGGAGGCTTCACCGTTAAGAGACCCAGTGTAGCCCTGCATGATCTTGTCAAGGCCAGGGAACAGCTTGTTGACTTGGTTGTTGTTGAAAGAAGACATAATAAATTTTTATTGAAAAATTTTAAACTCAAAAAGAGACTTGTATATTTTAGTCAATTTTATTGTTAAGTTTGTTAAGTTGGTGAATAGCAGGATCTAAATTTTAGCCATCCTAAATTGGAATAGGGTGATTTTTAAGAATGCCTATGATTCCTAAAATAATTAGCACAAATCCACTCTAGATCCTTTAGCATCCTTTTTGAGATGCCCATAAATTATATTTATTTCAAATTCCTTGCAATTATGATTTGAAACTTGGTTCTTGGATTTGAAAATCCCGCAATTTCAGATTTGTTAATTTTTACATGATGTCTATGATTTGTTTGAAATACAGTAAATCTCAAATTGTACATTAGAATCCTGCATTTCTGATCCATATATCCTGCATTTGTTTGTTGTGTTTTGTCTTTTGTTAGTTGAGTTATCTGCTCAAGAGATTTAAAATTTGCCAATTTACATAAACCAAAAAAAGTCAAATTAAATGGTTGCTTTTATTAAATATTTTCTTTTTCACTCAGATGAGTTGCCCGCAAAAGTGATTTGAAATTTGGACCAAGGATTTGACAATCCCGCATTTTTACGTTCAGGTTCTGAATTTACAGTACTCAGATGTTTAAATGCCCTTCTAGATAACATCTCCATTTCTTGCATGCATGGTATATTGCTAGAAATTCCTTATTGTGTATTGGGTATCTCTGCTCAATATTAGTTAGTTTTCTGCTTTCATAACATACTGACAAGAAGCCTTGCTGCCCTGGCTGGCAGATGCGCAGGACTGCGCCAATGGCGGTGTTGCTGGCATCTGACTCAAGCTTGTAGCACCTGTTATTATTAGGATATTGTAAGATTGGTGCTTCAATCAAAGCTTGTTTTGATAATTGGAAATACTTTTCACATTCTGGTGTCCAGATGAATTTCTTTTTGGCATTACCCTTGGTTAAGTCATTGATTGGTGTGGTTAGTTTTCTGCAGTCTTTGATTATTTCCTTAGGTAAGCTACCATACCAAGAAAGCATCTAACTTTTTTAACAGAGGTGGGGCATTGCATGTTATTTATGGCTTTAATTTTGTCTGGATCTGCTTTGATGCCACTGCCAGAGATAATGTGGCCCAAGAACAGGAGTTCCTTTTCCATAAATTGGCACTTACTTGGTTTTGCATAAATTTTGTGCTTTGCAAGTTGATTGAGTATCTTGTGGACATGTGTGAAGTGTTCCTCTTTTGTTTTTGAGAATATGTCAAAATTGTCAAGGTAGCATAATGTATTTGAGAGACTTATTAGTGCTTGGTTCATCATGGTGACAAACTTTTTGTGAGCGTTGGTTATCCCAAAGTTCATTACTTTACATTTGAAGGATCCAAATTGCGTACAGAACACAGTTTTTGGTATGTCCTTTTTCTTTACTTCAACTTGGTTTTAACCTGAGGTGAGGTCAATTTTGGAGAAAAATTTGGCTCCTGAGAGTTTTGAAAACAGATCCTCTATAAGTGGGAGAGGGTATTTATTCTTTACTGTGCTTGCATTTGATGCTCTGTAGTCAGTTACTAGATGCAGAGTGCCTTCCTTTTTCTTTGCAAAGAACACTGCTGCCCCCCATGGGGATTCAGACAGGCAAATGAATCCTTTGGCTAGATTGTCCTCAATATGGGTTTTGAGGGTTTGGGTCTCCATGGGGGAGAGTCTGTAGAGGGGTGCAGGTTTGGGCATGGCTTCACATAAGTTGATGCTGTGTTTAAACTCCTGTTTGGGAGGTAGCTTGGTGAGTTCTTCCTTGAATACATGGCCGTATTCATTTAGGAGTGCCGCGAGTTCTGGGCATTGGATCTTGGTTGTTTGCATGTTATTGAATTCAGTGTACCTCATTATATGGAGGGTACTATATTTAGTCAGATGTTCTGAGTCATCCTGTTTTATGACCTGGACAAATACTGTGTCTCTTAGAATGAGGTCATTGGGTTCTTTGAGGATGTTGAAGTTGACTCTGTTGCGTTTGATGGTCATGGTTTTTGTTTTCCAACATATGCTGGGGTTCACTCAGATGAACCAGTCCATGCCTGCTACAATGTCATAGTTTATGTTGTTCATGACAAGTCCTTTGATGGACATTTGTATGCCTTGGGGGTCAATTATGAAGGGAGTTGTTTTCCCTTCAAGTAGAACTTTTGATTTGTCTGCTATTATGGCGTATTTGAAGTTGGATTTGATAACTGGTATTTTTTACTTGGTTACAAAAGGTTTGCTAACCATAGTGTGTTGTGCACCAGAGTCAAATAAAATTTTATATGTATGTGATTTGTAAGTTCATGGGTAGACAAGAAGTTGTGAGTGATCTTTAATTTTTACATTCATAAAAATGGAGGATTGCGGGACATGTGGGATGTGAGCAGCAAATTTCGTGCCTTAGTACAGTTTCTTGTCAAGTTGGGGGGAGACAGGGGCACTTAAGCCTGTTCCCCCTCCTCTTTTCCCTGTTCCTCTGTTTTGAGACCTTTGAGGTCAGAGAATGTGGGGTCAGATTCATAGTGGGTTGCTACTTCAGCATTGTTAACTTTGGTGGTGTCCTCTTTCTTGGGACAGGAGCGGTTTGCGCTTTAGCTGTGATTGTCATTGTTGCAATTGGAGTTGCCATTGTTATGGTTGGTATTTTGGCGTTTATTGCCATTGGAGTTTTCTCTGCCTTTTTTTGAGGAGCAATTGATGTTGTGTGCAGCATATTCCATGTTTGCGTGTTTTTTTGTATGCTTGGCTTCTGCAATGAGCGCAGGCATGGAGGTATTAGCCTCTGGGTGGATGAGGAAGCAACAGAGGATTTTATTCTGTTGATAAATGAGGCTCTGGTATGTACATTATCAGCTTGTGCTGGGTTTTGGATTTTGCAACATATTTCCTCAAATTCATTGGCGTAAGCTGTGATAGTGGTCTTCTGAGGAAGATCACTGAGCTGTATTGCAATGTCCTGGAGTTATTTGGTGATACAGAAATTGTCTGTGATGTCTGCTTTGAATTCTTTTCAGTTGTCAAGCTGATTGTCTGTTTGTGAGCCAACCCAGGTGGCAAACCAGTTAGCTGCGGCCTTGTACAGGCGCTTGCTGGCTTCCTGGACCCATTTCTTGTGGGGGATGTGGCTGGCGCGGAGTTTGGCAGCTGTGTGGTCTAGCCAGTTGATGACATTTTCTTTGTTTTTACCAAAGAACTTGTTGATACCAATGTATTTGGTATTGGTCACTTCACCTGTGATAGGTGGTTGTCCATTTGTTTGTGGTTGAAAAGAGCAACTGTATTGAATAATCTTGGTGCATGCTTTGGGTATGACCAGACCTTCAAATACAGTGCATTTAATAGGTATATCTTTATCAATGTTGTGGGCGCAGAAGTACGTTTTCCAGGTCTCCTGGGATGTGGCCTGGTTGAGTATGTGAGCAAAGGTGGGCAGGTTTTGGTCATTCATTTTCTCTTTCATGGGTGTGGTCAAAAAACCGTAGCTGCTACCAGTGATAAGGAGCGCCTTTTGGGAAAGCTTCAAATATGAAATTAAGAAAAAAGAGAAGTATATTTTATTGGATAATACTTTAGACTTATATAGACTTGACTGTGGCAGGGATTTAGTTGGATCAAACCTAGGGGTTGATCATGTGCAAGATGGCTTCAAGCCACTGGATACTTGGACAGTCAGGTGATATTGCTTGGTTATCATTCTCAGTATGTCAAACAGTATATTGGAAGGGGACCAAATTGGGCAACAGCTGGATGTTAAGTAGGTTGGTGGTAGCCAGAATGCTTGTACATCCAGACTCTCAACATATTGTTTTGTTTTGGATCAAGTTTTGACTTGCTGCGCCTGAGTGTATTTTTGTCACTAATTTAAATAGCAAACATATGTACATTAAAGACCAACTCAAAACATTTTGTTTATGAATCCACGAATTTTTTACTGTATTTTGAATGTTTTTGTTTGTAGTATAAGTTCTTCATTGCTGTGTTGAGCCATTTTGTCTATTAACTCACACAATCTCTGTTAACAGAGGGTATATTTTACACTGATACTTGTTTTCCCTAAAAGCTGAGTTATTTTTGCTTGGTGCCATAGGTTTTGAAAACCAATGTATTTCACTCTAAAATAAATCAATCTGTAATGCAGTCTGTCATCTTTTACTTAAAATAATATTTGTATTTATAATTTGAATCATATCTTTTTAAATTGACCAAGCTCTCTTTTTGTCAGTCAATTCAATCCTTAGCATAGTTTAAACATCCAATCATATAATAGTATTTTAAAAAATCTGTTGTTACCTGTTAGTTTAATACACACATTATGAAGTTATGCAATCTACATAGATAAGTCTCTTTGTCATAAGTGCAAGGTTTGAACCAAAAATTGAAAAATCAAGCAATTAAATCAATATTTATTAAAGCCAGAGTGAATTATATTCTTGCTTTACAAAATTTAGGTTACATCAGCCTGAATTCAACCTTCATACTTTCTGAGATACACATAAGGGATTGTAAGGTGAGCCAATTCAAGCTTTTGGCTTGGCCGTTGACTTTAAATTGTACTGTAAATTCAGAACCTGAACATAAAAATGCAGGATTGTCAAATCCTTGGTCTGAATTTTGAATCACTTTTGTGAGATAGCCTTTTTTAATTGAATTGAATTATTTGAATTTTTATTTGGATTTTTAAAAAGGCTGGAACTCATAGACACTTTTCAAAGTTCAAGTCAAACAGCTTATTTCCAATGGGCAAAATGAATTAACTGGAATCATATTTGAAGTGTTCAAACCCATCAACCATTTTTATTAAGTTTACTATGTTTTTTGGAATTGCGGGATTTTTCAAATCCAAGAACCAAATTTCAAATTACTTTTGAATGCCACTAGTAAACTCAGATATTGATTATGAAAACTGGAATCCAAATTGAATGTACAGTAAAAAACTAGGACAAATCAACCCAAATCAAGAAGCAACACTCTGGATAAAATCAAATGAAAAATCCAATCTCAACAACCATGTTTAAACATGAAATTAATTGAAATGTAAAATTGTCTAAGCTGAAAATGATGTAATATTCTATACTTCAAATATACAATATAGCAACCACACAACCATCTAATGATTTATGAGCTACCCTCCTGATGACGCAGAATTTTTTTAAAAGTTTTTTGGCCCCCAGCGTAGCCAGGTGCCATAAAACTTTTAAAAAATTTCAAGAAAGAAGGAGAGGGGGCAAAGAAAAAACTTCAAAGTGAAACATCCCCGTATTACTACACTATGTGTTAATGGATTGCTATCAAGTATGCTTAATTACAGTTGATTTTAGAAAACGCTAATAATAAAATAGATTGTAATATATAATTCTATTTTATTTTTAGTGTTTTTTTAAAATCTATTGTAATAAAGCATCTAAATTTTAGCTGTCCTAAAATGGAATAGGGTGGTTTTTGAGAATGCCTATGATTCCTAAAAGAATTAGCACAAATTCACTCTAGATCCTTTAGCATCCTTTTTGAGACACCCATAAATTATATTTATTTCAAATTCACCTCATTTTTGATTTGAAATTTGGTTCTTGGATTTGACAATCCCGCAATTTCAGATTTGTTAATTTTTACATGATGTCTATGATTTGTTTGACATACAGGAAATTTCATGTCGTACATTAGAATCCTGCATTTCTGATCCATATATCCTGCATTTGTTTGCTGTGTTTTGTTGATTGAGTTATCTGCTCAAGAGATTTGAAATTTGCCAATTTAAATAAATCAAAAAAGTCAAATTAAATGGTTGATTTTATTAAATATTTTAATTTTCACTCAGCTGAGTTGCCCGCAAAAGTGATTCAAAATTTGGACCAAGGATTTGAAAATCCCGCATTTTTACGTTCAGGTTCTGAATTTACAGTATTAATATGGAAAAGCCAATTTAATTTGATCCTCTACGGCTTGAGTGAACTTGAGGTGGCATTACAGACAAATAGACTCGCTTTTATGTATATTAATCCACCTTGCCTCTTATCTGGAATATTCTCGAAAGTTCGATGAGCTTTCTGATTTTGAAGTTAAAGATTTTTAAAATCGACCATAGATAAGCTTCTAAGTAGGGATGCTTTGGCCTAGCGCTTGGCTGCTCTAATCAGGACGGCTTGCCATCATATTTGAATATTTTAAAATACCTCTTTGTATCAAGCGGCCCAGAGCCAATAGCTGGTCATGGCTGCCTAAGTTTAGCTGAAGTAGCCCTAGTTTTAAGGTTCTGGTATCTGAGCTTGAGGTATAAATGGTTGTTTATATCTTAATCCTCTTTATCTTTAGTCTTGTTTGTCTTAGGTGAGTCTTGTTTTGAAATAACTTTTTTGTCATGAAACAGTTGTTTTTAGTTTACTAAGTATGGTGATACCACTATGCTTGAGTTGAAGGACATTTGTTTAGCCAACTTATACTTTTTTTCCAAAATTGTTATAACCTTTTCTGCGCTGTAACTAATATATTTCTGCAGGTCTGTCCAATCCACTGTCTACTCCGAGCCGCGTGATGTCCTCTTAATTCCTTCCCCTTTTTACTCCCTAAATAAAGTCATTTCTTTTGTGTTCTTTTGTATTCTAACACAATCCTTTCGACAGCACGCTACAAATACATTCTTATTAACTATTAAATTGTTAACTCAGCTGTTTGGTTGAATAGCGTGGCATAACTTCTTATGAATTAGTAGTTGGTTTCCCCCGTGTATTTATGTATGGTACTTTATTAAAGAATAACCAGCTTACATATCTATCTATAGCTAACACAGAACCTTGATCTAATACAAGCTGTTTAATTTATTTTACTCCTGATCTGTCTCATAGTAAAGGTCTTAAAAAAGATCTTGAAAAAATTAAATAAATTTGTTCTGTTTTCAAGTCTAATCCTTTGTAATTTCTCATTGCTTCTAATCCGTAAATTTTGGTTGACTTATTTTATACAGATTTTTAACAAACATAATATTTTAAGTTCTTTGTAAATTTTCCTGTTTAGATGACACTCACTTATTTGAATCCCCAAACCTTATCTAAAAACTAGCTTACTCCATTTTATTGATTTAATTTTTGCTAAAATGTACAACTAGCTGATTTCATTTTTCTAAAATGACTAAGCTTATGACTAACATCATTGTCAAGCCAACCGCGAATTATATGATATATCAAAGGTAAGTCAATCATAATTGTGACTGATCTTAATTGTTTTAAAAAATAATAGATGGTAGAAGCTCTATATATTAGAAGCTTTTTATTACAAATAGAATAAACATCAATAGATATAAAGTTGTTAGCAACCCAATCAGTTCAATACTAGAACATTGAGTAAAGCAGTCCAAAGAAAAGCTTGGTTATTAAATTCAGTGATTTTGAAACCTGAAAATATAGAAAAATAAATCTGCCATGCAACTTATCATCTTTATGTAAATAAATGATATTAGTTACCTAAATCATCAAAATAATAAGTAAATTCCTACAATTATTATTTTTGTCAAGCAAGTCATTAAGATATTTTTTTATATCAAGCAGATAATTTATAAAACCTTAATTGTTAAATTCCATAAAAACTGAGTATAAAGACTTGAGAGGGTAAGATATATAATTGAAGACTGTTTAGCTTTGTTTTCAGAATAAAGCATGCTTTCAAAATTAAAATACTGGCTCTATTCTCTACTATATACTAAAAATCATTTTGAGATATAAGAAAGCTTCTCTTTCTTCTCCTATCATAGTACAAAAACACAAAGTGTAGCCCATACATTGGACCATGTGGTAGAAATATGTCATTGAAATCTTTCCTAAGGTTTTTAACTAACTAAAGTGTTAAACTTAACTATTATAGTTCAGGATTGAGTTTGGGGAAGATACCAGTCCAAGAAAGAGCAGGAAAATATATCTGGGATAAGATAATCTTTATTTAAAAAGTGAGAGTTCTTGAACCATGGCAAAGAGTCATTAGAGCACTAAGGGGGTAGTACCTGTGGCAGTGATCTAAGTAAGGTTTGAGCATGTGCTGGATAATATCAGGAACTCTTTGAATAATATTTCTGACAACACTCAGATAAAGGATTTGACACTAGAGAGTTTCTCCTCTTCTGAGATAGTTAAGTCACCTAGAAAGAAAGAGTTAATGGATAGTATATGTTCAATATTACCTTTGAATCATGTGTCAGTTAATCTTAATGATTTAATAAGTCAGGGTACAGGAATTAAACCTGAGGCTCCCCTGCACTTAATTGGTCACCTAAAAAGTGATGTTAGTGTAATTCCTAAGATTGACTAATTATTACCTTTTAATTTAAGCTGCAGCCAATCAAATAATTCCAAAACAACTTTGTATTGCTGTTTAAACACTATTAGTGATGTTCTCAAGATTTTGGACTTTGTTTCTTTGATTTTTGGTCTGTTGTGCTCTGGCTCTGTTGTCTATCCTTATTCTGGTCTCCAGCTTCTCTGTGGAAAAAATAAGATATTCTTCAGTTCTTGTGTCAGGAATATTCCTGACATAAATCAAATTATTAACAAGAAACAATGTTGGGAAAGAAAAGGAGATTTTCCGGTCAGGAAGCAAAATTTAATAAGGACTTTCCTCCTTTAATTGGGGGAAATAAAAATCAAATAAAAGACAAAACAGAATTTAAATGTCGCCGGAACAATTTAACATCCAAGCAGGCGTCCGCCACACCTGCCAGCTCTGTCTGCCAGCCTTCCCGCACCCAGCCAGCTGCCAGCCAGGCCCCTGCCAGCCACCCGCTTGCCCACCACCATCCCTCAGCCCACCCATCCGCTCCCTGGTCCCCAGTTGGCTACCAGCCACCCACCCAGGCCCCAGGCCCAATCCCATAACCAATTAGATGTTCTCACCACATGCAGCTAATCAAAAAAGTCCCTGCCTAGCAAGGACAAAATAATGAATAATTCTTGCCCTTCAAAAGAAGGACAAATTCAGGTCTCAAATGCTGTGAAATATTCTGACTCCCCAGAAGATGGGAAAATTCAGGTTCCAAATTTCAAGAACAATTCACCCTCAGACCAATGGGCTTCAAGGCAGCAAATCACATGCTTGGGCCCAGACCCCAGTCAGACTAAGCCTCCCAAGACTAAAATAGAACTTGGAATTTCCATGAGCTTTCAGCATCACCTGACTCTACTTCCAGAAGAAATCATTGGCTCCAGGCAAGAATGCCCAAACCCCCAACAGATTGTCAGGGAACAAGAATTTGACAACCTGCTCAAACCCCAATTCCCAATCACCTTGTCCAAACTTTTGGGTTCCCCAATCCCTTGCTTCCATTTCCACTTGCAAAGTTTTGCAAGTGAGAAATACTATAAATAGAGGACCCCCCTCAGTAATAGCTTGTGCTATTATTGAGATCAATACCCTCAATAAAGTGAAATCTTACTTAAAACAACTTAAGTTAACTTTAATAGTTAATCCCCAGCCAACCCTCCTCCAATCCAAGGAAGATGAACCACCTCATCTTCACAGCTGTGCTCACAGCTTGCCTTGGAATTGGGGGCTACCAACAGGGATTGGAGTTCTTTGGGCCCTCTTCAGAAGGACTAGGCCATGAACCACATTACAATCCTGGCCAACTCAACTTCTCACATACTGGTCCCTGGCCTCCCCTGGTGTCCCTGCATTCCACGCTGTCTATTGCAGTGTACACCACTCTGTACTACATCTTAACCTACTTTGCCGGAAGCTTTGGAAGATACAACATCCACACTAAAGTCTTCTGCTGGTTAATGACCATATACCCAATCATCACTGCCTTGACTGGGTTCCAATTTGCCAACCTTCTGTCATATATACTGCAAGTAGTACCTACCATCTCTGGGTATTACACCTTGGCCTTCTTGGTAGGCACATAATCTGGTTCTAATAATGCTATTATGTTTTTGAAATCATAACCATGTCAATTTCAATTTAAAAACTCTAGTTTTAAGTCCAGTTGCCCCAAATTCCCCAGATTCATCCCCAAATTTCCTGATCTCCTTTAAATTTTCTCCAAACTATTTTCTTGTCCATCATCCTATATAATGCTGGTATTTTTCATCTTTCAAATTTTTCAATCAATAAAGTCTTTACCTATCTTCTTGATTTTCTTTTAAAAACTTTAATTTATCATCACTAAAAGCCTTGAGATTGCCCAATACTTCCTTATGAAAGTCCATTGAGTATAAATAGATTTTGTGGGTTATCTTGCTGCAGGTCTTTAAGGCCAGCATTTTGCTGGGAACCAGAGCTAATTATGGTTTCTCTCCTGACTTCCAGTAATTAGATAATTCCAGATGCTGTGTGATCCCCAGAGTACAGTATACAGCTACGCCCCTGTTGCATAACCCCCCTTGTAAGAAAAATTCCTAGATGTATGAGTTGCCAAAGAATGTCAGGAATGACAATTTGGATGCTCTTAAACCTCAAAATACAGAACCAGAGTCAAACCCTGGACAAAGCCCTTTGTAGACTGCCAGACCCATAGGCTGGGAACCTAATAACTCACTACTGATTGATAAAGTGTTGCCAGCCCGCCAGGACCCGGACTCTTAGCCATCCTGCAGGATTCTGCAAGCAAACTGCCAGTGCAAGATTCTGGGAATATCCCTGAGGTGCCAACGCCTGACACCAACAGTTTGCTTAGTAAAATACACAAGTTTCTCAATGAGAATTATTCTGAACTCCCCCAAAGTCCCGGGGGAGGCACTGAACCTGAAGAGGCACCCAATACCCAAATCAACAAACAGAAGGATTTGAAGTCTTCTCATCCCAAAGCAGCCAGTGGCAAACTGCCAGTGCCAAGCGCCACACTGTCATCTGAGACCCTGATGCCAACCCTCCCAAGCCCAGAAACCCTGACCAGGAAATGAAACCTGGGAGTGTGGTATAAATACCTGCCAGGCTGAGATCAACCCCCATCATCATTTTTAAATAAAAGTGATGAGATATTAGTTTCCCCAATTATTGTCGTATTTTATTTTTGCCATCTGCCAGTTAACTCAAAGATCACCTGACCCCCCTGCCAGCCTGCCAGCTACGTACCGCCTGCCAGGTGCTCCCTTTGGTCCTGTTCATTTCACAGAGTACCCCTTAAAGCCTGAGTACAAGGACTACATCACTGACAACATACTAGCCCAGGATCCCTTGGCCAGAACTACAGAGTTAACCAGATACAACTGAGAAGGCCCTTGGTACGTTACCAAACCCCGCCTGTTCAGAGATAAATACATCTTCCTTCCTGACTACCAAATAGACATGGAGCCACCCATCACCCCCAAACCAATGCCTGCCTCTGCCGCTGAGCTCCCACTGGACCATAACAACAAGCTTTTTGGAATTGTATATATTACTCTCATGGGAGTAATAGATACTATTGTCCCTGCTGCCGGTCCGTGGTCATGGGTGGGCAAGTCAATGTCCTACCTCATTAAGTTAGCGCCAATCCTTTGGTGGGCCCTGCCCACCCAGTCCACAACCCATCAGTTCCCAAACACTAGCAAGCCAGCCAATCAGGGTTGGTTCCCTGACAAAGAAGCCTGTCAAACCCAAGGTTTTCCATCTGCTGGCTCCTGCATTCCTTTTAAGCTATTTGGGGGCGTATTTTTTCTTGGGTTGGTTCAACTTTCTTCTGGGCCAATATTTTCTATTCAGAGAGCTGTTTTACCTTGAAAGAGTGTCCCTTCTCATGGTTTCCTTGGTTACTGGTCTAAATTCTTCTGATATTATTCATCATCTTGGAAGTTTACTTCCAAGTGGGTGGGTGCCTGACACAACAGGTAAAACCAAAATGGCAAAATTTACTAAGATTTTTTGAATTTTATTAGATTAGAGAATAATGAAGCAGTCTTTTAAAACTTTTGCAATTGTAAAAAGGAGGGAATAAATCTGTAGTGGGAGGTTGGATATACCAAACAATTAATCAATGATATGAGGGGATATGGGTGCATTTATTGAGGCAGGAAAATTTGAAAAAATTCAAATGAACAAAATCAAAGGAAAACTGACTCAACTAAAATTGAGAAACCTATCTTGGATGCATGTAACACTGCTCCTAGCTACTCTCACACATGATGCTTAGCCAGGGATGTATCTTGGTGTTTTAGGTGGGTGTATCTTTGAAATAATTCTGCAATTAATAGTTTGAGGACTTTCTTGGGTTTTTCCAGTAAACCTTTGGATAAATATCCAGATATAATTTGGCAGAGATCCCCAAAAATTTGGTGAGGATTTAAGTGAAGACCCAAAGGGAAGGCGTAACTTTACATCCAAGGGTATAGACAAGGAGCCCAAAACACCAAAAACACACTCCAAAACATGCCACAATACAGAAGTTTAATAGAAAGATTGTCATAAAATGGTGCTAATGGTTGCAGTAATTCTACAAATAACTAGTCTATCACTTCTTGTCTTAGTGCTATACTTTTGGCTAATAAAGTGATAATCTTGTGCAGACAGAAGAATAAAAGACAATAAGAAAAAACTGAATTAATTGTATGTAAATTCAAATACTATATAGAGGGGAAGATGATTGTGTTTGGCTGGGGTAGGAAATGAGTAAAGCTAATATAAGGATGGATAGTGTGGCCCAGGAATAAAATGGCAACAGAATGACTGTTTTTACTTGGCTTTCCAATTAAGGGAATTAGTGCAAAACATTCATTGTGTGAAATCAAACCTTGGATTTGCTTTGTTGGACCAGATGCACAATCAACTAAGCTATTGCTTACCACATTTGGATCATTGTCATGAATTACATTTCAATACTTGTATTGAAAGCCCAGGACTTAAACCTCAGCCCTCAGGAAATGCCTTGCGTCAACCAGGGTAGACAGAAGCCCATCAGCTGTCAGTTGGGCCAAACCATGGGCCACCAGAGATGCCTTGCCCCAACCAGGAGGAACAGGAGCCTGTCAGCCTGTCAAGTATTGAGACTGAAAGTTCAATATCAACATTGGAAACCCTGGAATTGAACCCTGATCCTCCAAAGGCAAATTGAGTCACCCAGGATAGACAGGGACCCACCAACTCATTGAGTTGCAAACCCAAGTTGTTGAATTACTCCAAGACCTGCCAGATTCTTAAGGATGGTTCCCCAAATGGTCACCAGATTAATTTTAACCTTGTGCCACCAAAGACCCAGACCTACACAGAAGTTGTAGCTTGCCTAAAGGAGGTTAAAACAAGGCCTACTACTAGCCCTGCCAATGATCACCAGCTGCTGCCAGTCTCCAGTCCAGAATGGGTAATGCAATTGGCCTGCTCAGGTGATATAGTAAACAGCAGCAGCAGAACAAAGTATTGTCACTTCTGTTCACCAGAGCTGTCAGGGATCCATTCCTGAGGAAGGAAAGAACCCAAGTAGTGTAGAAGAACAGACAGATGAAATCCCACGAGAGAAAAACCAACAGGAATCCCAACCATTAAGGTGTTAACTAGATATCCCCATAATTTGTAAGAACCCAAGAAAGGAGCAAAATGGGTTAACCCATAATAAACAACAATATAGATTAATACATACCAAGGAGCATCTGGTCAAATAACTGGAGGAGAAAAAGCAGGCAGAGGCGTTGTTTTGTCACAGGTAAGAGGAAATCAATGCTTGGTATACAGGTAATCCCAAGCCGAGGTCTTTGTAGCATCTTTGACTCAAATATTAGAATCAAATTCACAACCTTCAACATCCGGGTTCCAAAATACTAAACAGAACAAAAGCAGAAGGGAATTCTGATTCCAGATAATTGGGAGCTTAATTTTGCATCTACTAATTTACTAGGTAAAGAATATAGAAGCAAGATTTATTGTCCAGAAATTGAAGTTGTTAGAGCACTGGTTAAGTTCCCAGTGCTTCTGAATAGATACTGTGAAGTTTGATGTGGGGAAGTAAAATAATGTGTGGTGAATTTAGAGGTGTATTGGTTACCATGGTTTGTTTGGCTGCTTGGCCATTTGATTTAACTGCTGCCAGTAAGCTTGAAGGATGCAGCTTGCAGCAGCCAAACCTTCAAGTTGATTAAGAACCAGATTATTGAAGGTTATGGCTTGATAGTTGTTCCTTGCTGCTGGTGTGCTTGTTTTTTCCTTTGCATACTGATTGGAAGGTTTTGCAGTTGACTGCATCAAATGGGTGCTCATCTTTAAATTTGGGATCTTATTGGCTCTTTCTTTTTTGTTATTGGTTTGATTAGACAGCTGGTTGTTTATGGAGTTGATTTTTAAAACAATTGACTGTATAAACTCAAATTTCTTGATGGAGCCCGCTTTTGCTTTCAAACCTGGTGGTAAGTTTTTGCTTTTAATTTTAACTAATCCAGTGTTGATTTTAGATAGATTTGAGAGCTCTGAAAGTTCAGGGTTTGATTCCCTGAATGATGCTTGCATCAGCATCAAGTTGAAGTTAATAATATCTTTCTCCAAACAATCATTGAAATTAGTATTATAATCAAGGGAATTCTTAGACCAACCAAGTGTCCAATTTAAAGTTTGAGAAGGAAAAGATAAAAAATGGTCCTAATTTCATGAAGATGATCTAAAAGCCAATATTTCTGTTCCTTTCCCTCATATTCAATTAAAAGATTCAAGTTGGAAAGATTTTCAATCCTTAAAAGAGCAAGCACAACCAGGATCTGCCGCCCTCAAAACCAGAAGCTAAGATCCAGGTCCTTCCAGCAAATTGTCCACAGTCCTGAAGTCCACAAAAAGTAAAGAAGCAAAATCACCTGGTATAAGAACCCTGGTGGTATGAAGATGACACTATTGTCATTTTCAATAATAAAGTTTTATTAACCTTTGGTTCAAACAAATCCTACTTTATCTAGTTTTAGTGATATTTTATCTCAACTCCAGCCAAGTAGACAACCAGACAACTGCTCCCTCTAGAGACCACCCTGCTAACCCACCTCAGGCATTATACTGTCCCCCTGGAGCCCCCTTCAGACCTGTTCATTTTACCAAATACCCGCCCAACCCCTCCTACTTGGAGTCTAACTTGGAGAACATCTTCATTGCCAACCCCTTGGCAAGGACTAGAGAAACCAAATACATAGGACACAAAGGAAAGTGGTAAAAGAGGCTGCTGAGATTATTCAAAGATAAGTACAATTATCTGCCTGCCTATTTTGTCTCCATGAATCTGCCCTTAACCCCACAGTTCAACCACTTAATGAAACCCTCCACTGCTGCCAAGACCATGTCCACTCAACTGGTTAGAGTACTCTACATTACTTTGACAGGACAGGTAGACTCTATGGTGCCCAACTCCAGGCCCTGGTCTTTACTTGGGCAATCTGTATCCTATATTATCAAGTTAGCACCCATTCTATGGTGGGAATTACCCACTGGCACAACAGTACCCTGTCTGAAGTCACCTAATGCCTCCACCTATGCCTGACTTCCTGACATTATGACACTTTTTACAAACATGGCAACCTGGGCCCCAAGATGTTGTTAACACTTGGGGCAACTTGTATGCTTTTTTTGTGATAAATACTTATTACACCCATAAGGCAATTGCCTCCCTGTTACTCTCATGGATAAAGAACCAATCCACCAAAGAACTGAAAGACCTTGCATTTGGAACAGAACCCCAGAACCCAGTCACATCACAAGTACAAAATGTGATAGTAAACCAGGCCACAACCAAGGTGGACATTCCCCAGAAGAGCAAATTCACACTAGAAGAAGCTTGTCAAGCCTTGCCAGTCCTCCAACTTCATTTCTAAGCCAATGTCAATGCCTACCCCAGTGACACTGAGAAGGTCTTGGGGGTGGCTGCCATGCTGGAAGGAGACACATTAAATTGGTTCATAAAAGCCACCACTGAAGATATCAAATTTTGTCTTGATTACTCAAGATCTGAGGCCAAACTCATGAGCACTGGCAACAACCAAGATACCAGATACTACACGCTGAACTCCCTGTTAGAGATCCAACAAGGGAACCACCCCATCTAAGCCTATTTTAATGAGTTCCTTAAACTGAAGAATTTCACCCAACTTGAGAATGAATTAGCCATCATTATCTTCAGAAAAGGAGTTAGCCTAGCCATGAAAGACCTGTTGAAACACCACCCACACACACAGAGCCTGAAGAAACTACTACCTCTATGCAAAAGCCTGAGCCTGAATCAAGAAGGTCAGAACTTTTATCCTACATGTTTTAGCAGAACCACAACACAAATCAACTAGGAATGTCCCCCAAAGAATTACAACACCACTATTGAGATGGGTTGTGTTTCTATTGCCACAAGGCAGGACATCTAATCAGAGCTGGCCCAAAGAAGAATACCTCTCCTGTATCCTTGGCACAAATAAACACCTCTCCATAATCTTAAAAATTCATCCAAGTGACCATAGAAATATTGGGAAACAAGTTTCATATTGAAGCTTTTATTGATACAGGAGCTGACAAAAGTTTCATTGATGCCAGCCTGATAAAAAACTAGTCTTGATGGCTTCAGAGCGCAGCCTAAAAGTAATCACGGGAAACAGCTCTCTGGACACTGGTTATGAATGCAAACAAGAACTTTTCTTGGCAATTGGACAGAACGTGTGCCTGTTGCCTCTGATCCTTTTGCCAGGATTACCTCACCCCCTAATACTGGATGACTCCTGGTCTGAAAGACATGGCCTGATCTTGAACTATTGCAAATAGACTGCCACTTTGGGACAACCTGAATCTTGTGACACTGTTCCCTTCTGTATAAGCCCTGGCAGAGCCCTGACCAACAGAATCTTAACCATAAAGATGGAACCTAGCGTTAGGATATTACCTAACCCCTGCAGAAATGGGACCATGTGTTTAGCAAAGAAGAAGCCATAAAGCTACCCAGTCATTCAATCTAAAATCATGCCATAGACCTAAACCAGGGACCCAACCACACCATGGCCCCATTTACAGCTGCAATCACCACAAATAAGTGGCCTTGAAAGCATACCTAGAGGATATGACAAAAAAGGGTTTCATCTGAGTGTCAAAGGCCCCCTGCTTGTCACCCATGCTTTTTTTTAGAAAAGAAAGCTGGCAGAATGTGTCCATGTGTAAACTACCAGAAGATGAACAACATTACAGTAAAGAACTGTTACCCTGTCCCAACACTGATGACCTCTGCAATGTACTGAATGAAGCCCAGGTGTAGTCAAAAATTGACCTTAGAGATGCCTTCAACCAGATAAAAATCAAAGACAGGGACAAATACAAGACAGCCTTTAAAGCCAGATACAGGTTGTACAAGTACCTAGTAATGCCATTTGGCCTGTGCAACACCCCCAGCACTTTTCAAAGGATGATCAACACAGTCCTAGGCAAATACCTTGACCAATTGTGTTGCATATTTAGACAACATTCTCATCTATAGCAAGTCACACAAAAAGCACATCCAACACCTGGACCTTATACTGGAAAAACTCTCCCAGGCCAACCTACACACCAAGCTGAAGAAATGTGAAAACTTCCAGTCCAAAGTCAAATTCCTGAGATATGTGGTAAAGACTGGCGGCTTTGCCATAGCAAAGGACAAAGTAGAAGCAGTAACAGCTTGACCAGTGCCCAAATGCAGAAAGAACATGAGAATTTTTTGGGCCTGGCAAATTATTGCAGGGATTTCATTAATTTTTTTTCTCTGATTACCCTGCCTCTGACCTGCCTTTGCTCTGACAAGGTCACCTTTGCCTGGATTCTGGAATGTACCACCACCTTTGAAACCTTGAAACTCACCTTCACCTCTGCCCATGTCCTGGTCATGCCAGATCCCTCCAAACCTTTTGTCCTGGAAACCAACACATTGGACTTTGCAGTGGGCAGGGTCCTTCTTAAGGAAGGAGGGGATAATATGCTGCATCCTGTAGAATATTACTCCAAGAAGATGCTGCCTGCTGAATGAAACTACTCAATATATAGAAAGTATATGTTTGCAATAAGAAAGACCCTGAAACATTGATGCCAGTACCTATTTGGCGCTGAATTCCCAGTAAAGATCCTAACTGACCACAAGAACTTGATTTACTTCTTTAAACCCAGACAGTTGAACCAGAGACAGGCCAGATGGGCTCTAGAACTGGCCAACTACACCCTGAAAATTGACTAAAAACCTGGAAAAGTCAACATAGTACCTGATACACTGAGCAGAAGAGCAGATATAATTCCCACCACAGCTGAGACCAAGAACTACAACACCCACATACTCCTCAACCCCGTCAGCCTAGGCATCCAAATGATGTATATGAAGATCATGGCCCACAAGCTTGACATAATTGAGGTGCAGAAATTAGACAATTATTCAGCAGAACTCATTGCCAACTTGACCTCAGACCCAGATAGCCGCCACTAAAAGAAGGGATTCTCATTGAAAGGAATCACCCTGCTATTAAACAACAAGATCTATGTACCAGAAGGTGAAACAAGGACCAAAGTACTCATAGACTATCATGACTCAAAGATAGCCGACCACCCTGGCAGACTCAAGACACTCTGAGGAATCAAGAAGAATTACACTTGGCCCCAACTAGACAAAGATGTGGCGGTCTATATTGAAGGCTGTGAGACATGCAGAAGAACCAAGACACGTTGCTCAAAACCAGAAGGATTACTAAGGCCTCTGAATATCCCTGCTGGACCCTGGAAGTCAGTATCAATGGATTACATAGTGGAGCTTCTCCTTTCCAATTTGTTCAACACCATTCTAATCATGGTAGATAGGTTTAATAAAATGTCTATTTTGTCCCTACTACCACCCACTGTACTACCACAGAGACAGCTAGACACTTCCACAACCACATCCTAACTCAACACAGCACTCTGGAAGAAATAATTACTGATAGAGGCCCTCAATTTACCTCTAACTACTTGAATCAGGTGATGAAGGACTTGGGAGTAAAACATTGTACATCTACATCATACAACCTAAAGACCATCGGCCAGACCAAATAAGTGAACTAAATACTTAAACAATACCTACAATGCTATGCCAACACCAACCAATATAACTGGGACAAGATGCTAATTATGGCACAGTAAGCCTACAACAGCAAAGACCACACATCTACCAGAATGTCCCCCTTCAAAGCCAATTATGGTTTGATCCATCTTGGGATCCCAGAATTGGCAGTAAAGAGACAAAAACTTCAGGAAAAACCTGGATCAAACAGATACACAACACCCAAGAAACCTGTATTAAGAACCTGACCAGTGCTGTCCAGACTTATAAGGCTTTTGATGACAAGAAGATGATTCCTGGAAAACTGTTGAAGGTAGGTGATGAGGTCTACTTAGAATTTCAAAAAGTGCCTCTGACTGTTCCCTGCTGGAAGTTAGCCCACAGAAGGAGTGGACCCTACAAGATCACCAAGATAATAGAAAAAGTAGAATTCAAACTAGAGCTACCTCCCTCATGGAAAATACATAACTTCTTCCATTGCGCACTACTATTCAAGAAAGAAGGAAACTCCCTACCCCACCAGAAACTCAAGACTGACCCTCCTCCCATCCAAGTAGGAAACTCAGAAGAATATGAAGTTGAATATATTCATGGAGACCGTACCCACTACAAAACCCCCAGTACTACATCAAATGGAAGGGATATACACCTGAGGAAAGCACCTGGGAACCGTTAAGCAACCTACCCAACACCCAGCTAGCCATCCAAAAATACCTTGAGAAGAAGGCTAGGAAGGAAGGGACCCCTGGGAAAAAAGGGGATGATGCCATGAATGAAATATCAATACTTGTATTGGAAAACCAGGAATTAAACCCCAGCCCTCAGGAAATGCCTTGCATTAACCAGGGTAGACAGGAGCTTGTCAGACTGCTATTTGGGCTAAACCCTGGGCCGCTGGAGATGCCTTTCCCCAACCAGGAGGAACAAGAGCCTGTCAGACTATCAAGTATTGAGACTGAAAGTTTAATATCAACATTAGAAGCCCCATAATTGAACCCTGATCCTCCAAAGACAAATTGAGTCACCCAGGATGGACAGGGGCCTGCCAACACATTGAGTTGCAAACCCAAGTTGTTGAATTACTCCAAGACCCACCAGATTCTTAAGGATGATTCCCCAAATAATCACCAGATTAATTTTAACCTTGTGCCACCAAAGACCCAGACCTACACAGAAGTTGTAGCTTGCCTAAAGGGGGTTAAAACAAGGCCTACTGCTAGCCCTGCCAATGATCACCAGCTGCCGCCAGTCTCCAGTCCAGAATGGGTAATGTAATTGGTCTGCTCAGGTGATATAGTGAACAGCAGCGGCAGAACAACACATTGCCACTTCTGTTAACCATAGCAAGAACAATCATGATCTTCTGCCCTTAAAACCAAAATTCAAGATCCAGATCCTGCCAGCAAATTGTTCACAGGCCTGAAGTCCGCAAAAAGCAAAGAAGCAAAATTGCCTGATATAAGAACCCCAATGATATGAGGATGACCCTATTGTCATTTTAAAATAAAGTTTTATTAACCTTTGGTTCAAACAAATCCTACTTTATCTAGTTTTAGTGATATTTTATCTCAACTCCAGCCAAGTAGACAACCAGACAACTGCTCCCTCTAGAGACCACCCTGCTAACCCACCTCAGGCATTATACTGTCCCCCTGGAGCCCCCTTCAGACCTGTTCATTTTACCAAATACCCGCCCAACCCCTCCTACTTGGAGTCTAACTTGGAGAACATCTTCATTGCCAACCCCTTGACAAGGGCTAGAGAAATCAAATACATAGGACACAAAAGAAAGTGGCAAAAGAGGCCAGCAAGATTGTTCAAAGACAAGTACAATTATCTGCCTGCCTATTTTGTCTCCATGAATCTGCCCTTAACCCCACAGTTCAACCACTTAATGAAACCCTCCACTGCTGCCAAGACCATGTCCACTCAACTGGTTAGAGTACTCTACATTACTTTGACAGGACAGGTAGACTCTATGGTGCCCAACTCCAGGCCCTGGTCTTTACTTGGGCAATCTGTATCCTATATTATCAAGTTAGCACCCATTTTATGGTTGGCATTACCCAATGGCCCAGTGGTACCCTGTCCTGAGTCATATAATGCCTCTTCCTATGCCTGGCTTTCTGACAATAATTGATTAAACTAACAATTGAAGTAAAAACCAGAACACAACAGAACTGCTGTGTTCTGAGGCGCGGCACAGATACACAACAGGGAATCACAACCTTATAATTAGATTTGTACTAAGTTTTGGTTAGAATGGCAGGGAAGGCTATGTGATTAACTTGTGGCCCTGATGTAATATTATATACTAGACATGGCTATAGAGGCTCCAAAGTACTGGGAGACACAAAGACAAAAATGTGAATAGAACTTAATTTTTATTGCTGAATAGGAAATGGAATATATAGTAGTTTGTGATACCACAAAACAATAACAGTACAGTAGGATCACTCACCACAAGCATGAGTGGAGCAAGTGAGTTGCACAGAATAAGAAAACCAAACAATTGTATTTCCCAGTTTGGATACAGATTCATTTCAAGAAGCAAAAGTAAAAGATAGAGATTCATTCTTGAAATACCCCATCAAAGGCAAATTAAAACATGGTGAGTGGCGGCATTCATGACATTCCCCCCTCTAGATTGGCCTTAGGGGGGTAGTACTTGCAAGGAACTTGGCATGCACTCAGGAAAACAGACAACCACTAGAGAGGAGTTTCACAGTGTACTCTGACCCTCATTTGAAAGTCACTTCTAGAGGCCCAACCCACAACGTATCTAGTTTGTGAGTGTGTCCTCCTACTCTATGCTGATAGTTGGGAGCATAGTTCCCAATATTGAACTCAGGCAAGGGGGAGCATCCAGCATTTTCAGGGAAGAGCTCAAGCATCTTGGTATTATAAGCAGAAGTGTACAAAGTAGCCTGTATATCAATTATGCAGTTGACTAAGTCTTTGATATGGTCATTGGGGTTCAAGGCCTTATCAGAGGAGAGCAGAGGGGCCCCCAGGAGCAACAGAGTGGTGGTCTCACACCCATACAGCATAGCAAAGGGGGAATACCTGGTGACCCAATGTTTTGAAAGCAATAGGCAAAGAGAGCAGCAGGTAAGTATAGATCCCAGTTTGCAGCGTCATAGTAAGTTAGTTTCCTCATAATAGAAACCAGGGTCAAGTTTGCACGCTCAACCACCCCATTGGTAGAAGGATTACGGGGGGCAGAGAAAGACAGGTGTGACCCCAAGGCTTTGGCAACAGAGGTTATCAACTTGGCGTTGAAGTTAGTACCATTGTCAAACAACAACACTTGAGGACAGCCATGTTTGAAGAGCACGTCTTGCAACAGAAAGGCGGCAGTTGCCTTGGAAGTGTTGTCCTTAGTAGGGCGAGCTTCTAACCATTTGCTGGAGTGATCAAAAGCAATTAGGATAAAGCAGCAACCAGAGCAGGAACAGGGGAGAGGTCCTACAGTGTCAATGCTGACAGTGTGAAATGTGTGTTGAGGGGAAACCAGCTTGAACTTGTGAGTGGCAGCTCAAGGTTTCTGGAGCTGGCAATTGTGACAACTAGCTATGACGTCTGGAATCAGCAGGAAAAGATTTCCTAAGAAATAGTTTTTCTGGAGACAGTCATAGGTCTTGGCAATGCCTCCATGTCCCGTCTCCTTATGAGCTTGGAGAACCAGCAAAAGGCAAAAGCTAGGCCGTACATAAAGCAGGTATTGGTCTCACACTTTCTTGAAAAGCTGGCTGTCGCAAATGAGCGTATCCTTGAATGGCTTGGATAGGGCAATTTGAACTTTCTCTGTCTTGCTCTCCCAAGAGGAAGAATACACAATTATTTCATACAGTCAATCAGTCTCAGCAGGGTGTAGAGCAAGGATGGGCATCCTGGATAAGCCATAAGTGTTCTGATGTTGAATCCTGGGACAATGTAGCACAGTGAAGTTGTAACTTTGCAGGCAGAGAGCCCATTTAGCTAGTTGTCCTTCTGGTTCCTTAAGCTGTTGTAACCACTTAATCAAAGCGTGGTCAGTGACCAATGTGAAATGGGTGCCATACACATAATAGCAAAACTGCTTGACTGCATGCAACACAGAAATGCACTTTTTCTCTGTAACACTGTAATTCTTCTCATGCTTGTTTTGGACACAAGAAGTATAAACCACAGGGTGATATACACCCTCATCATCTAGTTGGGCCAAGATGGCCCCAATAGCTAGGTCACTAGCATCAGTGTATAGGATAAATTTCTTATTGTAGTCAGGGTACACTAGGATGGGAGCCTCTTTGAGTTTTTGTTTAAGGGTCTCAAAGGCTTGTTGCTGACTAGCAGTCCATTCAAAGGGGACATTGTGTACAATAGTTTTAAAAGCTATGGCAACAACCAAAAAGACCTTAGATTTAAACAAAATGATTTAAGATTTAAGCAAAATCCAACTAATAGGTTAAAATATACACTCTGTTAACAGGAATTATTGGCGTTAATGGGCAAAATGAGTCAACACAGCAAAGAAGTGCTCACGTGCAAAGCAACATCATTCAAAATATAATCCAAAATACATAGATTCACAAAAAAAATGGTGTGAGTTGACTTTTGGTGTACATATGCTTACTATGTGAATTGGTGACAAAATACACCCAAGCAAGGTGAGTCAAAACTCAATCCAAAAACAAAACACAATAGGAACTCACTATGTAAACAAAATCACTCACTCAATATGTGCAATAGATTGTAATCAAGAATGATACCAAGGTATCTAAAATAAGACACGAGATCTGAAACATAAATTTTAAAAATGTTGTTTTAGGTGCTTAATTTGGCGTAAAATCTGGGAAAATGGGTGGAAATTATTTCAGGCATTCTAAAATGGGCGTTGTAAACCAGAAACAACTAATTAAGAATTAAAAAACCTATAATTGGGATATTGGGTGGGGAAAACTCTAATTAAATATCCTTTTTCAGATAAAAAGCAAAAATTGAAACCCAGTGTAAAGCTAAATTAAGTTTTATTTTAATATTTTATTAAATTTTAAAATGAAAGGAACATAACACCAGAGTACCAATGCACCTGTTGTGAACCGCGGTTGTGGTTGCCCCAACAGGTCAAAGAATAGAGTTAGTGCAACCCAAGTGCCTACTCAAGAAGGAGATAGGAGAGGAGAGTTCAATAGTGACGCTGGGATGACACAGCCGGTTCAAGGAGCACAAGCTGCTAGGGTGCAGAGCATCAACCCTTGGGTCCCCAAGCTGACCTGGAAGCCCACCAAGGTTACAACAGCAAAACAGTTAGAAACAAGGAGGTAGAACTTAATTTGTATGTGTTTGACGTTGTGTACTGGCAAGAGTCAGTCCCGTCAGTCATGCTGGAGAAGGTGAAGCCTGTACTTGATACCAGCTACAAGCCCTACTTCAGTGATGGCAATCAGGAAGAGGACAAGGAGCCTGAGTTCTACCAAACTGATGAGGGACAGCTAGTGCTCAAAAAAGTTGCAGCCTTCTACAACAAGGTACCCATGCCTTGCAAGCCTGTCACCAATCAGGATCTTGGCTCATCTGAACCCACAAAACCTGCTTGGAAGCACATTCCTAATATAGAGCACATCATCCTGCTTAAGCTAATGTGTGAATCAGGCAATTATAAGGCGGCTGTGGCCCTTGTTGGAGTGGATCCCAGGTACACCAGCAAGACCTTCAACAAGTTCATCAACACAGGTTGAGTCCTTGCTGTGGAGAAATCCATGCACGTTTCTACCATGCTCACCAAGGAGCACAAATGGGCAATCTGCCAGTGGATAACCTGGGACTGCCATCTTGAACTGGCAAATATATACAGGCCATGGTTAAATCTACTTTTGGGGTTGAGGCCTTGATTTCCTTTTACTACCATCTGCTAAAGGGAATGCGCTTTTCCTGGAAAAAGCTCAGGCTATCTCCCTATAATAGAAACAGCCCAACCAACATCAAGACTTAAAAAAAACGCTGAGGCGTACACTGCCCTCAAAGCCAAGGGGATAGTAAAATTCTACTACATTGACAAATCAGCATTTGCCTTGTCAATGCATAATGGGTATGGGTATGTCCCCAAAGGCTCCAATGACAGGATGGCTTGGCGTGCTGCAGTCTGCGCCACAGCCTACTCAATGGTGGCTTTCCTTGGTCCAAAGGGGGTCAAGCTATGCCAAATGATACTGGGCTCCCACAACAGCCGTACCTTTCTATCATTTCTCTGATTGGTCCAGCAGCACCTGAGGCGCACAAGCCCGGGCTTTGCCAACTAAATTGTGCTGGACAACATTGGTCTCCATAAGGTGGCTGATATTCTTGAGGAATTCCAAATGATTGACACTAGCATTGCAGTGAGCCCCCAGCAATTGACCACAGCAAATTTGCGCCTTCTCTTCCTCCCCTCCTATTTGCCCTTCCTAAATCCCATCAAGGAAGTCTTTGGGTGGCTCAAGCAAAGAACCCCAACTGGGACCAAAGACCTGTTTAATTTGCTGCAGGCTGGGATCCACACCCTCTCAGATGAGACTGTGGCCAAATTCTATGGCCACACTGATTTTTTCATCCCTGCGTGCCTTGCCAAACAGACAATCAATTAAAGGCTTAGCTTGTCCAACTTTTTTATATTCTCTAATTTACTATTCAAGATTTATTAATTATCATTTTATATTTAGATGTTTCCAAGCCCGCAATCACATTCAACAGGACCATCAATGAAGGTTAGTAATTTATTTATTTCTAATCATTTTTTATTATGGCATCTAAGGGTATCCCAAACGCTTGATACTGGATTACACAAACATATTTATAGCACTTTTGGCAAATAAATATAAAATAGTCTTATAAAAATTAAACGTAAAATGTACAATTTAGAAGTATATTTTATTAACATATATTACTATGCTTTTATTAAGAACTTCTCTAGGATATATTTTGCAACCCTTGTTTGCTAAAATAAGAATTAGAAAAAACTATTTATAATAAAAATATACTGGAGTATAAAAGATGTTTATTGATATATAGAAAATTTAAGAGCGTTTATAATGGATTTGGTGGTGTGCATCCACCCTGCAATAGAGGTGGCGCACAACCTCCACTGCCACACTGTGGACAATAGATGTACCCTTATTAAAATACTCCTGCCTGCTGGTGAAAGGCAGAATGGTCAGGTGGAAGTGAAGCAGCAGCTTCTTAGGCAGGGCCGCAAACCCGTATATCCCTGCCAGGACCATGGCATCCTGGATAATGTGGTCAACTGAGTTGTAACCAAGGGGTACTTCTTCCATCAATGGAGAGCCTGGCCTTGTCAATCCCTAGGAGGATCCTGTCCAGGTCCTTGACGTTTGTACCCATCCCAAAGAAGAAAAGATATACCAGGTAAACCACGAGGTGAAGCTTTTGCCCAGAAAAGGCTTCAGTAAACTTGCAAAGTTTGTTGTATACTGTGCTGATCTTCTTCTCATGCTTTGTCTTTGCAAAGGTCAGCTACATGGCTGCAGGGAGACCTGTCTCATTGGCCCACCTGGCCAACTCAAAGTCAGCAAGGAGAATTTTTGTCTTATTCACAGCTGTTGCAACTGCAACAGCCAATTTCCTCACTGTGCGCCCAAAGTTGTCCAAGAGGTAAGAGATGGTATGCTCTACTGGGAAGCAGAAGCAAGCAGCTGCATGGGCCCGGCCCACCTCTGGTACATTTTTGAATGAGAGCGTCTCCAGAAGGTCCCAAAAAAGTTCAATAGAGTTTACACAGTAAACTCCACTGAGAACCACCAGGTCCAGACATACCAATTGGGCATCCTTGTAGGTAGTAACTGCCCACTTAGATGCCCCCTTGCCAGGTATCAGCCCAGCAACGACTCCTGGGACATTGGAAAGGTGCCATGGACCCTGTCTTTGATCTCCTGCAAGACAGGAGGTATATATAGAGATGTTTGTCCACATGAGTGGAATAATTTGAATAGAATGTGGGGGGAACAAAAGGAACCAGGACCTGGTGGAGTTCACCATCTATGTTTTCTAAAAAAGGTAAGTATTTAGAATATTTATTTTTTTTAATTTTTTTATGTTACCTTTGCAGGTTTCCTCCTTGCTGAAGGCTTCAGCAGACTTAGCCATTATTGGCGCAAGTAATTGCGCTGGTAATTCAGTGTCCTCTTTCTTGGCACTCTTTGCTGGCTTGAGATGTGCATACATCTCAGGGCCGTTTGTCCAGACAGACGGCACAGAGAGGGCAAAGGACTTGAATTGCAAGCCCTCAATCACTGTCTTCTGAATGTTGAGTAGGCGCTCAATTATCTTCTCAGGGGTATCTGGTATTTTGGTCATAAGTGCCTTTGCAGACACCTTGTCTATTTTTTCCCCTTCAAAAACAGCAGACTTCACTCTGGCTTTGACCTTGTGGTCAATTTCTTTGATCTCTGCAATTGCAGAGTCAAGGTCTTTAAGCAGCTTATCCAATTCTCTCATTAATTTTTTACTAACCTTTTCATGTGTTTTTCTAGCTTTCACCACAATAAAATCTGTACTATTCTGATACTGTTGCCTCTTTATTTATTCCTGTTTGCTTTTCCATTTACTACATTATCCCATTTTTATCCATTGTGTATATGTTTTATGCTTAACTCAATATGTCTTGTTTGCTTTGTGTTGGCATTGTTTCCTTAATTGTCATATTATTTTTGGCACTTTACACAGCCCCTTGAGAAAATACTAAAACAATTTGGTGATCAGCTAAATTTGAATTAGAAAATTATAGGTTAACTGTTTTTAGATAAATTTGTTACAGATCTGAATTCAAAACCTTAATGATAAACTTTAAGCCAATCAGGAGCCAAGTGATAAAGTGATTGTTGTGGCATAAAGGGTCATTTGATAATTCTTTGGTGTACGTGCACTAATTAATATGATTGGCTGGTTGTTTTGCCATTGTGTGCCATTGCTGCTGTGGCAAGTTGTTGATGGACTAGTGCCCAATCAGCTTCTGGGTTAGCGCTAGTCCACCAACAACTTGCCACAACAACAATGGCAAAAGATCCAGCTAATCATATTAATTAGCGCACATACATCAAAGAATTATTGAATGACCCTTTATGCCACAACAATCACTTTATCACTTGGCTCCTGATTGGCTTAAAGTTTATCATTAAGGTTTTGAATTTGGATCAGTAACAACTTTATCTAAAAACAGTTAACCTATAATTTTCTAATTCAAATTTGGCTGATCACCAAATTGTTATTAATATTTTCACAAGGGGCTGTGTTTGGGTACTAAAAATAAATGTGTTTTGGATCTAGATACACAGCATAGTAAATATATGATTTTATAGAAATAAGCTGAACATAAAGAATAAAACCAACTATAAACAAAGAGAACATGAATAATTGAAATTCAAAATAAAGATAATATAAATATAAAAATGTTTGGCAAAAGGGGGTTTATTGGGGTGGGGAAGAGTGATTCCTAGTAGGCGGAATAGCGCAGGAAAGAAGACATAGAGGAAGTGCTGGCCTGGGGGGTTTGGGATTGGGTGGATGGGGCTGGAAGGTGAGGGGTGTGGCAGCGGGGGTAGGGGTTGAAGGATTGCATGTGATGGCCGCCATATGCCACTCATTGTACTCCTCATCAGTCATTGGCTGGATGGGCTGGTAGGTGGCTGTGGCACAGGGTGGGAAGCGCTTATCCTTACGTGATTAGTTGCCCTTGCTCATGTGAAAGACAATTTGGGAAAACAAGTAAGTCACCATTTGGCGGCCAAAGAGTATTGTGGTCAAGGACCCCAAGATAGAGGTTGCTGAAAGCCTGAGGGCGGCGCTCCTGTAGTGTGGATCTAATGTTAAAGAAGACAACATCAGCCAGATGGATGTTTGCGTGGCCAGCTGGGTACACAGAGGCCTGGTGCCCGCATTGCTTGATGGCCTCAAGGGCGGTGGAGCTACCCTCCATCTGATGGCTCAAGAAAATCTGGTACTTGTAATTTGAGCCATCCCAGGAGTCAAGCAATTCACCAAGAATATGGCTGTACATGTAGCCATCAATGCAAATTAGGGGTTTTCTGATAGCAGACAAAACCCTTGGTTGAAACAGCCAGAAATGCACCAATAAACATCTCCTTTTTGACCTTCTTCCTCTCTTTTTGGGTGGCGGCTCTTCCTTGGGCACCAAAATTGTCAAAAGCTATGGATAGCTTATAGTAAGAGATTAAAATGATGTCTTATGACAAACTACTCAGGCATTGGACCAAGTTTGACTTGATGTCAATATCATACAGGGAATCCTCAGCACCATCCCATTGGTTGCCGGCAAAACAGGTAAGGACCCACATGAAAGCCACCTTTCCGTGCATCCAGAGCTGCACCATGCGCTCAGAGACCCATATGTTATGGTGCGCAAGCTGTTTGCAGACCTGGGTTAGGGGAAGCTTGGGGTCCTGCTGGAGGAGGTCAAGCATTATTGGGTAGGCCTTGGTTATCTGGGACTCAGGGGCCTTCTTTGGCTTCTTGGCTGTCCCAATCAGATTCCCCTTATTCATTAAGTTATTAAATTCCTGCATTATTGTGGCTTGGGTGAATTGCAACTGGGTGGCAATCTGGTCCCATGACAGATCCTGTAGGTTTAGTGCCACAATTTCCTAGAGAATTTGGGTGGTGATGATTTGTTGTTTGGGGCACTGGGCCGCAGGAGCCAAAGCCTGATTGGCTGTAGGGGGGCAGGTTGGCTAGCAACAGGAAGATGTTCTAAATCAGGGTTGCTATCCTGATTGGTTGGTTGATGGGAAGCTTGTGCGGGGGTGGGTACAGGAGCAGTGGCAGAGCTAGACGCAAAGTGACTATTGAACAAGTCAAAGCCATATGGGTTGGTGGTCAGGTACAGGTCAGCTTTCTCTTTACCTGCCTCAAAGGCTTGGGTGTAAACGGGTGCCTCCACGCCCTGAGCCTTGCCTCCATTGAAGCTGGATTGGCTGCTGCTGGCTTGGCTGCTTGTGCCATTGAAGATATTGCTAGTAAAAACCATTGTAAAAAACCTAGGATAAAATCACTAAAAGTAGAAAATTTAAAATTTAATGATTTATTTTTATTGTAATCTTGAGTCCACATATGGAAGATTCTCAACCATTCCATACAAATCTGGAGCCATGGAAATGAATAAAATGCCTCTGTTCCTAAATTGGATAGCTGTTGATTGGCTGTTAAACTATTATATTTCTATTTTAGGCTCCTCATACTGCACATCTTGTGTGAGTTCATTTTGTTTTATGCTTGTGGAATCTTGCTTCTATATTGCTCAAATTTTGTTTTGTTTTAGTTCTTCTGTTGGTGCCTCATATGAATCTTGATTAGATTATAATATACTCTGTAATAGCATCCATCCATTTCACTTGTTGTGTCAGTTTATTTTGTTTGTGGTTTGAACTAAACTGCTTGATGTTTGGTATAATTTTGTATAATGGGCTAGTGAAATTTTGTTTTTTGTTTGACAGTTTATTTATTAACTGAAATTTCTTAAATTAATTGAATCCTGAATTTTGCGCAACTTGGATTTTGTTCAAATCTGAAATCATTTTGTTTAAATCTGAAGTATTTTTTGGTTGTTGCCATAGCTTTTAAAGCTACTGTAACAGTTGGACTAAAGATTTGCTTGCATTGGAAAAGTTGGGGATGAAATATCTGTAGTAACCCATCATGCCCAGAAAGGCTTGCACCTCTCACAGGTTGGTGGATGGAAGCATCTTGTCAATGGCCTCAACCTTCTTGGTCATTGGGAAAATCCCCATCTGGGTTATCTCATGGCCTAAGAATTCAAGGCGTTTCTTGAAGAAAGCACACTTAGATGGTTTCAATTTAAGGCCAGCCTCTTGAATATTTATGAACACTTCTTTGAGATGAGCCAGGTGATCTGTAAAAGTAGCACTGAAGATTGTTATGTCATCCATGTACACCAAAACACTTGAGAGCTTTGGGTCACAGAGGATGGAGTCCATGGCTTGTTGGAAGGTAGCTGGGGTATTGCAGAGTCCTTGCAGCATACAAGTAGCTTCAAACAGTCCTTCGGAAGTGATGGATGTGGTCTTCTGTATATCCTTTGGAGAAAGGTCAACTTGCCAGTACCCAGATGCTGGATCCATCACAGAGAAGAACTTAGAACCCCACTGCAACAGAGTGCATCATCAATACACAGCAAGAGGTAGGAATCCTTTTTGGTTAATGAGTTCAATTGGCAATAGTCAATCACAATACAATGGCCTCCATCCTTTTTCTTCAAAATGAGAAAGGGGTAGGCCCAAGGGCTTTGGGAAAGAGCCAGTAGCCCAGTGTCTAATAGTTATTTGAGCTCTTTAGACACCTGAGCATCCTCTACTCAACTGCAACAGTAAGGTTTTGCTTGAAAGGGGGGAGCATCACTAGTATCAATCTGGTGAATAACGCCTTTAGCTAGACCATAATCAGTGCTATATTTATCAAAGATATCTGAAAACTGGTTCAGAAAATTGAGCACCTCCTTCTGTTGGACCGGAGATAGCTGAGAGAAATTCTGCACAGTGAAAAAGTATAGGACTTGGGACTTGTCCTCAGGTAAATTAAAGTCCTGAAACGTACCAAAGAGATGTAGTGATAGGAAGTCAGGAGCAATTAACAGCCTGCAATGACCAACAAACTGCCCTCTAGACACATGTATGAGGAGAGCAGTTAAGTTGGTGACCAGCAGTTGAACAGGGTCTTTATGAGAGACACCCAAGATTCCTGGACAGAGATAAGGTTTGTTGCGTCCTAACAAGGGGGGAGAGTACAACTCCAAGAAGGTTTGTTCAGGTAGTTCATAAGATATCTGGGGGTCTAGGATGGCCTGGAAGCCAGGTGGGATGGTGACAGAAGTTGTGGCTAGGAGAGGGATCCCTTCATACGCAGGACAAGCCATGGGTGAACATTTCATGTTTGAAGAGTGGGTGCAATATTTGATGTTGAAAACCCCAGTGGGATATTCCAAGGCATATGTCTTGAGCTGTTTCCCGGGAACTTTAACCAGCTCTTCAAAAATAAGAGGGACTTTGTATCCCAGAATAGAGGTAACTATCTTTTAAGTTGATTATTCCATTATATTCCCTAAGAAACTGGGTGCCAACTAAGAGATTGTAACTCTCATTTTATAAGACAACTGCTGGCGTAGCTAGTAGAAGCTTGCCAAACTGCATGGGTAGAGCAGAGTAAGCCCCTATGGCGCAGGTCATAGACAGTCCAGCCGTGCCATACGACTGGTGATAATTAAGGTCAGGGGTAAGTGTGAGTTTCTTCACAAGCTTGGAGGAGACAACGTTGACTGGCAAGCCAGTGTCTAGAATGGCCTTGATCTTCACTTTTTGGATAGATATTTTCACACAAGTGGTAGTACAACCAAAGGGAGGAAGGATAGCCAGGATGTCCTGGGCTTCTTCTAGCTCTTTGTCCCTTTTTTTAATCATGCATATCAAGCCTGGAAACTCCTTATATACAGTCTGGAGAGAAAGCAAAACTGAAACTGTTATGCCCTGCCCCAAAGGGCAGGCTGTTTAAAGATATTAAGTTATTTTTCAGTTTTTAATTAATCTTTTGTCCTATTTATTAATTTTCAAAAGTTAAGTTAAATTGTTAATAATTTAGTATTTTAAAGTACTCTTACCTTTGTTTTATGTGATTTGCGTTTGAATTGTTGATTTTGTTTTTGCTTTGTCTTCTTGAATCTTATTTACATATATTTCTACTTTAAGTTAGAATATTTTTATCTATCTTTACCTTTCAAACTCCTGCTTGCGTTGTTGCCACTTCCTGTTTTACGTTGCAGATCTGCATGGAGTACTGGCTTCTGTTTCCCCTTTTCTTGTCTCTGATGCCCCAAACTTCTCCAGTTGCTCCTCTTCTTGGCTGCTTCCTCATGGTGATCAATTGTCAACAGAAAAGGCTTTTCCTACTATAAGTAAAGAGCTTTTAAAGAGTAGGCTTTAAGCCAAAATTCTAAGTGATTTCTTCCCCTTCAACTTTTACAATTTTAACTTCAAATTTGTAATATTTAGATTTTGTTTTTTTTAAATTCATCTTTTTAGTTTAGCTTTTTCCTTTAATAAAAATGGAACTTGTAAAACAACAAGCCTTAGGCTTATTGTATACATTTTTTTCCCTTAAGGAATCTTTCAATAGTTATATGTATCAATTTGTAGATGGAGGATATCCTAATATAAATATTACTTTAGTTACAAATTGTTCACTTTATTCTATCTTCTTTGCTTAGGGTTTTTACACTCTATCACTCCATTTGTGACACAATATAGGTTTTTAGCTGGTTTCTGTAAGATCATCTTAAAGACAGTACCTACATTCTTATATCTTTTAGATTTAAATCCCAATGCTTTGCACACTTTAGTTTATAACCTTGCACCATTATGGGCAAGACCTTACAGAAACATTCTTGGATACAGAATTGGCAATTTCAGCAGCCTCTTTGGATGACTCTACTAGCACAGGAGATCTCTTTGCTTGAGTGAATTATGGACAAGGTACAACTTCTTTGGCCTCAGGCTAAGGCTTAGTAGTTGTTGTAGTCTTCCTGATTGTAACTTATAGGGGACTGCAATGGTTTTGGGGACAGCAAGAACTGAGTACCTGCAAGCGTCAGGATCCTCAACATCTGAATTGTCCATGTCAAAGTTATCAGAGATATTGTGGAACAGCAGCAGAATGGGAGGAGCCTCAGTGTCAGCAGGCTTGGAGTCAGCTATGGAGGGGGGAATTGAAGAAGACTGGGAAGAATTGTCAACCAAGAGCGTCTCTGCCTCTAGGTTGACTATTCTTTTCTCACCTGTTCCTTGGGATCAGCTCCTTCAACCCAAGGATTGGTGAAGACTCAAGAATGGTGACCTATCTGTCCACAGCTATGACAACCTTGACGTCTAGGAGGATTTTGCAAGTTTGTTATAAGGATGCAAGGGCCACAAGAAGACAAATCAGACTTAGAGGCAGCACAATTCTCCTGCACAACCGCTTCAGAATGGGTAAGGTGCATATCCTGTAACAGAATCTTTATTCTCTTCATAGAGGAAAGCATGGCCTTATGAGCCTTAAGGTGGAGACCCAGAAGCTGATTAACCTTGAGGGCTTGAGCGCAAGCCATGTAGGCTTTGTGAGCCTGCAATTGTCTGCTTGTTATTAGTTTCTGTCCTTCCATGTAGAATCTGTCTGCAAACTCAGCTAGAGTCTCCTTAGGTTTGAAAGCAATGTGCATGAAGGCGTTCTTCTTCACTTCCAAACTAAGGTAATCACCAAATTTGTCAATCAGAAGCTGCTTCATTTCTTCCTAAGTCTTGATGGTGGGAAGCTATGGTACTACTACCTCTTGACAGGGGGGTGTAGACAGGTTAGAATGTGTTCCTTTTTAACCTCATATGAGGCTCTAATCATGGCAGTTTCATAGATAGTTAGGAAAGCTGCAATGATAGTTGTTTTGAGGTCAAAGACTTGCTTAAAGGTAGGTTTAAAATGTGCTTTAGGAGTTGGACCACTATTGTTGCTATTGAGTACTGTGACCATACAACAGTCACTGTTAAGTATTTAGCGGAATAAATACTCCAAAATATAAAGTTGTTCTGTTTTTGCTGTTTATTTTATGTGGATAGGTTGACTGGAATTCTTCAGATAAAGATTCCTGGAAACTTTGTATCTGCATTTAACAAAAGAACATAATGTAATTTGTTAGTTAGGCCATATTAATTAACAAAACTGAGGCAAGATTGGTTGAATCAATCTTGAAGACTGGGTGTCTCAAACCGGTTAATTCCCCTTAAAGGTTGAATGATGCCTAGGTATTTAGGATTGATCAGCTGGTTCCCAGTTGGAACATTGATAGTTTGGATCTGAAATACGTAATTCCACAGGGTTTTGGCACTAGGAGCTGAGGAAGCTCCATGCTGAATTAATACATTGAGATGCATGGCGTCAGGTGACTCATTCTCATTGTAGATTAATTTTCATAGGTTGAGAAATAATGGTGATCTTTTAGGTAAAGATCTGGGTTTGAATGAATCAAATGTCATAGATCACGTGAGATGAATCATAGGTTGATTCAGGAACCAGAGGGGTTTTCAGCCAAATATGCCTCAAATGGTATATAAGTGAAAACAGCTACACTTTAATAAATATATATTGTCAATTTTGACGCTTTCCCCTCAACTATCTTTTCAATTATTATGTCTTCTTTTTTGAATTTTGAAAGGGCCAAATTTGGAGTACTTTGTGTGGAAACCGCTACTGCCAGGAAAGAGGTCCCTACAAGTTTGTTGGAGGAAGCCTGGGCAATCCTGGAGGTCACCAAGACTGTGCCTGAGGAGTCTTTGGTGGAGGTAAAGGCTGCTTTCAAAGAGTTATACTCCAATTAATTTGCAAAAGAAGGGACTCCTGCCCAAGGAAACCAAATCTGTGCGTGGGATTCCTGGAACCTGTTAGTGGGATGGGACAAAATCTTACAACAAGTGAAAGCAAAGGCAAATCGTGAAATTGAGGCTTTAAGGGCAAGGGAGGAAAAGAGCGCTGAGATCATGGCCCGTTGGCAGGATGATAACAAAGTGTTGTCCCATAAAATTGCCTCTCTGGAGACAAAGCTCTTCAAAGCTTTGCCAAAGGAGGGTAATGGGAATAAGAGTTAAGGTCAGGATAATGGCAGGATGGACTGGTTGGACCTGGATCCGCCACAAGTACATTTATGTGCAGGGAGAATTATGCTTCAGATTTGGAGGTGGGCTGTCTGGCCCACAGCTGAAAAACACTCTCTTCAAAAGTAGTCAAGGTCTCAGCAGTGTGGGTGCCTGTATTATTAGCTAGGGTGGTCTGCTGCTCAGTAACATCCAGGCGCTGACCCTGTGTTGTTACTATCAAGGACAGTTCAGCCAGTCAGGAAGTAAGAGACAGACCCACCAAAAGGCAAGGGACAAACCTGTCATTTACTGAGTTGATTAATTTACTCATTTCTTGCACGTCCCTGTCAAGTTCAAAGTGGTCTTGTTTCAAATGGTCCACCTCATTAGCTAGAGCAATCAAATCTCTAGTACATTGGATTTGAGGGGCTCCTGACAGGCCAGGGCAGCAGCCATCTTCATTGATAATCCCAACTGGACTAGCAACAGTTGCCATCATTTTGTGTAAGGCAGCAACTTATTGCTGTAGCTCAGCAACTTGAGTTGTCAAAGCAAGCACCTGGGGATCTAGCTGAGGTGCTTTGGTAGGGCAACATTGACTGCAGGTAGACGCTTGCAGCTTTCAAATGGCATCCCATAGCTTCTGTTCTCTATCCATCAAATTTTCAGATGGAGAAGAGGGCAGAGCATCTGGCTTGGGCATAGAAAATTCATTCATTCAAGTCTGGAGCTTGGGAATGGCAGCGGCAGTGGCAGCCCTCTCTTGATTGAATTCTTCACTGAGCTTGTGAAGGCCTTTAGCAGCAAGATATGCTACTTGCTGTAATTGATCAAAAGAGTAAGCGCTGAACACATTGAGCTGTTGTAAAAGTTGTTTGAAGTTGGTAAGATAGGCGTTCAAGGTAGAATTTACTTGGGCTTGTCATGGTTGTTTTAGCTGATGGAACTCATGTAGACGCTCCCTGACGTATTTGGGGATGGACTGGCACATTTTCTCAATGGAATTAACTAAGAAAACTTGGGGAGTGACAGAGTTGCGCTGATTTTCTGACACCAGGAGGACAGGGAGTGGATCCACTGTTGATAATCAGCAAACTGGTCCCAGTGATGAGTGACAGCTGCTTGTAGAGACAAAATCTCCTGAGCATGGAGTTCTAGCACCATTTGATGGTGGGCTAAGGCAGGTTGCACAAACAAGGACAATAAGTGATAAGTGGAGCCAGCTGCTGAGAGGAGATGCTGTGGAAATTGAGGAGCCACAATCAATTTGTAGTATTCAGCCTGAATGAACTGCAACTGGAGGCAAGGGATGGCTCCATCACAAGCTATCCCAAGGGCTTTGCCATGGCTTGTTCTAAGTCAGGGGTATCCATGGGGTTAGCAACTAGGAAGGAACCATTCCCAAGGTTCAGTACAGTAGGGACAATAGGCAGTTCTGCAATGTATTCCTCAATAAGAGGGCTGATAATTTCAGGTAAAGGTGGCTCTTGTATATGAGGAGGCAAGGGACCTGAAAAAGTGGTTGCAAAAGGGGTAAACAAGGGGCTTACAGCCCCTGTAGTGAGCACCATTCTTTTTGTGTTCTGAGGCGCAGCACAAATACACAATGGGGAATCCTAACCTTAGGATTGGATTCATACTAAGTCTTGGTTAGAATGGCAGGGAAGGCTATGTGATTACATTGCAGCCCTGATGGAATAATATCTACTAGACGTGGCTAGAGAGAGGCACAGAAGTACTGGAAGACACAAAGACAAAAATGTGAATAGAACTTAATTTTATTAGTGAATTAGGAAAAGGAATATATAGTGGCTGTTGATACCACAAAACACTACCAGGACAGTAGGATCACTTGCCACAAGCATGAGTGGAGCAAGTGAGTTGCACAGAATAAGGAAACCAAACAATTTTATTTTCCAGTTTGGATACAGACTCATTTTGAGAGGCAAAAGCAAAAGAGAGAGATTTGTCCTCAAAATAACCCATCAGAGGCAACATTAAAACATGGTGGATGGCGGCATTCACAACAAGAACAATATTGCAATTGTGTGATCTTTACGTTGCTTAAACCCTGTTGTATTTGGCTCCTGGGGACAACATCCAGGAGGACACAGCAGGAAACCTTTTTAATAAAAGATTTGAGGTTTGAAGATAGCCTTGGGTTAGCCTTCAGGGTAAGATTAAGGGCACATAACTTACTTTCCTGAAATACAAGAAGAAGATTTCCTTTTGGCAAAAAGGAAAGGAAAAGGCTTGAAGAATTCAAACACCAACACAAATGTGGATAAACTTGTCTTTATTAGAAGAAGTGATTATACTTAAATAGTAGACAAGGATTGATGATCACTCAATAGGTAGACAGAAAGGCAGAGGAGGTCATGTTGGGTTGAACTCATACCAGGATCATAGAAAACAGGTATGATATTCTGGAATGGGTGGAAATTGATATCAACCCATTTATTGAAGACAAGGAATTTCAAAAGTCAAAAGAAAACTGACCAAATCTTCACACATATCATTATTCAAAGGCCATGTCAAAATAGCATTAATGGCACATTTTCTGACACCTTCCCCCTCAAGATTGAACACAGGGAGTTGATATTTGAAGAAAAATTTGGAATGAACTTGGGCAAAAGGACAACCAGATGATAGCTGTGACAGAAATCACTGGATAATATGAAGCTGTTTCCAAATGATGGGGAATTACCACCCAAATCCACATAGAATTGATTATTAACCACCAACACGGCTTCAGATATTTATTTTGTGAAATTTCCAATTGTAACTCCAGGATTAAGTAGAACTAGTAGTCCTAACCAGAGTAAACCAAGATAAATGACCTGGGAAAGCATCAATGCATCTTCAGCGTAGAATTCTGGGCATTGGGAAGGGACACAATTTTCAGTTTCAAGAATGGGGGGAGGAGCTACAAAACTGGCTGGCATTAAATTGACATTTGGCAGCGCCAACAACAAAGTTCCAGATGCTGGGCCCCATCTTCCTGAAATGATTTGGTTCAGAATCAGATTGTACGGGATATACTGCAACAACCCAATCACAGGATGCATTTTTAAAATTTAGAATTAGAACTTGGGATAATTGATTTTTATTGAGTAAGTTTAGGAGGACTCAACTCTTAGAGTTGAAACAGGGAAAACTATTCAATATATATCAGAAAAATTGACTAAGCAATACCACCTGAGTCTTGACCTCCTATTCCTTCCACATTGTCAAGTAAGTATCTGGTCCACGTTGCAAAGAACCCTTGCATGACTAGTTTCTGACAACCATACTGATTAACAAGCTCATATTGGGTGACCCTCATATTACATCAATTTATTAATGTCAGTTTGAAAGGGGGAGCTGGTTTCAGCTGGCGGACTGGAGCAGCTGTGACCCATTTTTGATCAACTGTTTGGTTTAAATCTGTTAACTTGGTTAATTTTGATACAGATTTTCCGGCCTTCCAAGCCTTCTTACTTGGACAGACAATACCCAGCATTATGGAATCTACTGTGACAATAGCAGCTTCATGGTATAATTGAAGTCCTTCTTGAAAGTGACTTCACAGGGCCCAACCAAAAGGGAGTCTAATTTGTGGGCTCTACCTCCAGTGCGGTTCTATTAATATAGGACTAGGTCACCCACTTGGAATTCTGGAAGGGGAGTCCTCAAAGCATTAGAGGGCAAGATCTCTAAAGCCTTGACTTTATAGGCAGTTGAGTATGATGTAGCCTGAATTTTAATGATGTGATTTTTTCAAGTCTTTGACATAGATTTAAGGGTTGGCAGATGCATCAACTTCAATCAAAGGTGGTCCCAAGATTGAGGGAGTTGTGGCTTTACGTCCATACAACATGGCAATAGGGGATTGTCCAATCACTTGGTGTCTACTAAGACAATAAGCAAAGAGAGCAGCAGGGAGGAACATATCCCAATTGGCAGCATCAGAGAGGGTGAGTTCCCTCATTATGGACACCAGGGAGGAATTTTCTTGTTCAAACGTCCCATTGGTCAATGGATTATATGGTGCAGAGAAAGATTTGTGAGTACACATAGCTTCTACAATAGACGTGATGAGGCAAGCATTTAAATTGGTGCCATTGTCAGAAAGAAAGGTTTGAGGACATTCATGGAAATAGAAGATGTCTTGCAGCAAGAAATTTGCTGTTGTCTTGGCAGTTATGTCCTTAGTAGCCCTTGCTTTGACCCATTTGCTAAAAAAGTCTACTGCTACCAAGATGAATTGACACCCAGACCTGGAACAAGGGAGAGGTCCAACAGCATCAATACTCACAGCATGAAAGGCATGCTTAGGAGGGATGAGCTTGAACTGATGTTGGGATGGTCAAGGGCGTTGGAGTTGGAAGGAGTGACAGGATGCAAGAACATCAGGGATTAAGAGGAGCATGTTTTCCCAATAGAAGTTCTTGCACAACAATTTATGGGTTTTTGCTATGCCTCCATGTCCAGTGTCAATGTGAGCTTGGAGGATAATGGCTATCCTCATGCTAGGGCAAACGTAGGGTAGGTAGGCATTGCTAACCTTTTTGAAGAGCTGTCTATCACAAATTACAGTGTCCTTGGATAGGGTCTGTAACGCCAATCAAATGTCTTCTGGCTCAGTAGTTCATAAGTCAGGGTACCCTATTAATTTTTATAGGCAATCAGTGTCTGCTGGATGGATAGCTAGTATAGACATCCTTGACAAACCATTAGTGTTCTGATGTTGCACACCAGGACAGTGTACCATAATGAGGCCATATCCTTGCAAGCGCAGAGCCCAACAGGCTAATCAACCTTTGGGTTCCTTTAACTGCTGTAGCCACTTAAGGGATGAATGGTCTGTGACTACAGTAAAGTGAGTCCCATAAATGTAGTGCCAGAACTGTTTCACTGCATGTAAAACTGCCAGACATTCCTTCTCAGTGACACTATAGTTCTTCTCATGCTTATTGAGGACTGACAAAGAATAGGCCACAGGTCAATCTATGCCCTTATTGTCAAGCTGGGCCAAGATTGCGCCCACAGCTACTCCACTGAAATAATTGTATAAGATGAATTCTTTGTCATAATTGGGATAGACTATGATGGGGGCCTCTTTGAGCTTGGTCTTTAGCCCCTTGAAGGATTGCTGTTGACTATCAGTCCATTCAAAGGAGACGTTCCTGAGAAGTTGAACAAGGGGTTCACTTATTTCAGCAAAGTCAGGGATAAATTGCCAATAGTATCCCATCATTCTAAGAAATACCTGAACCTCACGCAGATTTATGGGACATAATTTTACCATAAGCTTCCACCTTATTATCTATGGGATGTATCACAGTCTTGGTGACTTTGTGGCCTAAGAATTCAAGGCACTCTTTAAAGAAGGAGCACTTGGACGGCTTAAGTTTCAGGCCTGCATCTTGAACCTTGAAGAAAACAGCTTTAATGTGGTATAAATGATCAGTGAAGGTGAAACTGATCACATTTATATTATACAGATACACCAGCACCAAAGAGAGCTTTAGGTCTTGCAGAATAATATATATAGCTTGTTGGAAGGTAGCAGGAGCATTTCAAAGCCCCTGAGACATTCAAGTTGATTCATAAGGACCTTCTGATGTAATAAGAGTGGTCTTTTCAAAATCCTCAGGGGACAAGTCAACCTGCTAGTATCCTGAGGCTAAATCCATGGTAGAGAAGAATTTTGAGCCTCCCAATCATCTGAGAGCATCATCAATTCTTGGCAGAGGGTATGAATCCTTCTTTATGAGAGAATTAAAGCGGCAATAGTCCATCACAATGTGATGGCCCCCATCCTTCTTCTTAAGAATCAGCAAGGGGGAGGCCCAATGACTCTGGGATGGAGTTAAGAGGCCAGCATCCAGGAGTTGTTTTAGTTTCTTGGAGACCTGGGCATCTTTCACTCTACTGCAACAGTAGGGCTTAGCACAAAAAAGCAGAGCTTCACCTGTGTCAATTTGGTGAATAAACCCTTTTTCTAGACCATAGTCATTGGGCCCAGAGGTAAAAATATCCTTAAACTGGTCAATAAGCTCTAGTATATCTTCTGCTGAATGGAAGACAGCTACAGGAAGTCAGCAGCAGTAAATAGAGAGAGAATTTGAGGGTTTCCTTCTGGTAAGTTGAAATCATTGAACGTTCTGAAGGAATATAGTGAGGCCACTTTTTCTGCTCCTAAGATACAACCATGGCCCACAATTTGACCTTGAGAAACCTGCATGAGAGAAGCAATCAAATTGGCTAGCAGTAGTTTTACAGGTTCCTTATGAGCTCAATCCAGAATCCCAGGTCATAACCAAGGTTCCTTGCAACTTAAAGATTCAGGAGATTACAATTCTAAGAACAACCTTTTAGGCAACTTGTAGGATATCTGAGAATCAATGACTACTTGAGAGCCAGAAGGGATGGTGACAGCTGCAGGAGAAAGTAAAGGGACACCTTCTTCAGCAGGACAAAAAGGAAAAGGTAAGAGCATATTGGAGAGTGAGTCCTATACTTCAGCAAGAAAATGCCCGTGGGGTATTCAAGGACACAAGTTTTTAGTTTCTTGCCAGGGATGCAGGGAGGTTCCTCAAAAATCAACAGCATTTCATACCCTAGGAGGGACAGATAACCATCTTAAAGGTTGAAAATTCAATTGTACTATCAAAGGAATTGGGTGCCTACCAGGAGGCCATAGCTTTTGTTCTCCAAGACAACAGCAGGGGAAGTAATGAGTAGTTTCCTAAAACTCATTGGTAGAGCAGAGTAGGTGCCAATAGCTCAAGTCTGAGCCATACCGCAGTTTCATAAGACTGAGTATAGTTGAAATCAGGAGATAACTTGAGCTTTTTCATCAACTTGGAGGATACAACATTGACAGGAGAACCTGTGTCAAGGATGGCTTTAATTTGACCTTCTTAATGGATATTTTCACGCAAGTGGTATCCTTCCCAAAAGGAGGTAGAACAACCAGGACGTCCTGAGAGGATTCTGGTTCCTTTTCCCATTTTTCAAACATGTATTTCAAGGCAGGAATTTCCTTATATACAGTTTGAAAGGGGAAGGATACAGTAACATTCTAGAAGAGGACATAAGCAAGCTAAGTAGCTTCTTACAAGGAGTCCACCAAGACAGGGGTTGGTGAGCTTGAGCTAGATAAGGACAAGCCAACATGGCCTTAGCATCATCAGGGAAAGGGCAAGTAGTGGTTGTGGTCTTCCCTGAGCGGAGTTTATAGGGGCAGATACAGTCTCAGGGACAGCCAGCACAAAGTGACCATAGCCATCTGATTCATCACAATCAGAATCTTTGGGCTCAGAGTTGCTCAAGAGATCATGGAATAGATGGAGGATGGTAGGGCCAGACAAAGGGGGCAATTCTTTGTCAGAGGAAGGATCAGGAGGAGACAGGGGAGATTGATCAGAAGAGAGTGTCTCTGCCTCTAGGCTGACCTATCTTTTTTGCCTGTTCTTTAGGGTCACATCTCTCTGTGCACAGGTTGATGCAGGTTTGCAAATGGTGTCCAATCTGACCACAATTGTGGTAAACTTGTTGCTTAGGTTTCCCATTAAAGCCAAGGGTCATGATGCAGGGGGTACACAAATTAGTGCCAGAGGTATTAGCCTTATTTTTGCGGACCACAGTCCCTCCATGTGTTATATGCATATCTTGAAGGAGGGTTTTGACGCTCTTCATTGACATGAGGGATGACTTTGTGCTTTGAAGTGTAAACATAAGAGCTGGTTTATCTTCAGAACATGAAACATGAAGTATATGTCTCCCAGGGAGTCAATTGGCAACTGGTGATGAGTTGTTGACCTTTAGTGTAGAAGCGGTCAGCAAAATCAGCCAATATTTCCTTAGGTTTGAAGGCAATATGAATGGAGGTATCCTTCTTAACCTCTAGGCTGAGGCCACCTCCAAACTCCTCAATGAGAAGATGCTTCATATCCTCTCAAGTAACTATGGATAGGAGTTCAGGAACCACAACTTCTTGATAGATAGGATTCAGACAGGTAAGGATGTGTTCCTTCTTTAGGTCATCTTTAGCCCTTTGCATGGCAGTCTCATAGATTTTCAGGAAAGAAGCAATGGTGGAGGTCTTGGTATCAAAGATCTTCTTGAATGTGGGTTTGTAGTTGGGATCAATAGACAAAGATTTAGATTGACTGTTTTCACCCTGATTAAGAACATTGATATGGGGGTTCCCTTCAAACTTGGGCTCAGCGGCAGGTTGTCTTGCTCATAGAAGACAAAGGCTTTTTTCCAAAGTGTCCAGAGTAGAACTGTTCTGTCCTCTAATTTTTCTGGCAGTTGTTGCTATAGTCCCAATCTCATTGACTCACATCTGCTGGAAAGCAAAGGTACCCACAATTCCATTGACCTGGGTGGACATAGCTGTGGCCTGAGATGCCAAAGGAGTGATTCTCTCATTCATAGTCTTGGTCAGGCAAGCAAGGTTCTAAACTTCTTATTCCAGCATATTTTCCTGTCAGCAACGTTGTTTGGTACAGCTGCTAGGTTATCTAGTGCAAGGGCACAGTTGACGTGTGGTTGTCCTTCTAAGCCAGAGCAGCATCCATGGTCCTCATGGCGGGTAATTCAGTGGTCTCCACCTCTTCTTCACCATCAGATTCAGAGGAAGAATCATCTTGGTCAGAGAGGCATTTATGCAGGTATGAAATCTCATCCCACAATGTGGCTACTTGGTCAGTCAGAATGTTAATGTGGGGGTCAGGTACGGGCTCCACTGGAGGAAGCTTTGAAGTAGAGGCCTGTTGTCAAGTGGTGGCCTTGGATTTGGCTATGGCCTCAGAGACCTTAGCCTCAAACTTAGAGGGAGTTCCAGCAGGAGGCGCAGGTGGAGCCATTTATACCAAGGCTACCTTGTTGTCAACATAAGTCTGAACTTGATGTAGGGTATTTCCCAGAGTGGCCTTGTCCAGGCCATATTTTTGGTGCAGCTGATGACACCAATTATCCACACTTGTTCCAACCAACTATAGTTGAGTGTTGAAGTGCTCACAGAATTGATTAAGCTTGCCAACCAAGGTCTCAAAGTCCTGTCAATATTTTAGGAGAGTGGCTTCAATTTGTCCTTGCAAAGAAGAATGATGGTCATCTAACTTGCACAGCTGATCTCTGATATATCCTGGGAGAGAGGAGAAAAGTGTGTTTAGTAATGAGGTAAGGCACTTTTGAGAGGCCAGAAAATTGTGTTGGTTGTCAGAAATGCAAGCATACAGACTATGTGCCTATTCTTGGTAAGCCATTTTTTGAGTGTGGTTGTTGGTTACAGCAGAAGACACAGCAGCCAGGAGTTGGTTCTGGAACCCCAATCCTAATTGATGGTGGACCAAGTTGGGCTGGATGAACTGATTTACCAGCACACCAATGGTCTTCATCAATTTCATCAAAGCAGGGGAGGCCAAAATCCAACATGAAAGAGCACAGGTAATCAGAAACGTAACCAGGGTGGAGGCCAGGAATAAAGTGCATTGCCACAGTGTCTGTGTGGAGGAGGGAACATGTGGCGTCACAGGCTTGCTCATAATCAAGAGAGAAAGATGGGAGGGGCCCACAAAGGCCCAAGCAACAACACCATTACCATAGTTTGATTGGCAATTTGATAATATCCTCTTCATGAGGGGGACTCAAAACTTTAGGAGGCTCAGGTATTTCAGTAACAAAGGGAGAAGGACCAGAGAATGTGCGGGGGAACAGAGTAACTTAGGGGCTGGCAGCCCCTGTAGTTAGCACCATTTTGTTGTGTTTGGCTCCTTAGGACAATATCCAGGAGGACATGGCAGAAACATTTTATAACAAAAGGTTTGAGGTTTGAAGCTATCCTTGGGTCAGCCTTCAGGGAAAAATTAAGGACATGTATCTTAATTTCCTAGAACACAAGAAGAAGATTTCCTTTTGGCAAAAAGGAAATAAAAAAGCTTGAAGAATACAAACACCAACACAAATATGGATAAACTTGTCTTTATTTGGAGAAGTAATTCTACTTAAATAGTAAACAAGGGTTGATGATCACTCAATAGGTAGACAGAGTGGCAGAGGGGGTCATATTGGGTTGAACTCATACCAGGATCATAGAAAACAGGTATGATATTATGGAATTGGTGGACATTGATGTCAATCCATTTATGGTAGACAAGGGATTTCCAAAGTCAAAAGCAAAACCGACCAAATCTTCACACATATCATTATTTGAAGGCCATATCAAAATAGCATTAATGGCGCAATTTCCGAAAAACCCTGATGGACAACATATTGTCTGATCTATCTAGGGTCTGCAACAGGGATATTTCTTCTGGTTCAAGTAAAAGCCAATCTTGACTCATAAACCCTTTTATTGATTCCATATAGTTTATTATGGATAAAACTCACCATATTTTTTACCCTAGCCCGGGAGAGGAGGATGTATACCAACAGAGCTGTAGGAAATTTTCCATTAGAAAATCTTCTGACAAGGAGTGGGATTGACTAACTGAACAGATCAGAGTTACTCACAGTGGCAAGTATTTTCTAGAAAAGAAGTTCAAGAGACTGTTTCAAGATGGTACCAACCCAAGTAGGGTAGCAGACCTGCTGAAGTGATAGTTTACAAAAGGAATACTAGGATGATTATTTGAAAGGTATTAGAGGAATTCACAATCCTTCAGTCCAAATATAGGATCTTAGGCAAGGAATCACTTTACTTTGAGAATGATAACCCCTCCCAGCCGGCACCTGGCATTGACCCAGGACATGTATTTGTGTCTGAGGAGCTAGAACACCACATGGTCTCTTGTGATAAACCTTTTCAGGGGTTAACATCACAGTTTTGATACCCCCTGATGAGAGTTGGTCTCCACATGTGGCTTTTTAGCAGAGAGGTTGTTTGGAATGTGTTTTCTGTGCTTCACCAGCTGTTTCTCTGTTGGAGATAATACCGTTTCTTGCTGTTTCTATCTCAATTTGCATGCCCAAAGGTATTTATGATCTAGATTCTTGCCTTTTTTCTCTTTCCTAACCCTTAGAATAATAAATATTATTGTTGTTTATCTTTAACACAACAGTTGAGCCTTTTCTTGGGTTGTAGTTTACTCTTATTATTATTCAATACCTAGACCTTGTCCCCATTTTGTATCTTTTATTGAAGGGGATTGTTGTGTTTTTAACCTCTTGTCTTCCTAAGCCTCTTGGTCACAATTGGTGAAGTAGATGTTTGGTATCTTTTTGGGTATTTCAAGTTTGGGCCTAGTCAGCGCCTGAATTATTTTGGGCTGTGTGCCATAAAATAATCCAAAAGGGCTTTTCCCAGTGAAAATTTTCCTTGGGTACAGCATACAAGAAGGGTGTAGGTAACTGATTTGTCTAATCCTCAGGTGCACTGGCAGTGAGCTTAGCAAGAGCTTGTACCAAGAAGCCATTCAGCCACTCCACTCTGCTGTTTGCCTGTGAGTAGTATAAAATAGTTACTGTACACTTCACTCCTTTTTATACAGGTAGATAGTTGTTTTATCAGATATAATTTTTTTCTTCATCTGTAATGAAAAGTTTTGGCTTTCTGAACTTGTTGATTTATTTGCCTACAAATTGCTGTGGATTATTGCCATTGTGGGGTTGACCACTTGATCCACTGGTGTCAGGAATATTTCTGACAACAAACTTTTGCAAGACAACATTTTGTGCACTTTGGAGATTGCAGTACAGAACAAAAATTGCAGCAGTTTCCCCTGATTGGGGAAACTGCTGCAAAACAGCCACAAGTTGAAACAGAATTTAAAATTTCAAAAAATTTAAATTTTGGGTTTTATACCCCTGCTGCGGGCCGCGCAGCCAGCTGCCAGCTGCCTGCAGACCGCACGCCCAGCCTGGCAGCTTGCCTGCACGCGCCTGCCAGCTCCCGTGTGCACACCGCCAACCTTCCAGCCCGCTGGCAGGGGACAGCACACCCCCCACAGCGGGCCCGTCCACCCCTGCCAGATAGGGAAATTGCCCAATTGGGAAGCCCAAAAAGGCAATTTCCCCAATCCTAAAAATAGGGGAAAGTGCTGCTCAAATTTGGAACCTACCAAATTTGGGAGGGGTTGACAGTCTGCCCTGCAATCCACTTAATGCAGGAATTACTGAACTGGAATTTGGGTGCATGAAAGTACCTAAAGGAAACCAAGGGCAATGCAAGTCAGAGAACAACAATACATTAATGGCCCAAACTCTCCAATCCCAATCCCAAAAGGGAATTCCAGACAACACCAAGTGTTTGGGGTTCCCTGTTCAATGTTTTGCACTATTCATGCCCCATCAAGGCTGATAGTACATAATAAAGCCCAACCACTTGATTATAGTTTGTGCTATCATTGAGTGAAATTACCCCTCAATAGTATCACATAAATCAATTTAAAGACTTAACCTATAAGAAGTTAAACAAGACACTAAGCTTTGTCTGCCCTTTCCCAGGACCAGAAGATGAATCACCTAATCTTCTCAGCTGTCCTCACAGCATGTTTAGGGATTGGGGGCCATTAATATAATCAACAGCATGGGCCATTCAATAATCCATTTGGCAAGTACTACTATAAGGAGCCAACAAAAATCAACTCCTCCAAGAGGTACTCCTGGCCCACACTGGTATTGCCCCACTCCACCCAGTCTGTAGCCATATACACTTGTATATACTACGTACTTACGTATTCCACTGGTAATTTTGGACGCTATAACATACAGGCCAAAGTTTTTTGATTGATGATGACGGTCTATCCAATTGTGACGGCGCTCACAGGCTTCCAAGTTTCCAACTTGGTCCCTTATTTTGCCAAAGTACTTCCCCAATTGTTGGGTCTTTACACTGGTCACCTGATGACAAAGTTGATGGCAGTGATGATGTAATTCTTGCTGTTGGCCTTGTTGGGCATGGGGATTACAGTATTAATATACACATGTCTTTAACAGTTGGTGTGTAGGGATTGGAAGTGCCAACTTGGGAGGGATGTTGATCTTGATGTAATTCTTGTACACCTCACACTGTTCTAAGGCTTTGTAGACATCACAATATAGGGTGGGTCACCAGGCTTATGTTTTAGGAATTTGTAGAGATATCTAAATTTTGTATGACCTAGATCTTGATGATAGTATATGATGGTGTCCACTCTCTGGTGAGTTGTGTCACAACACCTTCAACCACACCTTCTTGGAAAAGTAATTCCCTGAGTAATTCCTCAACTAATCATTAAGCCAATGGCACTCTTATCAATCACCCATCTAATACCAGGATCAAACCTTTTAGTCCTAAGTAGAACATTACCTGGACAAGCCCCATGACTGCCATGGTGTACATGGACAGCATATGGCTTCCCATGATACTATATAATCCTCTAAACTCACATCAATAAAAAATCATTCTCTTCTTAATTTTCCACTTTATTTCATTTATTATACTTCTCAGAAGTATATAATCAGCACTAGGGTATATCTCTATTGGCTGTTTGGGTTATGTAGGGTCTAATTAGTCTAGAGATATCTCAGTCCTTAATTTTTAGTGCAGCATCCAGGATTCAACTTGCTGTTAATTAAAAGAGTGTTGGCTTCCAGTAGCCATCTGAGCTTATCTTTTTACTTGCCTTGTGAGTTGACCTATGTAAACTTGACTTCCCTACATAATTTATTTTGAAGGTTATCAATAACCTTTTAGCAGTCCAGATACCTGCTATACACTTGTTCATCAACTTGTTTGGTGAGAATGGATGGCTCCTCTCTTGCTCCTATCAAAGTTTAAGTTGGTACCTGCTTCTATTCTGACAAATAGATTTCTGATAGTGGGATTTCTAGCAAAATGACATCTTTTTTAAAACCTTCATGCTTAAAATTTTAAATGTGGCATCATTTTTTATAAGTGGTGCTGGCAGAAATAGGGCTGCAGAGGATCTGAAACAATAGCTGTTTTAAAAAAAGCAGCCTTTGCTTCTCTACAGATCCATAGATAGATTTTTTTAGATTTTTAAGTAAAAACCATATTTTTCCTTTGGGGTTTAAAATATAAAAATATTAGTTATAATTTTGCTTTCTAAATCTTAAATAAAGTTTTATTAAAAAATTTAGAGAAGGTGACTCATCTGTAAAACAGAAAGCTGTCTCTGACCGTTTTTAATTGTTAATTTTGGATTCCCCTAGGTAAGGGGAATCAAAAAACACAACAGCTTGAATGTGTTAATCACAGCAAATGTTGTAATCTGCGCGTTTTCAATCTGCTGAAGCCCTAGTTAGAAACAATGTTGTTGGAATCAAAGTGGTGTGGTGAGAGTAGTCAGTTAACTCACTGTTAATGTGACACCAAGATCTTTCATGAAAGTCCCATCCTCTGCTCAAACAATAACAACTCCAATCAATTTACTATTTTTAGCCTTTTAGATCAAACCTTGCTCCTGTATAGAAGTCAGGTCCTCTTATGCTGTTCTGCACCCCACTTTATGAAATGTTCTCAAGCCACTCTCCACCACACAGCAAATGCATGAATAGACTGAGTACTTGAGTTTCACCACCACTTTTTGGATAGTATAAAATCCCTTCCCTTTCCTTCTCAATAAAGCAGTTCTGAATATAATCTTCTTGTTTTTGTAATCAGTCAAAACCATCACTAGCTTTCCTCAGTTAGTATTCAAACACACTATTGCCTAAATAGCATTACATGGTGCTACTGCCTGTACCTGAAATCAAACAAGAAGTATTGTGTTCTGTAAACCTGTATTTATGTAAGTGACTCTCCCTATTCCAGTGATTAAGGTTAGATAGATAGTAGATAGTAGAAATTTCAAGTAACCCACCCCCTTTCACACAATCTAAGCCGCCTTCTCAAGTTCAAACAACTGCGCCTACTGTGATGGAAGCTCCTCCTAGTACCAATGTTGTAACTGTGCTGTTTTAGCAGAGTTACAAGGGGAAAATATTTAGGAGCTAGATAATAATCTTTATTGTGAGATAGAAATTATATAGTCATGGTGAATCAATGGATAGCAGGAACATGATTGTTGATCACACAGTTGGATGGAAGAAGGGGGTGGCTTGATCCTGGTAATGAGTCAAGTGCCAAAACAAGGTAACACAATAGGGGATCATCATCTGTTCATGTTGTTGGATTTGGTAATTTGAGTTGAATTCCTAGTCTGGCTTTGAATGACCAGATAATTGGATTGCAGGTCACAAACCTGCTTGTTTGAAACCTTGCTGGCGGGTCAAGTATGCAGTTTTGACACCCTCTGACTGAAGGTTGGCCTCCTCTGGAGGCAGGTTGTCAGGGAGGTTTTCAGGAGCCCAGGTGCCGTACTGGACTAATTGTTGTTCTGTGGCGGGCAGGGCGGTTTCTTGTTGTTTTTGTCTTGCTTTGCAGGGTCTCAGGCAATCATGGTGTAGGGTCTTGTCTTGCTTGCGCTTCCTGAGTCCTTGCACAAGGTAAGTGTTATTGTTGTTTACCTTTAGAATGATTGCTGACCCTACTTTCTTGGGTTGTAGTTTGCTTTTATCAACGTTCATGACCCAAACTTTGTCTCCAACTTCATGTCTATCTTGGATGAGGACAAAGGTTTTTTGCAGCTGTTCATTTTACTTTTCTGTTTGTTTGCTGTTAGCCTCTATGACTTTAGGTTCTGAAAAAGGGGGGACTTTACTTGGAATTTCCTGTTTGGGTCCTATCAATGCTTGAATGATATTTGGCTGTATGCTGTATACCAACTCAAAAGGGCTTTATCCAGTGGATTTGTTCACTTGGGTTTGGCACACAAGTAATGCAGTTGGTAGCTGCTTATACCAGTCTTCAGGTCTCCTGGTGGTGAGCTTGGCTAAGGCTTGCACAAGGCTGCCATTAAGCCGCTCTACACGTTCATTGGCCTGTGGGTGGTATGGCGTTGTTACGGTGTGTTTGACCCCATTTTTGCAAGGTATACATTGGTGGTTTTGGAGGTCAATTCTTTCCCTCCATTGGTTATCAGAAATTCTGGCTTTCTGAACTTGCTGATTATCTCCTTGCCAATATAAGGTTGTACATCATTGTCAGTGTGTGCCCTTACTGCTTGAGCTACTGGCCATCTTGTAGCAAAGTCAATGGCGGTGATGGTGCATTTCTTATCTTGTGTTTCCCTGGAATGGGGCCAACAATTTCAAGAGCCCATACTTTGAAGGGTAGTTGTGTGCAGATGGGAAGTACTAAATTTGGAGGGATTTTGCTTTTGGCAAACTTTTTGTATACCTCACATTGGTCTAGGACTTCTTGAACATTGCAATATAAGGTTGGCCACCAGGCCTTGTGCTTATGAAACTCATATAGGTTTTGGCTCATGGTATGTCTGAGGTCTCTGTGATAGCGTAGGATGATGTCTACCTGCTGGTGTGTGGGGATATAGGGAATGGTAGTACCATAGAAATTTTTCTGTGTAGGGTCTAGTATACGTCAGCAAATAGGTGTTTGTTTTTGATAAAATGTTTCCTTTGTTATGTCAATTATGCCGGGGGGGGGGAACCCTCATCTTTTGTTTGTAGTACTAAGAGAGGCCAGTCTGGGTCAAGCCCATCCTCCCCAAAAGGCATGGGCATGAAGGCGCAAGAGAGCATCTACCATGACAAGTTCTGGACCATGTTTGTATTGTGTGAGCATATTGAATCTCTCTAAGAGTTCTATCCAGCAGGCTTGGCAGCAAGATATATTTGCTTGAGTTTTGAAATATATGAGTAACTTGTGGTCTGTCAGTGCCGTAAATTCTTCCTGCTGCTCAACTTAACAGCGCCATTTGACTAGGCAGTGTACAATGGCCAACAGTTCTTTATTGTGGATAGGATATTAACACTTGCCATCTGTCAACTTTTGTGATTCATAGGCTGCAGATAGGAAGTCACCATCATTATTTTTGATTCACAGTACTCCCCCAATGAATGTGTCTGAGGTGTCAGTTTCCATTTGGTATTCCCTGTTACGTTTGGGATATTGAAGGATAGGTGCTGTTGTGAGTTTCTCTTTGAGACGTCTAAAACATAGGTCAAGTTAGGGGGTCCACACAAACTTGGATTTGGCGCCTGTTATGATGGATAAGAGGGCAGTCAAAAAGCTACAGTCAGGTATGAAGTGGCATACATAGGCCACCATCCCCAAGAAGGTGCGGAGTTCTGGCTTATCCTTGGGTGGGGCATCTTGAAGATGACCTGTATCTTTTGACTATTGGGTTTGATGCCGTTCTTTGAGACAATGTGTCCCAGGAAGGGTAGTTGCTTGCGGAAGGACTGGCACTTGGAGGGTTTCACCAACAGTTTGTGTTGTGCCAAGGTAGCAAAAACTGCCTCAAGGTCTTTGTGGTGCTGTTCCACCAAGAGACTGTAGAGGATGATGCTTTCCAGGTAGATTAGGGCATGCTTGCCTATGTGGGGCGCAAATACTTTGTTCATGAAGGTTATAAAGGTGGATGGGGCGTTTTTGATGCCAAAGTTGAGAACCACACATTTGTATGAGCCGTATTTAGTGCAGAAAGCTGTTTTGGGGATGTCTTCCTCCTTGATGCAAATATGATTGTATCCTGCAATCAGATCAATATTGGAGAAGACTGTGGCTCCTCCTAAGGCGTCAAAGAGATTGTTAATAAGTGGCAGTGGATAATGATTCTTGATGGTAACTTTGTTTAGGGCTCAGTAGTCTATGACCAGATGTAAGGTACCATCCTTCTTGGCCACAAAGAACACAACGGCCCCAAAAGAAGACTGTGAGGGGCAGATAAGTCCTTTCTCCAACGCCTCCTTGAGGTAGGCACGTAGGGCGTTATCTTTGTTTGGGATCAGCCTGTAGATAGGGCGCGCCTTGGGTACAGCCCCTTTGAGCTGAATGGAGTATTGGATGTGTTTCTCAGGGGGGAGCCCAGGAAGCGCTTCCTTGAAGATTTCTGGATGGTGGGCCACAATTTTGCGGTCCTGAGGCGTGGAGGTATCCTGGTGATCTTTGAAGTGTATGATCTTTTTTGGCAGGAGTCCCAATCAATTGCCTTCAGGCTTTCCTTTTTTCCAGGGTCTCCATGATGTGTACAAAGACATGGTTGCTTAGGAGTTGGTCCACAGAGTCAGGGTAGATCTGGTGGTTGACACCTTCACGCTTGATGGTCAACACTGAGGTTTCCCAGTCTACATGAGGATTGTTCTTTTGTAACCAGTCTAGACCCAGTACAATGTCAAACCTTGGGAATTCAATGACGGGACCTTGGATAATGGAATGTAAGTTCTCAAGCATGACAGAGAAGGGGGTGATTTCCCTTGTCACGGCAATGTGGTGTTTGTCAACCAGGACCACATTTTTAATCTGCAAAGGATTAGTGGCCAGCTTGAACTTTTCCACAAAGCTACTGTTGACTAGGGTTCAATCTGCACCCAAATCCAGGGATGCTGAGCCTGTGTAACTTCAAAAACAGAAAGGATAGGACATCAGTTTATTGGGATGTCTGGTGATAGTGTACAGTACTGGGTCCTCCAAGGGCACTTAGATCATTGGATGCTGGTCCACGTCCTTGGCTTGTTACTCATCATTGGACAAGTCAGGAGTTGCATGGGGAGAGCTTGGCTTACTTAGTGCTCTCCCTGGGCTTTTCCCTTGTCTTGATTACCTTGCGTGGCAGTGACACAGAAATGGGTACAATTTGACTGGCCATTGTTCCCACTTCCATGTCAATTCAAACCTGTGGGTTTGTGGTTGGTGTTATTCCTGTTGCCTCCAGGGGGTGGTCAAGTGGAGCGCCCGCCTGGATGGGAATCCTTGGGTCTTTCTTGCTTCCTGGTTTGTGCCTTATGAAGTGTGTTGGAGGTTTTTTCTGCTTTCTCCGCTTTGCAGTACAGGCTTTTCAGGTTGATCACCTGGTCCAGGTTCACATGCCTCATTACGTGCAACTTGAGGGCGTCATAGTACATGAGATGTGTGGCTGGGGTGTCAAAGGCCATGTCAGATGGTGCACAAAGTTAGAGTTCCTTGTAGGCGCGGGTGAGTTCCTTCACGGTGCCCATCTGGGTTAGGTTCTTTACTTGGTGTATGATCATGAGCGCCTTATCCTTAAGCACAAATCTTGTCAAGAAGTCTTGCTTGAAGGCATCTCAGTTCTTGTTGGTGTGTTCTTGTGCCACTTGTCACACCAGGTACCAGTGTCATGGGTCAGGCAGATGAATATTTCCAGAATCCAAAATTGCTGCGGACATTCCATCTGGGCCAGCTTGCTCTGGACGGACTGGATCCATGCGGCAGTGTTGTTGTTGTTGGCCCCATCAAAAGGTTCCAAGGCAGTGCTTCATAGTCTTTGACCTACGTAGGCTGGCATGGCGCTTTTGTTGGTTGGTCACGGCATGGAGGAGGGAGCCTGGAAGAACCCTTGTGCAGACATAGTGTTGAAGGCAGGTAGTGGGATCACTGTATTCTGGTACAGGACAAAGCCATCAGGTATCTTGGCACCAGGAGTGTACAGGGTCCAGTCAGGAAGGAGGTCAGACATAATTCTATCAAGGATTTGTTGGTTGCAGCGTGTGCAGGCAACAGGTGGTATTTTTCAAAATAAGGTAGATGGAGAACCTACCTGTGCTACCAATGGTTTAACTGTGCTGTTTTAGCAGAGTTACAAGGGGAAAAATATTTAGAAGCTATATAATAATCTTTATTGAGAGATAGTGATTATATAGGCAATGTGAATCAAGTATAACAGGAACATGATTGTTGATCACATGGTTGGATGGAAGAAGAAGGTGGCTTGATCCTGGTAATGAGTCAAGCGCCAAAACAAGGTATCTCTGTAGGGGATCATCATCTGTTCATGTTTTGGATTTTGTAGTTCAGGTTGACTTCTTAGTCTGGCTTTGAGTAGCCAGGCAATCAGATTTCAGGTCACAAACCTGCTTGTTTGGAACCTTGCTGGTGGATTGAGCCTGCAGTTTTGACACCAAGATGATATCTTCCTTCTGATTGCTTGTTACATGACAGCCCAGCAACTCCCTCACTTTGCTAAAGGCAATTTTAAGTTATGGCTTGAAAAATTTGAAAATCATTAAATGTTGTTTTGTATTCCTGAGAAAAGGGACCTCCTCACAGTGGCCCAGTTCTTGGACAGAAATGCTGCCAAATGGCACAATGACCTCTCATACAACAATTGGGACAAATGACGCAAAGCAGCAATTAAGCTGTTTGTTCCCTGCAAAGCTAAGCCCATTACTCAACTTTGTTCCATCAAGCTTAGTTTCTACACCAGTTTGGGTGACCTCATCACCACCTTTTCTTGCCTAGTCAAACATACACTGTATGTGCAGAATGAGGATCTGACTGAGGATGAGGCCAAGGCAGCAATCATACACTTTGATAATTTTTACAGAATCCCTTTCCTCCAGGATGCACTTCCTGCAATCTATGCTTGTTTCTTACAACAGGAAGGCCCTGAAAATTTGGAGGACACTTATGATCATATCTTAACTCAATAACAAGATTGTTTTGAAGACAAGCCTGATAAAGCGGAGCGCAAGAAATCTAAATGGAACCCTTTTGTAAAAAGAAGATTGTTAAAGAAATGAAAACTGAGTCATCCACAATAATGAATGAAATTGCAGTTTTAAAATCATTTCTGGCTCAAAATACATCAAAAACCCACCCCTTTGTTATAACTTCCAACAGTTTGGCCATGTTGCCATAAATTGCATAATCAAGCAATGTGGATATTATGGTATTGAAAACAAGCACACTAGCGCCCAATGTCCTGCAAGTTTGGCCGTATTAAGCCTAAGATTATTGACTCTATGCTTATGGAGTTGATGGCTTTGGAAAAAAGAGTGTCCACCCCACCTATCCATAATGAAGTGAAGCATCCCTGACTTTTCCCCCCTGTTATTGAGCAGGCAAAGCATTATTTAAGCTCTAACACCCCCTCAGATCCCAAATGTATATGTGTATCAGAGCCCTCCCCCACCTGCACCCCCAGTCCTAGTTGTTGGACCAAAGCTGGCATCCGCAGAGAGGACACACCCTCCCCCAAGGATATTTATGAGTCAAAAAAGCACTTAAAAATATTTTAAGATGCCATCCAAACCTTCCTGGATAAACTGTCTACGTTGTCTGAAGAATTGGGTGGTGAACAACACCAGCAAATTGAAGCCAAAATTGGCAAGCACATGAAAGAAGCAATGTCAAAGATTCCCAACCTTGACCAGACCCCTGAAGAAGTGGAGGAAAAAGGAGAAGACATCCTTTCCAGAGAGCAACAGTTGGATATCAAATTTGAAGATGATGTGATTCAGCCTACTCAGGACCCCCTTCTCACCACACCTATGGCTAACAGAGCAACAGCCATGGTTGTGGTAGAAACTGCCCCTGAATCATGCGCTATATCTTCAAATGGTAGTCCATTACCTGAAAGTGTATTGCTCACTCCTGTGAAGCACAAGAATTTTGAGGTCTTACCAAAAATAAGCAACATGGTTGAAATCACTCTGGATACTGGCCAAATTGATATGGAAACTAGCCTGTTGGTTGAACACATCAGTTATGAAAAAACACCTATAGACATCAACAAAACTCCTTCAATTCAGAAGAGAATGATAATCCCAACTAGCACCAAGGAACACGTCCCCATCATCTGGCTGCCCATCAATCTGGCGTCAAAAGCAGAAAACCTCCAACTCTCTGCCCAAGCAATGGAACTTCTGAAAAATACCAATATTTAGGTCTCATGGACAGAGTTTTGTAAAGTAAGCCCGCAATTTTGACAGACCCTCAACCAAGCTATTATGGGTATGAGACCTTTTAGGGTCATGCCCTCAATGCTAGCCAAAACTGGTGCTCCCAGAACAATTGCTATAGTAGATGGACATTCAACATCCATCATCCTGAATGGTGGTACATACACTAATATTGTATCCAAGGACTTTCTTGATTACATTAGAAATACAGACATTGTTCCCTGTGATACCCAAATTATGCTTGCTGATGGGCGCCAAAATTCTTGTTAAGGTGTGGTTCAAGGACTGGAGTTGAATATCCATGGAATGTCTTGCAAGGTTTTACCATAGTTTTCAACCACAAACAGTACAGCCTACTGGTGGGATAAAAGACGCTCAATGATTTCATGATTATCACATATTATGAAAATGACCATTTGACAATGCAAAAGGACAGAGATCAAGTTCTTTTTCTAATATCCTACTCTGATCCATTTTCCCACTTTAGTCTGTACTTAGATTTGGACCCAGTTGAGTTGTCTTTCCTCTGCCAGAAGTTAATGAACATGCTGGATTTAGATGTAAGCCTCTCTATTGAATAGACAGAAACTCTTTACAATCTGATTTGCAAAATTGAGGAAAAATTAGTAAAGGAATTTGACTCACTCCCATTGGATGATGCCAAGCCCCATACTATCATCACCTGAGATGCACCACCTATATCCCGCCCCCTTACCACTTATCTAAATCCAGAGAAGATTTTGTAGAAAAAAAAACTGGCTCAAATGCTCAAAATAGGTTTGATTGTACCAAGTCAGTCACCATGGACATATCTAATTGTGTTGGTACCAAAGAAAAATGGTAAGATTAGACTCTGTGTGAACTATATCCCATTGAACCATGTCACAATCATAGGAAAGTATCCTTTGCCCCAGATTGTGGATATCCTGAACCAATTCTCTGGTGTCAAATAGTTCAGCAACATAGAATTATTTTCCAGATATGACCAGATAGCCATGAGTCTGGAATCACAAGAGAAAATCTATTTTGTTACCAAATTTGGACAGTTTGAATTCACAAGAATGCATTTTGGTTTGACAGGAGCTCCTTGTACCTTTCAGAACACAATGAATGGCATCTTTTCAGGACTATTAAACTGATATGTGTCAGTGTATCTTGACAACATCACAGTATACAGTACAACTTTTGAGGAACACATCCATCACCTACATGAGGTATTCTCACGCATCAAATCCGCCAACCTAGATATAAATAAAGATAAAACTGTATTGGCAGTTCATCAATTGCAGTTACTTGGCCATGTTGTTGACAGCCAAGGAAGACACCCTGACCCAGCCAAGGTAAAAATGATGAAGGAATGGCCCACCCCACAGTCAGTCACAGCAGTGCAATTTTTCCTAGGGACTGTGAGCTACTACCACAATTTTATTGAAAATTCTGGACAATTAGCAGCACCATTATTCAATGTTGCCGGTAGCAAGTCAGAATTCAAATGGACTACAGCACAGGAAAACACCTTTCAGAGCTTGAAGGAAGCATTATCTAGTGAAAGTGTCTTGACGTATCCAGACTTCAAGATTCCTTTCTACATATTCACAGATGCCTGCAAAATTGCAGTAGGTGCAGTACTCCAACAGAAGCATGGAAAGAAGATGAAATCAATCAAATTTATGTCCAAGAAACTCACTGAAGTTGAATTCAACTACTACATCTACAATAAGGAAGTTCTGGCAGTCCTTCATGCACTGCAAAAATTCTTCTACTATGTATTAGGACATAAGTTCACAATCCATACCAATGATGTGGCTGTCAAAATTTTTTTGAACAATCTGGACCCCTTCAGAAGACACACTTGTTGGTTAATGGAACTAAAGGAATATGACCTTGAACTAAATCACATCCCAGGCAAGCTTAACCAAGTGGCAGATGGCCTATCTTGACAATTATAACTGCTGATCATTTAAAAGACACCATTTGAAGACAAACTAGAAGAAGTGTTCCAAGCGCTAGAAAATGGTCAACTTCCCAAGACAAAAAGATCCAGAGAATTCTTGTTATACTGTACCCAGTTCACAGTGCTGGAGGGTAAACTCTACCTGAAGCAGAAATCACAGTTACATGAAATTCCCAGACCAGAACAACAAGAGAAGATCTTGAAGAAAGCACACAATGAAGAAGGGCGTTTTAGAAAAAATGCAACCATGGCCAGAATCAGCACAATATACTGGTGGTCAGGTTTGTACAAAGAAATCATAAATATTGTTCAGAAATATGAACCTTGCACTTTCTACAATAGAAAACAAGGATCCATGAAATCAATCAACCCCATAATCATAGATGGTTTGTTTGAACTATGGGGACTAAACTTTATGGGACCACTGCCCAAGACCAAAAATGGGAACCAGTACCTCTTAGTGGCAACTGATTACTTCACTAAATGGCCAGTGTGTAAAGCTGTGAAATCTGTCACAGCCAAAGAAATAGCCAGCTTTTCATATGAGGACATCTTCACTACATACACACCTCCCTCACAAATCTTGACTGACCAAGGTAGCCATTTCAAAAACCAGTTAATCAAAGAGTTAATCACTCATGTGTCTACCAACCATTGGTTTGAAACAGCTTACAATCCTTGTTGCAACAGATTGGCTGAGAGATTTAACAAAACACTTATCTAAACCTCAGAGAAGACCTGTATGAGAGCCCTAAACAGTTGGGATGTTAAGTTACCAGGAGCCCTTTTGAACTATAGATCTAAGGTCCACTCATCCACAAAGCAGACCCCATTAAAAATATTGTACAGAGTCTGTATAAATCTGCCTCAGAGTTACGCCAAACCTGAATCTGAAGATTGAGAGACCAAAATGTGCCAATTAAGAGAGACTAATCATGATAATATAACACTAAATACAAACGCCCACAATTTCAAGTTGGTCAACATATACTGTTGTTCAAAAGCTCTCTCCAGAACTCTAAGTCCAAGAAGTTCTTATAGAAGTGGTCAGGACTGTTTGTAATTTCTCAGGTTGCTCCCAATTACAATTATTTCCTTCAAGACATGAACAGTAAACAGTTACCCAATGTGGTAAACGTTACCAGACTTAAGGAATACTGTGGCTTTGTTTAAGTAGAGAAATGTGGTAAAAGCAGTCAGTTAACTCACTGTTAATGTGATACCAAGATCTTTCATGCAAGTCCCATCCTCTGCTCAAACAATAACAACTCCAATCAATTTACTATTTTTAGCCTTTTAGATCAAACCTTGCTCCTGTATAGAAGTCAGGTCCTCTTATGCTGTTCTGCACCCCACTTTATGAAATGTTCTCAAGCCACTCTCCACCACACAGCAAATGCATGAATAGACTGAGTACTTGAGTTTCACCCCCACTTTTTGGATAGTATAAAATCCCTTCCCTTTCCTTCCCAATAAAGCAGTTCAAAATATAATCTTCTTGTTTTCATAATCAGCCAAAACCATCACTAGTTTTCCTCAGTTAGTATTCAAACACACTATTGTCTAAATAGCGTTACAGTGGGTACTTTTAAATTGTACAGTAGTTTTAAAAGCTATGACAACAACCAAAAATACTTCAGATTTAAACAAAATGATTTCAGATTTGAACAAAATCCAAGTTGCGCAAGATTCAGGATTCAAATAATTTAAATATTTTTGGTTAATAAATGAACTGTCAAACAAAAACAAAATTTCACTAGCCCATTAAACAAAATTATATTAAACATCAAGCAGTGTAGTTCAAACCACAAACAAAATAAACTGACACAACAAGTGAAATGGATGGATGCTATTCTGGAGTATAATATTTTCCAATCAGGATTCATATGAGGCACCAACAGAAGGACTAAAATGAAACAAAATTTGAGCAATCTAGAAGCAAGATTCCATAAGCACAAAGCTAAATGAGCTCACACAAGATGTGTAGTATGAGCAGCCTAAAATAGAAATATAATAGTTTAACAGCCAATCAACAGCTATCCAATTTAGGAACAGAGGCATTTTATTCATTTTCATGGCTCCAGATTTGTATGGAATGGTTTTGAGAACCTTCCAAATGTGGACTCAAGATTGCAATAAAAATAAATCATTAAATTTTAAAATTTCTACTTTTAGTGATTTTATCCTAGGTTTTTTACAATGGTTTTTACAAGCAACATCTTCAACTGCGCCAGCAGCCAAGCCAGCAGCAGCCAGACCAGCTTCAATGGAGGCAAGAAACAGAACATGGAGTACCTGTTTACACCCAAGCCTTTGAGGCAGGTAAAGAGGAAGCTGACCTGTACCTGACCACCAGCCCATATGGCTTTGACTTGTTCAATAGTCACTTTGCATCTAGCTCTGCCCCTGCCCCTGCTCCCGTACCCACCCCCACACAAGCTGCCCGTCAACCAAACAATCAGGATGGCAACTTTGATTTGGAACAACTTCCTGCCACTAGCCAACCTGCCACCCTATAGCCAATCAGGCTTCAGCTCCTGTGGCCCAGCGCCCCAAACAACAAATCATCACCGCCCAAATCCTCCAGGAAATTGTGGCACTAAACCTACAGGGTCTGTCATGGGACCAGATTGCTGCCCAGTTGCAATTCACCCGAGCCACAATAATTTGGGAATTCAATAACTTAATATATAAGGGAAATCTGATCAGGATGGCCAAGAAGCCAAAGAAGGCCCCCAAGTCTCAAATCACTGAGGAGTACCCAATAATGCTTGACCTCCTCCAGCAGGACCCCAAGCTTCTCCTAACCCAGCTCTGCAAACATCTTGTGCACCATAACATATGGGTTTCCAAGAGCATGGTGCAGCTCTGGATGTATGGGAAGGTGGCTTCAATATGGGTTCTTACCAATTTTGACAGCAACCAATGGGATGACACTGAGGATTCCCTGTATGATCTTGACATTGAATCAACCCTGGTCCAATGCCTGACTAGTCTAACAGATGACATCATGTTTGTCTTGTACTACAAGTTATTGATTGCATTTGATAATTTTGGTGAGCAAGGATAAGCTGCTACCAAGAATGGAAGGAAGAAGGTCAAGAAGGGGACATTCATTGGTGCATTTCTGGCTGTTTCAGCCAAGAGTTTTGTCTACTATTAGATAACCCCTGATTTCATTGATGGCTACTTGTACAACCACATCCTTAGTGGATTACTCAGCTCCTGGGATGGCTCAAATTACAAGTACCAGGTTTTCTTAAGCCATCAGAAGGAGGGTAGCTCCACCACCCTTGAGGTCATCCAGGAACGCGGGCACCAGGCCTCTGTGTACCCAGATGGTCACGCTGACATCCATATGGCAGATATTGTGTTCTTCAACATCAGATCCACACTACAGCAGTGCCGCCCTCAGGCTTTCAACAACCTCTATCTTGGGGTCCTTGACCACAATTCTCTCTTGGGTCACCAAACAATGGCTGACTTGTTTGCCCAAATTGTCTTCCATGTGAACATGGGCAATCAATCACATAAGGATAAGCGCCTTCCACCTCATGCCACAGCCACCTAACAGCCCATCCAGCCAATGACTGATGAGGAGTACAATGAGCGGTATATGGCAGCCATCACACAAAATCCTCCTGCCTCCACCCCCACCACCAACACCCCTCACCCGCAAGCCCAATCCACTCAATTCCAGACCCCCCAGGCCAGCACTGCCTCTATGTCTTCCTTCCTGCGCTATTCTGCCTTCTAGGCATCACTCTTCCCTGCCCCAATAAACCCCCTGTCTCCAAACATTTTCTATTTATATTATCTTTATTTTGGATTTCAATTGTTCATGTTCTCTTTTTTATAGTTGGCTATATTCTTTATGTTCAGCTTATTTCAATAAAATCATATATTTATTATGTTGTGTATCTAGACCCAGAACACAGTTATTTTTAGTACCCAAGCACAGCCCCTTGTGAAAATATTAACAACAATTTAGATGATCACCAAATTGTTGTTAATATTTCACAAGGGGCTGTGAAAAGCGCCAAAAATAATAAGGCAATTATGGAAGCAATGCCAACACAAAACAAACAACACATATTGAGATGAGCGTAAAACATATACACAATGAGTAAAAAGATGGGATAGTATAGAAAATGGGAAAACAAATAGGGATAAACAAAGAGGCAATAATATCATAATAAAATATAGTTTATTGAGGTGAAAGATATAAAACCACATAAAAAGGTTAGTAAAAAATCAATGAGAGAATTGGAGAAGCTGCTTAAAGACCTTGGCTTAGCAATTGCTGAAATTAAAGAAATTGACTGCAAGGTCAAAGCCAGAGTGAAGTCTGCCGTCCTTGAAGAGGACAAAATAGACAAGGTGTCTGCAAAGGCCCTTATTACCAAGATGCCAGACACCCCCAAAATACCAATTGAGCGCCTACTCAACATTCAGAAGACAGTGGTTAAGGGCTTGCAATTCAAGTCCTTTTCCCTCTCCGCGCTGTCTTTCTGGACAGACGACCCTGAGATGTATGCACATCTCAAGCCAGCAAAGCGTGCCAGGAAAGAGGACACTGATTGCCAGCACAATTACTTGCGCCAAGAATGGCAAAGCCTGCTGAAGCCACCAGCAAGGAGGGACCCAGCAAAGGTACACAAAAATTTATAATTATTAAAAATTCTAAAATACTTAAATTTTTTTAGAAAACATTGATGGTGAACTCCGCCAGGTCCTGGTTCCTTTTGTCCCGCCCACCTTCTATTCAAATTATGCCACTCACATGGATAAACAGCTCAATCTGTCCCCCCTGTCTTGCAGGAGCTCAAAGACAGGGTCCACGGGTCCTTTCCAATGTTGCAGGAGGCATTGGGTGAACTTACACATGCCAAGGGAGCCTCCAAGTGGGCAGTTACTGCCTACAAGAATGCTCAATTGGTCTGCATTGACCTGGTGGTCCTCAATGGAAGTTTACAGTGTAAACTCCATTGAGCTTGTTTATGACATCCTGGAGACGCTCCCATTCAAGAATGTACCAGAGATGGGCCAGGCCCATGCGGCTGTTTACTTCTGCTTCCTGGTGGAGCACACAATATCTTACCTGTTTGAGAACTTTGGGTGTGCAGTGTCAAAATTGGCTGTTGCAGACACAACAGCCGACAAGAAAACCAAAATCCTCCTGTGGACTTTGGGCTGGCCTAGAGAGCTGACAAGACGGGGGTCCCACAAGCAATGGAGCTGACCTTTGCAAAGACAAAGCATGAAAAGATGATCATTACAGTATATAATAACCTTTCCAAGTTTACTGAAGCCTTTGCTGGTCAAAGGCTTCACCTTGTTGTTTACCTGGGATATCTTTTCTTCTTTGGGATGGACGCATCTGTAGAGGATCTTGACTGGGTCCTCCTAGGGATTGACAAGGCCAGGCTCTCCCTGGATGGGAAGAAGGTCCCCCTGGGTACAACTTGGTGGACCATGTTGTCACGGTAGGTTCCATCATGCCAGGTATTATCCGCCCAAGCAAGAAGGCTCAAAAAGCCGGGAAACCTTTATCAAAATTGACCAAGTTAAAAGATTTAAATCAAACAGTTGATTGGATATGGGTTATGGCTGCTCCAGTCTGTCAGCTGAAACTGGTTCCTCTTTCCAAACTGACATTGATAAATTGGCGTAATTTGAGGGTCACCCAATAATAGCTTGTCAATCAGCATGGTCATCAGAAACTAGTCACACAAGGGTTCTTTGCAACCTGGACCAGATACTTACTTGATAATGTGGAAGGAATAGGAGGTCAAGACTCAGGTGATATTGGTTAGTCAATTTTTCTGATATATATTGAATAATTTTCACTGTTTCAACTCTAAGAGTTGAGTCCTCCCAAAATTTTACTCAATAAAAATCATTTATCCCAAGTTCTAATTTACTTTTAAAAAATGCATCATGTGGTTGGGTTGTTACAATATATTCTGTACAATCTGATTCTCAACAGAATCATTTCTGGAAGATGAGGTCCTGCAGTTTGAACTTTGTTGTTGGTGCCGCCCAATGTTAATTTTGCGCCAACCAATTTTGCAGCTCCTCCCCCATTCTTGAAACTGAAAATTGTGTTGCATCTCAATGCCCTGAATTTTATTCTGAAGATTCTCTGATGCTTTCACAAGCTATTTATCTTGGGCTACTTTGGTTAGGATTAATTATTTTACTTAATCCTAGTACCTCATTTGGAAATTTTACAAAACAGTATTTGAAGCTGCATTGGTGGTTAATCATTAATTCTATGTGGATTTGGGTGGTAATTCCCCATCACTTAGAAACGACTTCATACTATCCAGCAATTTCTGTCACACATGTGATCCAGGATGCCCTGATCCTGGCTGGGATATACGGGTTTACAACCCCGCCTGAGAAGCTGCTGCTTCTCTTCCACCTGACCATTCTGCCTTTCACCAGCAGGCAGGAGTATTTTAATAAGGGTCTATCCACTGTCCACAGTGTGGCAGTGGAGGTTGTGTGCCACCTCCATTGCGGGGTGGGTACATACTGCCAAACCTATTATAGGCACTCTTAAATTTTCTATATATCAATAAACATCTTTTATACTCTAGTATATTTTTATTATAATTAGTTTTTTTAAAGTCTTATTTTAGCAAACAAGAATTAAAAAATATATCCCAGAGAAGGTCTTAATAAAAGCATAATAATATATTTCAATAAAATCTACTTCTGATTTGTAAACTAAAAATTTAACTTTTTTAATTTGATTTTTATATTTATTTGCCAAAAGTGATACAGTAGTTTAAAAGCTATGGCAACAAGAAAAAATACTTCAGATTTAAACAAAATGATTTCAGATTTAAACAAAATCCAACTCTCAGGTTATAATATACACTCTATTAACAGGGTTTATTGGCGTTAATGGGTGAAATGGGTCAACACAGCAACAAAGGGCTCACATGCAAAGCAAAACCATTCAAAATACAATCCAAAATACATTGATTCACAAAAAAATGGTGTGAGTTGACTTTTGGTGTACATATGTTTACTATGTGAATTGGTGACAAAATACACTCAAGCGTAGTGTGTCAAAACTCAATCCAAAAACAAAACACAATAGCAACTCACTATGTAAACAAAATTACTCAATCAGTTTGTGCAATGGGTTGTAATCAAGAGTGATACCAAGGTATCTAAAATAAGACACAAGATCTGAAACAAAAAATTTAAAAATGTTGTTTTAGGTGCTTAATTTGGCGTAAAATATGGGAAAATGGGTGGAAATTATTTTGGGTATTCTAAAATGGGTGTGGTAAAACCAAAAACAACTAACTAAGAAATAAAAAATCTATAATTGGGATATTGGGTGGGGAAAACTCTAATTAAATATCCTTTTTCAGATAAAAAGCAAAAATTGAAACCCAGTGTAAAGCTAAATTAAACTTTATTTTAATATTTTATTAAATTTTAAAATGAAAGGAACATAACACCAGAGTACCAATGCACCTGTTGTGAACCGCAGTTGTGGTTGCCCCCACAGGTCAAAGAATAGAGTTAGTGCAACCCAAGTGCCTACTCAAGAAGGAGATAGGAGAGGAGAGTTCAATAGTGATGCTGCACTGACACAGCCAGTTCAAGGAGCACAAGCTACTAGGGTGCAGAGCATAAACCCTTGGGTCCCAAAGCTGACCTGGAATCCCACCAAGGTTACCTTCACCAAGAAAGTTAGAGACAAGGAGGTAGAACTTACTTCATATGTGTTTGACGTTGTGTACCGCAAGAGTTGGTCCCATCAGCCATGCTGGAGAAGGTAAAGCCTTACTTGATACTAGCTACAAGCCCTACATCAGTGATGGCAATCAGGAGGAGGACAAGGAGCCCAAGTTCTACTAAACCAATGAGGGACAGTTAGTGCTAAAGAAAGTTGCTGCGTTTTAGACCAAGGTGCCCATGCCCTGTGTTGTGCCTAACGCCAACAAGCCAATCCCCACCGCTAAAAGCCTGCTCACAAGCGCATTCCTGACATTAAGCACATCATCCTTCTCTGGCTCATGCAGGAATCTGGTGATTACAAGGCGGCTGCGGCTCTTGTTGGGGTGGATCCCAAGTACGCCTCAAAGACTTCAACAAGTTCATTGATACTGGCTGAGTCCTTGCTGTGGAGAAATCCTTGCGTGTTTCCACCATGCTTACCAAGGGGCACAAATGGGCAATCCGCCAGTGGATCACCCTGGACTGCCATCTTGAACTGGCAAATATACAGGCCATGATCAAGTTTGCTTTTGGGGTTGAGGCCTCAATTTTCTTCTATTATCATTTGGTCAGGGAATGCACTTTTCCTGGAAAAAGCTCAGGGTATCTCCCTACAACAGAAACAGCCCAGCCAATATTGAGACCCGGAAAAATTACACTGAGGCGTACACTGCCCTCAAAGCCAAGGGGATGGTGAAATTCTATTATATTGAAAAATCAGCATTTGCCTCATTGATGCGCAATGGGTATGGGTATGTCCCCAAAGGCTCCAATGACGGGATGGCTTGGCGTGCTGCAGTCCGCGCCACAGCCTACTCAATTGTGGCTCTCCTCGGTCCAAAGGGGGTTGAGCTTTATCAAATGATATTGGGTTCTCACAACAGCTGTACCTTCTTGTCATTCCTCCAATAGGTCCAGGAGCACCTGAGGCGCACAAGCCTGGGCTTCACCAATGTGATTGTGTTGGACAATGTTGGGCTTCACAAAGGTGGCTGATATTCTTGAGGAATTCCCAATGATTGACACAAGCATTGCAGTGGGCCCCCAGCAATTGGCCACAGCAAATTTGCGCCTTCTCTTCCTATCTGCCTATTTGCCCTTCCTAAATCCCATTGAGGAAGTCTTTGGGTGGCTCAAGCAAGTTGTCAAGCAAGGAAACCCAACAGGGACCAAGGACCTATTTGATTTGTTGCAGGCCAGGATCCATACCCTCCCAGCTGAGACTGTGGCCAAATTCTATGGCCACACTGATTTGTTCATCCCTGCGTGCCTAGCCAAACAGCAAATCAATTAAAGGCTTAGTGTGTCCAAATTTTTTATATTCTCTAATTTACTATTCAAGATTTATTGATTATCATTTTATATTTAGATGTTTCCAAGCCTGCAATCACATTCAGCAGGACCATCAATAGATGTAAGTAATTTATTTATTTTATTATATATTATTTAATATGTCATCTGAGGTTATCCCAAACGCTTGATACTGGATTACGCAAATATATTTATATCACTTTTGTCAAATAAATATAAAATAGTCTTATAAAAATTAAACATAAATTGTAAGGTTGAAATTTATTTTATTACTGTATTATTTTATTCTTTTATGAAACCCATTTCCGCAATATATTTTGAAAATCTTGTTTGCTAAAATATTATTTGAAAAATTATTTATAATATAAAAATATAGTAGAGTATAAATATATTTATTGATATAGAGTTAAAATTAAGTGCACTTATAATGGGTTTGGCAGTATGTATCCACCCCGCAATGGAGGTGGCACACAACCTCCACTGCCACACCGTGGACAGTGGATACACTCTTATTAAAGTATTTGCGCCTGCTGGTAAAAGGAAGGATGGTGAGGTGGAAATGGAGGAGCAGCTTTTCTGGCGGGGCTGCAAACCTGAAGATGCCAGCCAGGACCAGGGCGTTCTGGATGACGTGCTCCACCGAGTCATACCCAGGGGGGGACCTTCTTCCCGTCCAGTGAGAGCCTGGCCTTGTCAACCCCAAGAAGGACCCCGTCCAGGCCCTCTACAGACGCGCCCATCCCAAAGTAGAATAGGAACCCCAGGTAAATAACCAGATGAAGCCTTTGTCCAGCAAAGGCTTCTGTTAAATGCACAATTTGTTGTATACAGTGCTAATCTTCTTATTGTGCTTGGTTTTGGCAAAGGTCAGCTCCATAGCTTCAGGGACCCCTGTCTCGTTGGCACTCCAGGCCAGCCTGAAGTCCGCCAGGAGGATTTTTGTCTTCTTTATGGCTGTTGCGTCTGCAAAAGCCAATTTTGACACTGTGTGCCCAAAGTTCTCCAACAGGTAAGAGATAGTATGCTCCACCAGGAAGCAGAAGCAAGCAGCCGCATGAGCCTGGCCCATCTCTGGTATATTCTTGAATGGGAGTGTCGCCAGGACATCCCAAACAAGCTCAATGGAGTTTACACAGTAAACTTCACTGAGGTTAACCGGGTCCAGGCAGACCAGTTGGGCATCCTTGTAGGCAGTAACTGCCCACTAAGATGCCCCCTCACCATGTGAAAGCCCAGTCAATGCCTCCCTGGACATCAGGAATATACCTTGGATCCTGTCTTCAAGCTCCTGCAAGACAGGGGGGAACAGAAAAAGCTGTTTGGCCACATGAGTGGCGTAGTTGGAGTAGAAGGTGAGGGGGACAAAAGGAACCAGGACCTGGCAGAGTTCACCATCAACATCTTATAAAAAAAAGGTAAGTATTTAAGAATTTTTATTAATTGTAATTTTTTAGGTTACCTTCTTGGGTTTCTTCCTTTCTGGTGGCTTCAGCTGGCTTTGCCATTCTTGGCGCAAGCAATTGCGCTGGCAATTTGATATCCTCTTCCCTGGCACGCTTAGCAGGTTTGAGGTGGGCATACATCTCTGGGTCATTAACCCTGACAGACAGTCTGGAAAGATTGTATGCCTTGAACTGGAGGCCCTTGACCACAGTTTTTTGAATATTTAGTAAGTGCTTGATTGTCTTCTCTGGGGTGTCTGGCATTTTTGACATTAGTGCCTTTGCAGACACCTTGTCAATTTTGTCCTCAGTGAGGACGGTGGACTTCAATTTGGCTTTGACCTTGCAGTCAATGTCCTTTATTTTGGCAATTGCCAAGTTGAGGTCCTTCAGAAGCTTGTCCAATTCTCTCATTGATTTTTTACTAACCTTTCCATATGTTTTTATAGCTTTTGCCCCAATGAATTCTGTATTATTTTGATACTGTTGCCTCCTTGTTTATTCATTTTTTCCCATTTATTACATTATCCCATCTTTTTACCCATTGTGTATATGTTTTACGCTCATCTCAATATGTGTTGTTTGCTTTGTGTTGTCATTGTTTCCCTTGATTACCATATTATTTTTGGCGCTTGACATAGCCCCTTGTGAAAATAGTAACAACAATTTGGTGATCAGCTAGATTTAAAATTAGAAAATTATAGTGTTAACTGTTTTTAGATAAATTTGTTACTGATCCAAATTCAAAACCTTAATGATAAACTTTAAACCAATCAGGAGCCAAGTGATAAAGTGATTGTTGTGACATAAAGGGTCATTCAATAATTTTTTGATGCATGTGCGCTAATTAATTTGATTGGCTGGATGTTTTGCCATTGTACGCCATTACTGCTGTGGCAAGTTGTTGATGGACTAGTGCTAATCCAGCAGCTGATTGGGCACTAGTCCATCAACAACTTGCCACAGCGGCAATGGCATACAATGGCAAAACATCCAGCCAATCATATTAATTAGTGCACATGCATCAAAAAATTATTGAATGACCCTTTATGTCACAACAATCACTTTATCACTTGGCTCCTGATTGGTTTAAAGTTTATCATTAAGGTTTTGAATTTGGATCAGTAACAACTTTATCTAAATACAGTTAACACTATAATTTTCTAATTCAAATTTAGCTGATCACCAAATTGTTGTTAATATTTTCACAAGGGGCTATGTTTAAGTGCTAAAAATAACTGTGTTCAGGATCTAGATACACAACATAGTAAATATATGATTTTATAGAAATAAGCTGAACATAAAGAATATAGCCAACTATAAAAAAGAGAACATGAACAATTGAAATTCAAAATAAAGATAATATAAATAGAAAATGTTTGGTGGCAGGGGTTTATTGGGGCGGGGGAGAGTGATGCCTAGTAGGCAGAATGGCGCAGGAAGGAAGATGTATAGGCGGTAATGGCCTGGGGGGTCTGGGATTAGATGGGTTGGGTTTGCGGGTGGGGGGTGTTAGTGTTGGGGGTAGAGGCAGGAGGATTGTGTGTGATGGCTGCCATATACTGCTCATTGTATTCCTCATCAGTCATTGGCTGGATGGGCTGTTAGGTGGCTGTGGCACAGGGTAGGAGGCGCTTATCCTTACATGATTGGTTGCCCATGTTCACATGGAAAACCATCTGTGCAAACAAGTCAGCCACCATTTGGTGACCAAAGAGAAGATTGTGATCAAGGACCCCAAGATAGAGGCCGTTGAAAGCCTGAGGGCAGCGCTCCTGGAGTGTATCTCCAATATTAAAGAACACAACATCTGCCAGATGGACGTGGGCGTGACCAGCTGGGTACACTAAGGCCTGGTGCCCGCGTTGCTGGATGGCCTCAAGGGCAGTGGAGCTACCCTCCATCTGGTGGCTCAAGAAACCCTGGTATTTGGAATTCAAGCCATCCCAGGAGTTGAACAATCCACCAAGGATGTGGCTGTATGAGTACCCATTGATGAAATCAGGGCTTGTCCAATAGTAGACAAAACCCTTGGCTGAAACAGCCAAAAATGCACCAATGAATGTCCCCTTCTTGACCTTCTTCCTTTCATTCTTGGTGGCAGCTTTTCCTTGCTCATTGAAATTGTCAAATGCAATCAATAACTTGTAGTACAAGACAAACATGATGTCATATGTTAGACTTGTCAAGCATCTGACCAGGGTTGATTTGATTGCGGTGTCATATGGGGAATCCTCAGCGCCATCCCATTGGTTGCCGGCAAAATTTGTACGAACCTTAATTGAAGCCACCTTTCCGTGCATCCAGAACTGCACCATGCGCTCAGACACCCAAATGCCATGGTGTGCAAGTTGCTTCTTGACCTGGGTCAAGGAAAGCTTGGGGACCCGCTGGAGGAGGTCAAGCATTATTGGGTATGCCTCATTGATCTGGGACTCTGTGGCCTTCTTTGGCTTCTTGGCTGTCCCAATCAGATTTTCCTTATTTATCAGGTTGCTGAATTCCCGCATGAAAGTAGCCCAGGTGAATTGTAATTGGCTGGCTATCTGATCCCAGGACAGACCCTGCAGGTTGAGTGCCACAATTTCCTGAATAATTTGGGCAGTGATTATTCTGTGTTTGGGGCGCTGGGCGGCGGGAGCTGAATCCTGATTGACTGAGATAGGGCAGGTTGGGCAGTGATGGGAAGTTGTTCCAAATCAAGGTTGCCATCCTGATTGGTTGGTTGACAGGCAGCTTGTGCAGGGGTGGGTGTGGGAGAAAGGGCAGAGCTAGACACTAAGTGACTCTCAAACAATTCAAAGCCATATGGGTCAGGGGACAGTAACAGGTCAGCTTCCTTTTTACCTGACTCAAAGGCTTGGGTGTAAACAGGTACCTCCACGTTCTGTTTCTTGCCTCCATTGAAGCTGGTCTGGCTGCTGCTGGCTTGGCTGCTGGCGCAGTTGAAGATGTTGCTTGTAAAAACCATTGTAAAAAACCTAGGATAAAATCCCTAAAAGTAGAAATTTTAAAAATTAATAATTTGTTTTTATTATAATCTCAAGTCCATATTTGGAAGGTTCTCAAAACCTTTTCATACAAATCTGGAGCCATGAAAATGGATAAAATGCCTCTGTGCCTAAATTGGATAGCTGTTGATTGGTTGTTAAATTGATATTTTTCTATTTTAGGCTACTCATACTACACATCTTGTGTTAGTTCATTTTGTTTTGTGCTTTATTAATTTTGCTTCTAGATTGCTCAAGTTTTGTTTTGTTTTAGTTCTTCTGTGGGTGCCTCATATGAATCCTGATTTGATTATAATACACTCTGTAATAGCATCCATCTATTTCACTTGTTGTGTCAGTTCATTTTATTTGTGGTTTGAACTACACCTCTTGATGTTTGCTTTAATTTTGGATAATGGGTTAGTGAAATTTTGTTTTTGGTTTGACAGTTCATTTATTAACCAAAAATATTTAAATTAATTCAATCCTGAATCTTGCGTGACTTGGATTTCATTTAAATCTGAAATCATTTTGTTTAAATCTGAAGTATTTTTGCTTGTCGCCATAGCTTTTAAAACTACTGTATAGATACGTTTGCGTAATCCATTATCAAGTGTTTGGGATACCCTTAGATGCCATAATAAAAAATGATTATAAATAAATTAATAACCTTCATTGATGGTCCTGCTGAATGTGATTGCGGGCTTGGAAACATCTAAATATAAAATGATAATCAATAAATCTTGAATAGTAATTTAGAGAATATAAAAAAGCCGGACAAGTTAAGCCTTTAATTGATTGGCTGTTTGGCTAGGCACGCAGGGATGAACAAATCAGCGTGGCCATAGAATTTGGCCACGGTATCAGCTGGTAGGGTGTGGATCCCGGCCTGCAGCAAATAAAACAGGTCCTCAGTCCCAGCTGGGGTTCCTTGTTTGACAACTTGCTTGAGACACCCAAAGACTTCCTCAGTGGGGTTTAGGAAGGGCAAATAGGCAGAGAGGAAGAGAAGGCACAAATTTTCTGTGGCCAATCACTGGGGGCCCAATGCACTGTTGGTGTCAATCAATGGGAATTCCTTGAGATTGTTGGCCACCTTGTAGAGACCAATGTTGTCTAACACAATGACGTTGGTGAAGCCCAGGCTCGTGCGCCTCAGGTGCTCCTGGATCATTTGGAGAAATGACAGGAAGGTCTGGCTATTGTGGGAGCCTAGTATTATTTGATACAGCTCAATCCCCTTTGGACCAAGGAGAGCCACCATTGTGTAGGCTGTGGCGCGGACTGCAGCACGCTGAGCCATCCCTTCATTGGTTCCTTTTGGGACATAGCCATACTCATTCCACATAGATGAGGCAAATGCTGATTTTTTGATGTAATAGAATTTGACTGTCCCCTTGTTTTTTAGGGCAGTGTATGCCTCAGCGTAATTTTTCCTGGTCTTAACATTGGCTGGGCTGTTTCTGTTGTAGGGAGATACCTGAGCTTTTTCCAGGAAAATCACATTCCCTTCATCATATGGTAGTAAAAGGAAATCAAAGCCTCAACCCCAAAAGTGGACTTGACCATGGCCTGTATATTTGCCAGTTCAAGATGGCAGTCCCGGGTAATCCACTGGTGGATTGTCCATTTGTGCTCCTTGGTGAGCATGGTGGAAACATGCAAGGATTTCTCCATGGCAAGAACACAGTCAGTATTGATGAATTTGTGAAAGTTCTTGGAAGCGTACTTGGGATCCACCCCAACAATGGCCGCAGCCGCCTTGTAATCAGTAGATTCACCCATTAGCTTGAGCAGGATGATGTTTTTGATATCTGGGATGCGCTTCTGAGCGGGCTTTGTGGGTTCAGTTGAGCCAGGATCCTGATTGGTGACAGGCTTGCAAGGCATGGGCACCTTATTGTAGAAGGCTGCAACCTTTTTGAGCACTTACTGTCCCTCATTGGTTTGATAGAACTTGGGCTCCTTGTTGTCCTCCTGATTGCCATCACTGATGTAGGGCTTGTAGCTAGTATCAAGTACAGGCTTCACCTTCTCCAGCATGGCTGACGGGACTGACTCTTGCCGGTACACAACGTCAAACACATATGAAGTAAGTTCTACCTCCTTGTCTCTAACTTTCTTGGTAAAGGTAACCTTGGTGGGCTTCTGGGTCAGCTTTGGGACCTGAGGATTTATGCTCTGCACCCTAGCAGCTTGTGCTCCTCAAACTGGCTGTGTCAGTGCAGCGTCACTATGGAACTCTCCTCTCCTGTCTCCTTCCTGAGTAGGCATTTGTGTTGCACTAACTCTGTTCTTTGACCCGTGGGGCAACCACAACCGCGGCGTACAATGGGTGCAATGGTAGTCTGTTGCTGTGTTCCTTCCATTTTTGAGAATTTAATAAAATATTAAATAAATTTCAATTGAGTTACTCCCTATTTTTAATTTTTGCTTTTATCTGAATATGGATATTTAATTAAATTTTTTCCCACCCAATATCCCAATTATAGATTTTTTATTTCTTAATTAGTTGTTTCTGATTTACAACGCCCATTTTAGAATACCCAAAATAATTTCCACCCATTTCCCCAGATTTTACGCAAAATTAAGCACCCAACACAATATTTTTAAAAAATTGGTTTCAGATCTTGTGTCTTATTTTAGATACCTTGGTATCATTCATGATTACAATCCATTGCACACACTGAGTGAGTGATTTTGTTTACATAGTGAGTTGCTATTGTGTTTTGTTTTTGGATTGAGTTTTGACACGCCACACTTGGGCGTATTTTTTCACCAATTCACATAGTAAACATATGGGTCATTTTTTTAGGGATTAGGCCATTTTCTAATACACATGCTGCCCAAGTTGCAGCATAACACAGTTCGATTTTGAAAAAAATCAAATTACAAATGTTTATATTTAAAACAGTAATAACTTGATAAAAAGTTAATATTTTTCACACTGTAAACTATCAAAATGAAGCTAAGAATCTTATCTTTCCATTGGTGTTAAAATATTTATATATATAATTGAATATTAAAGCAAAAGCAATTTAAAAGAGCATATGTCAGATTTTATTATATTATTTTGATAATGAAATAAAATAGATTTCTTAAAGCTTAAAAAAACTTAATTTTTCATTTAGTAAATATGCCTTTTATTTGACGAAATTAAAGATAAGATCAAGAGCATCATTTACGCATTTTATTTTATTTAAAAAGCTTAATTATTTGGGCTTTTATGGTAGTTTAAAGTTAGGATGTTAATTTATTTGCTGTTTAGATGAATTTTGAGGTTCAAGTGAACTATGAACCTCAAATTAAGCATTTTTTAAATACAATTCTTTAATATCTTATCATTTTAAAAATATTTGGAACGGTTATAATTAAGTTAATACATCATTTTAATTGATTTGCATAGATTACAAAGAGGATATGATGTAATTTGATGCTTAGCTGATACACATATATCACTTGTGCATGAAAACTGGGGATTTCATTTATTCTAGAAATATAAATTCAAGTTGAAATTGTAAATAAAGCTGTCACATCATTTCTTTCATAATGGTGTCATAAGGCTTGGTATATAAGAGCTAAAGCACCAACTAAGGTTTATTTCAAACCATCTTCACAAAAAGATATAATTCCTGCAACCAGCACTCTTTTGCAAGGCATCTCTACAAAGCATCTCTTTATCAGCAATCACAAATCCAATATTATGTAATCTGTTAACTTTACTTCTACCATGAAGCCATTTTCCTCACTGGGAGCATCAACAAAAAGAGAAAGAATTGCTATGCTAAAGAAAGCATTCCTCTTTGTTTCTGGAGGCAATCTTAATTCCTTCATCAATCACTTCCTCACTCAAACTGAGTTTTGAAAAACAGAGTTCATTCCTTTAATTCAAAATCAGAAACTAAATGGGATAATTGACAACTTAAAGGATCTTTTGAAATCTGCTCCTCAAAAGCATCTCCCAGCCTTGAGATCTCTGGTTATTTCCAGTTACTCTTTAAAAGAGCTTACTGATATGGGATTAATATAACCAAAAGTGAGTTTGAATACTCAAGAAAAATAAATAAAAATAAAAATGTAAGCTTAAACAAAAAAAGCCAAAAAGATAATAACTATTCATTAAAAAAAGAAATAATCAAAAAATAATTAAAAAACTACTGGAAAATTCTTTTGAAACAAGCCAGTTTACAAAAAAAGCACTAGAAAAAATTTATAAAGACATTGAAAAAGAAATGAATGAATATTCAACTGAAATAAAATATTCTCTATTAAAAACAAAAAAAGAAATATATGAAAATATGAAAATAAAAAATGAAATTTCAATATCACTTTCAACTTATTATAAATTAATACCAAAAAATATAATAAAGAGTAAAAAACAAACTGATATGTGTAATATTTGTAACTTAAAATCATCCTTAGAAAAAAGAAAAGAAGAATGTGAAAGTAAAAACTTATTATTGCCAGAATATATAAACAGTGACTTAAAAGCTATTAATCAGCACCAAGACTTTTATGCTCATCAAAATAGGGAATATAAGAAAGATATCAATGCATTAGATAATGAATCATGTATTATAGTCATAGATTTTAAGGAGAATTTAAAAGCTGGTGGTGGTCCAATTGAAACCAATAACTGTTTTTATTCCAAAAGACCTATTTCTTTATTGGGGTTTGCACTGGTATTTAAAGAAAACAATAAAGTTAAATATGAATACCATGATTTTTTATCTCAAATATTGTCTCATGATTCTTTGTTTTCATGTGAATGTCTAATAAGTCTTCTTAAATCAGATAAGTTTAAAAAATAAATAATATCAAAGTATGGACTGATAATGAAAACCATTTTAGATCCTATAAATTCTTATTTTTCTATTTAAAGAGGCACCACAATACATTAAAGGGTCTATTAAATACAATAAATTTGTAGAATGTCATGGGAAAAGTATTGTTGATGGTCACTTTGGTGTAATATCAAAAACATTAAAAGAGAAAGAAAATCAGCTTTATATTAAGAATATAAATGATATTAAAAATATTTTTGAGCAAGAAGAAAAAAGAAAAGAATTATATAAATCAGCGCTATCAGGCTCAAATATTTCTCAAAAGTCATTCTTTTATATTTATGAGAGAAAAGTTAGGCCTATAAGGAGAGAGCTCGAAGTTAAAAATCTGCGCATTAATCTTTCATATTTGATGAAAGATGGGAAGTTGTATACTTCACCTTTAACATTTGAAAGTTTCTCAGAATATTCTGAGATAACTTATCATTTGAAATCACGTGATGATACCAGAGAAACAAAAATATCAGAAGATGTTAGTGGTGCATTAGGGCAAGTTCATGAAGTAGGGCAGCTTACTAGATGGTGTATTTTAAATAGAGTTATCAGTCTTTCAAAAACAACAACCTTTTTTGAAACAAACTAAGAATATTTATGATGAGCCAAAGGTAGGGTAATAGCATTTATAGCTTTGGGGCTGCTATTACTCTCCCATGCAACTCATCATAAATATTTTTAGCTTGTAGTATGTAGTAGCACTTAAGATATTTCCAGCAATATTATAAGGTGCAATTTTCAATTCTAAAATTGATAAATTATTTTTTTTTAAAAATATCTAAGCCCAAGATCAATTAAAGATTTGACATTGATTGTATTTTAATATTTCTGAATAATTTGAATATTAATAACGTAATTAAGTTATAAAATAATCAGTCCAGCGCTTAGGCATAACAAGAAAAATAATGACCCATATGTACACTGAAAGTCAACTCACACCATTTTGTTTGTGAATCAATGTATTTCAGATTGTATTTTGAATAGTTTCGCTTTGTGTGTGAGCACTTCTTTGCTGTGTTGACTCATTTTGCCCATTAACACCAATAATCCCTGTTAACAGGGTGTATATTTTAATATGAGAGTTGGATTTTGTTTAAATCTGAAATCATTCCATTTAAATCTGAAGTATTTTCGGTTGTCGCTATAGCTTTTAAAACTACTGTACTAGATTTGGATATTTATTCTGGGATGTATTAAAATTGAATGTCCTGTATGGATGAATAGTGCTTCCAGCTAGCCGATAAAATCGATGTATTTAAATTAGTAAAGCAATACATCAGAAATTGCTATATCGTATGCACACTACGTTTATTTGACATACACATATTAGCAAAAGTACCTTACTATCAATATACATAAAAACAAGGATACGTGGAAAGATTCGATATTCAATTTAAGTAGAGGGGTTTTAAGCATCAGGAGTAATTATCGCATGGTTTAGTAGAAGTTCTCAATACCACAGATATTATCAAAGTTAAATAGGAGGAAAATTTATTGACTTCGAAGTAAGAGGGATTAATCTGGACCATAAGAGCATATAAGCACAGATATAAAGTTAAGTTGAATTGAAAATTTTGAAGAAATCATATTCACGATCCTTTTCCATGGTCTAATGACCGTTTTTCAAAACCCAACCTTTTGATCTCACCTTCCCATCAACCTTGGTTTTATTTGCAACATGACCATAGATCCCATTTTTATGGAGTCGAAGGCGCTCCGTGGTTTCAGAAATGTCGACCCCTGATCTAGTTTTAACTCTTTCCTTGATCTTTTTGGCAGTCAGGAACTGATCATTGGAAACTATTCTGATGATGAACTGGTAAACTCGGGCAGTAGTCTTTCTAGGCCGTCCTGATCTGGGGCGATTCTTTACCAAGTTGGTTTCCTGGAACTTCTAGTAAATCTCTCGCCCAGTTTCAGCACCAATCTTGAGCTGGCTGCCGATCTTTCTATAGGATAACCCTGCTTCCCTAGCTTTGATAACTTTCCTACGGATATACTCAGGGATCTCTCTTGTTTTCGCCTATGGTGTTTTCAACAAAGCTGTTCTGGCCCCAAAGATCCCACTTAAGTAAGCTTGGAGGAGAGGTGCAGTTTCATTTTTATTTTAGACGCATAAAGGCTCACTTTAAGCGAACCCCCTAATTTTTATTATATCAACTGGTTAAGGTAAATATAAATGAGAGGTGCTGTTTCATTCTTATTTTATTAACTTGGATTTACTCCTGGGTGAGCCACCTCAACCCGTATTTCATATAAATAAAGATGGTTTTATTTTTTGTGTGCGTCTTGTGCTAGTTTTACAATTCTGATCTATTAACAAGCCTTACCTGGTTACCTATTGTTGGCTTTATTTGTATTAAAGAGGTCTTTATAATTCTGCTTCAACCCTTGTATCGAAAGCATAAGCCTAATAAAAGATGCTTTATTTATGCAAATATAGTCAACAGCGGGTGCAAAGAAGTATCTTAAAATTCATTTGTGAGTTGTAAGATTGAAGTTTAGTAGCCAGCCGCCTGGCCATCAGATCAAGGGTCACATCCTCCAGCGAGGATATTAGTTTTGGTACCATCAGAATGATCTTTCGATTACTTGACCTCGTCCGAAGAATGTTCTATCATAATTCTTGAGGAATTTGATGTTTTTCCCATTTTTCGGAGTGCAGTTATTGTTCTTTAGAGAAGCCTGGCTCGATTAAAACTACACCGTCGTCAAGAGATACAGAAGCGCGGATGATCTACAGTGCGTTGTGGAGGCATTTTTCAAATTAACATATTTAGGAGTACCATGAGCTGTCCCTGGGGCTGGATAGATTCTCCCATAGCGCCAAAGTAAAGCCAAACCCCATTATTAAGATTCAAGGCCAGAGAAGGTATGGTTATGTGATAGGGCCGTTTCCTAGCTGCAATGCAATTGGGATGATTTTGGTCAAGACTATCTCTACTCTGAAGAGCAAAACCACATCCCTTGGGGATTAAGCATAAACCAAAGTCGTGGCCATTTGACATGATGAAGCTGCAGGCATTCCCTTCTTTGTCGACGACGGCAAAATGTACTGTGTCTGAGGTACTTACGAGAGAACCTGCTTTGACGTCAACTCAAGCAAAATTTGGGTCAAAAAGTTTGGCTCGGCTTTGAAGATACTTCTTATCAAGAAAGTAACTTGCAGAGATGTGGTAGAAGTCGGGATCTGTTATGTGTTGCCGGATGTCAGCAAATACAATATGAAGCACCTCAATTAGCAAATGTAAGTACGCAGGAGAGCATGGGTCCAAATCTTCAAGTAAAGAAATGGCTTTGTCTTCATGTAAAGCATCCAATAGTGCCACGGCAATTAGAACTGTAAGCCCTTGTCCATTGGGTGGACACTCATAAACTTGAACCTTGTCATGGAACTTGTGCGAGATGGCCTTAACCTCCTCGGCTGAATGGGCTGCTAAGTCGTCAAGGCTCATTACATCGCCTTGGCTTACAACGGCTGCAACAATTGCCTATGTAATCCTGCATTTATAGAACCCATCTTTGCCTTGTTCAGTCACTGTTTTATATGTCTTTGCAAGGTTAGGTAAATGGACAACCTCCCCTGTTTTGGGTGCTCGTCCGTTCAGAAGCATGCCGTAACCATTCAATATTTTTTTAGGAAGCGACTTTCCATGGACCTACTAGATTTTGGCTACTCTATTTTTTGTTACCTTATCTGCTGTTATTCCAGAAACAGGTTATCCTTCTTCTGCTAATTGTATTGCGCGGGCATAGATCTCGTCAGGGTCAGCTCACCTGATCCAAATATCTTGACAGTATCGAGCATTGCTGCATATACCCCAGGAGCAGTAATTGAATGGGGAGAATAATATGTAATTGTTTTTGCCCCCTGAGGGAGATCCTCAACAACCTTTTCAAGTGACAATGCTTGTGACGTATTTTTCTATTTAGATTTTCAAACTTTAGTTACCGCCTATACCCATTAAGCCCTCTGACAGTTTTGTCCTTTGTATAATAAAACAAGCAAATGCATCTCCGCCAACTCCAGTTACTGCAGATTCTTCATTGTTAAATACAAGATAAAGTGGGCGTTACCTGTGACACCAAGCCATGCCGCTAATAGAGCAGTCAATGATTATTACCTGTTGCTACTGCCGCATCATATAGATGTATTAGTTATTTACGCAATAATTAAATACCGCTACGTCTCCTCCTTTCATGAGGATATCAAGCCTTGCCTGAGTAGCCAATGGCTGGCTTCACTTGATTGGTTTTCAACTCAAACCTTCCTTCCAATGTCTTGAAGACAACATTCCCTTTGTACTAAAAACATCAGGTCGTCTGGAATTGAAACTTAGCTTGTTCATCACAGCAAACTTCAGGTGAAGAAGATGACTCTTGTAGTTTCTAAACCAAACCAGCTTTCTTGAAGACTTTGGTGTAAAGCTGTGTCCTGGTGCCACGGCTGGTTTTAGTCTTGAAGTAAATGTGTAAACCACGATCAGAGTATTCTTGGATAAAGATCCGTTTATTTAGACCTGAGCCGGCGGTAAACCTCTCGTTCCCAAGTTTGCAAAAGCCAAATCCAAATAACTTAGTCCAGGCGGTAGACCCAACTTCTCGTCATTTCGGCGGCACTTTTACATCCTAGTTTGCATGCTTTGAGCTAGTATTTTTCAAATTAATCCCTGCACTTGATTAACAGAATTTTCAAGGTATACCCCAAGCGACTTTACTTTGACTGTTGATTAGATATACGCTTTCATGTAATCAATCTTTATGTTGCCCAAATGGAAAGATATTTTGAATTGACACGTGGATGGTACCTAATTCTTATTATCACCACAATCATACAAGGATCCAATGCGTGCCTGCATGAATGATATCTTGTATTTGATTGGCCAATGTTTTCTAGCATTAGTCTTCCCTTTTAAATCCCACCAGGCATTTAATCCTTAAGTCAGATTGAAACTATACTCAGATATAAATTCTAAATATAATGGATTTTATGCCCATCTGTATAAGAATTTCATTCCTACATTTCAAGGGCGGATTAAACTTGGACATGAACTTTTGCATAGATTCAAATCAGCTAAGTGAGAGTTTCTTACCTTACTTGGGTACATGGAAATCTATGATTCACTAGTAACTCTACTTAACAGGATAGCAAATTACATTAAATTGATTTTAAAGTTAGTCTTGGGCCTACCCATAACCTGGGGAATCAAGGCTATTCACGCCTGGCTTGGAGCTTTCTATGTCTTCTGTAAGGTCTCATGGTCTGGGGAAGATGATTATAAACTAAAGCTTTTAACCCAGTGATGTTTATATTAGTCAAATACAAAAAGGTGGGCAAGGTCTGCAATAGCAACTGAACTAAGGCTCCTAAGAGCTTATACGAGGTAAAATAAGGGCTAAGACAGTTTATTAACCCTAAGAAGATAAAATAGAGACCAGTCTTAATGATAGATGATTTGGTTAAAAAGTCAATCTCTAAGTCTGGGAAATGGTCTGCACTGGAGGGAGGATTAAAGCTATCAACAATTAAATTGTGTGTGCTACTATAAAAACTACCTAACTGGTGAAAAATAAATTCAAAAGGAATCATGGGACCAAAGATTTAAACTAAGACTAAAATTTGAAGGAAAACACAAATTCACAAAACCTAACAAGTAACTTTTTGGGTGCAAGTCAAACAATCTCAACTTATTGTTGAGACTGGAGAAACCAAGCCTTTTATTGTGCTTTGTTGTGAAATGCAAGAATTGAGGTGCACAGTTTAACCATTTTTGATTAGGAAAAATGAATATGAAAATAATTTTGGGGGGAAGAAGTGCTGCACATTTAACTTGAGTAAGTTAAACTGTATAAAGGAGACTGGAAAGAGAAGAAGGTGGTTACGGTGATGCTCAAGAAGGTGAGAACGAGTGAAAAGTAAGGAAAAACTAGGTCCAAAGCCTTGAAAGACGTAATCAAGTGTATATCAAAAAGTAAGTGGTTCAGAGCCAACTTTCTAACTTCAGCGTGTAGGTCCAGGGTTTGAAACCGGTTGTGAAAGGTAAGGGAAGTTTGAAAATAATACTAACCAGCATTTTGATCATAACTAGGCTTTAAAAAAGCCTAATTTTAACCCAAAAGATGGAAAATGGAGGGGAAAAAGAGGAGATCATGAATAAAATAATAGTAACCATCATGCAAAGACTTACAAGCCAATGGAGGCAATATAAGTCTATGAACAGAATAGCAGCTATAAAAAGGTGAATCCTGACATCTTCTATACCAACCACAAGAGTTTAGGAGCAGAACAACAATGAAAGTTCAAAGCTAGGAATGTCCTAATTTTACTCTAAAAGAATGTCACAATAAGCCCAATTTCTCACAGATTGGATAGCCACCCAACTCCTGACTTGAATCAACCCATTGCCTAATTTGGGCAACTGCTTATATATGCTACCTAACTGTAACTTCATATATTATCATAACTAGCAATCCACCTATACTGTCCAAATAGGATCAGTTACATGCTAGCAAAGATCAATCTTTGATAAACATCTTTTCACAAGCCACTCCCTGGTGGCCTATTGCAGGGTATACACTCCTCTTCTCTCTCAATAAATATCATCTTGACTCAATTTCTCTTTATTTTCATTTGGCAACTGTAGCTTTCAGCACAGTTACAACAATAAGCCACCTATAAATGTCCCAGCTATCAAAATATCATATACATCATTGCCTTTTAAATTTCTATAGGGTTAAAACCTTGGTACCAACCCCCTTGGAGGGGTTTGGCTTCTAAGAAAATCCAGTCACTTTACAACCTGCTGGGATGCACAAAAGTAAACTACCCATAAAAATCAGCGCGGCTCAAAATGAATTCAAGCTTTTTGGTAAAGCAATGGCTCACCCCCGGAAAAAGAGAGCTGATGGGTAAAATATCCAGACCCACAAAAAACAGGCATACTAAACCAACCTATTTCTGAAATAGCAATGGCACAAATTATCACAGAACTGAAACTGATCCAGTCACATTACAGCTCTACCATGTTTATCAAGGGGTTCAAGAGCAAAACACACCTAGGCACTGGAGGAAAAATCTCAGCCCAGCTATGAACCTATATAGCAACTGAAGAAAATAACAAAGAATATCATGTATCAAAAGAATCACCAAAGTTCTCACACTGGTACCAGCACATCCTAACCAAATTGCCATGAGTGACAGCCATCTGCATTTAATTCATAAGACAAAACCCCATTCTTGGGATTCAAACCCCAACCCCCATAGGCTGCCAGCCTGAAACCCATGTTTTTTTGGGATAGAGTCAAGAATAGATTTGACCTCAGAGAAGCCTCCAAAACCTACCCATGAGGTGAATTTCACAATCAGATCTTGCCATATGAAGGATCCTCTTAGCCTAGCCAATAAGATCACCAACCCAGACAATACCCCTGTAATATCCCAGGCCACTGCCAATAGAGTGCTGCAAAAATTTCACCAATAACAAGGCCCCCTAGATGATGACAAATCCTATACCTCAAAGAAGGAAATCAATATTCCCTGTCCCAGCCCAGCCAATGATGAATAGTCTACATCAGATGCCACCAAGGATTTCCAAGCCTGGTAAATGCTACCACCTGGCCCACAAGAATTTGAAAAATTTCTCACAGTTTTGATGAGCATACTTATACCCAGGAGATAACAGGAAGATGCTCATTGTCTTTCTTACAATAAAGTGTTATGAACCTTTGGTTCACGCAGGTTTTACCCTACCTCCTTTTAGCACTTTACCATTTTCAATTTGATCTTCCCAGGTCAGTCCCATTTTTCCACCAAGCCCAAGAAAACACGGACCAACCACTTCAATTATTCTGTCCTCCAGGAGTTCCCTACAGCCTGGTCCATTTGACAGATTATCCTCCAAACCCAGATTATTTGGAGTTTACCTTAGAAAAGATCCTAATATATGGCCCAGAAGCCTGTACCAGAGAAACAGAGCTTATTGGCTGTGAAGGAACCTGGTATACCAACCAGCCACTATTATTCTGCAAAAAATACAATCACCTGCCCACGTACTTAGTACCCATGACTCCTCCCCTGACCCCCTGGCTCAACTTCCCGCAAGAAACTGTGGCCACTGCTGAATCAACCTCCACCCAACTGTTTGGTGTCCTTTATATAACACTCACAGGTCAGATTGATTCCATGGTGTACGCCAATAGTACTTGGGCCTTGCTTGGAAAATCTCTCTCCTACATTTTAAAGTTAGCTCCCATCTTGTGATGGGCCCTTCTCACTGGGCCTGGGGGCCGCCTGCCAGTTCTCCTGAACTTGTCCCAGGCTGGCTCCCTGGCAATATTGGCTACCTTGTGGAGCCCAACATTGTCCAACACAATGCTATTGATGAACCCCAAGCTAGGGATTTGGAGGTGCTCCTCAACCAGTTAGAGAAATTCTTGAAATGTATTGCTGTTGTGTGAACCCTTCTCCTTTAGCAGGGTGTAATTCTTGGCATACTTTTGATGGCACCCAATGTTCATTGGGATGTTCCAATTGTGCAGAGAACCCCCAAGCTTTTCCAGGAGAATCTTAAACTCTTCACATTGCAATAGCTGGTGGAAACCAAGGCCTCAATCCCAAAAGCTGACTCAAGCATGGACTGAATATTTTCCAGTTCAAGATGGCAGTTTTGGGAGATCCACTGACAGATGGCCCATTTGTGCTCCTTTGCCAATAGGGTTGACTTGCACTGGGATTTCTCTGAAAGTAGAGCAGTACCTGTTTTCAGGTACTTGCTATAAAGCCTGTGGGCAGATTTTGCCATAATACTGACGTTTGCTGTGGCCTTCTTGTAGTCAGTTATTTACTCCATGAGTCTCTTAAAGGTCTTGTGGGTGGCATCAGGGATGACGTGGTACTTTGGCTTTTTGGTGTTGGGAAGTGACTTCACAGGCTCAGCCACAACACAGGGCATAGTCACTTTGCTATAAAACACTGCAATCTTTTTGAGCATCTTCTGCACATTTGTGATTTGGAAACACTGTGGCTTGTTGTCATCATCTTGCCCTTTGCTATCACTCATGTAAGGCTGGTACATGATGTCAAGGACCAGCTTTGCCCTCTCCATAATAATAGCCAAAATATCATCACAACAGTATACAGGGTTGTATAAAAAGGACACCCTCTCAGTGGTGACATCATTTACTGTTTTGGTGATGATGACCTTGGTTTATTTTTTGGTCAGCTTGGGGACTGTCAGGGATCTAATCTTGGGGGCCGGCCTGTTGTTTTCAGGGATCACTCAGGCTGGGTTTTTTGCGGGCAGAGCCCATCACAAGGGAGGAGCTAACTTGAAGAGGTAGGGAAAAAACTTCCTCACCCAGGACCACGGGCTGGCAGCCGGGATTATAGTTTCAATAACCCCTGTGAGGGTGATGTACACAATCCCAAACAGCTTACCAGTGTGGTCAGCTGGGAGGTTGGGTGAGGAGGAAGGCATTGGCTTAGGAGTCATGAGTGGTTCCATATAGAGGTTATAGGCAGGCAGATAGTTGAATTTGCCTCTAAACAGCTTAGGTTTTGATAGAATCCAAGGCCCCTGATGATTGTATCTAAAAGCAGATTAAATGTGGGCCAAAGAAACTAGTTCAAGGATCTTTTCTGGGTATAGTCCTTATACTTGGGCTTTAGAGGGTACTTGATGAAATGAATGGGACCAACAGGAGCGCCAGGAGGACAGATATCTACCGGCAGAGTGGCAGGAGGACCAGAGGATCTTGTACTGATTTGATAGATGGCAAAGACAAAATAAGGCAGTAGCTGTATAAGCCAAATTAACATAACCTTTATTCAAAAATTGGGAGAAGTTTGGAGCACAGGGTCCTTTGGTCTATATAGCACCCCACCTCCAAACTTAATATTTTCCATGGGGGTTCATCATGGCATTGGGGGGAGTGGGCCAGGGGGATCTGGGTTCTTGGGTTTAAAGGCAGCAAAATGGCACCTGGGTTGGGAGTTCTTTCATTGGTCAAAAATCTCAAGTTGGCAACTTGATTTTCTGGCTCTATGGTTGTGGTCATGGGGTTGGGCCACAGGCTACAGGCCCGTGCTTCCTCCTAAGAGTGGCTCTTGATTGACTACTGGTGTAGCCTTTAAACTCATGAAGATAATGGTTGGGATTTTGTTGCCTCCATTAGGCGCCTTGATTAAACCCTTATTTGGTGGGGTGATTGCCCAAGTTCGGCTGACCTCATTGTTTGGACAATCCCTTTTAACCTCAGCTTGTGGGGGCTCAACCTCAGAAAAACACAGGTGGGCAGCCCCTTGGTCCCCAGAGCTGGGGGTCCACGGTGGATCAGGGTTGGGGTTTGAATCCCGCTATAAGGCCTGGGTTTCAAGGGGAGATAATTGTCATTCCTGACAGGGATCCTAGGGTTTATACTCTGTGCCCTCTCACCTTGAGCTACTTGAACTGGTTGTGTAAGTGCAAACCCACTAATATTCTCTCCTCTCCTGTCTTTTTCATGAGTAGACACTTGTGTTGCACTAACTCTGTTCTTTGACCTGCAGGGGCAACTGCAACCAAAGCACACAGCAGCTGTATTGTTACTCTGTTGTTGTGAAGCTTTCTGTCAGGAACCCTGTTCCAACCATTTCTGACAACCACAGCAATGAATCTTTATGTTTATTAGTTATGAGCAATTCTGCTCCTAAATTTGATTGTCCTTTAGTCCTTTTAAATGAATTTTTAGTTGGTAGTAAAGTTAGCATATTACCTGAGTCCAGTCTTATTGAAATCCTTGAAATTTGGTGGGATTCCACTATGGGAATTGAACCCAGGTTTTCTTGCTTGCTTCCTGTTTGTCTAATCAAAGTTAGTAATTTGAATTCAAACTTACCTTTTGCTTTGCATCAGATAGAGCCTGCAGACAATCAAATGTTACGCCCAGGGCCCCCAAATGTGAATCCACTTTTGCTTTTGAAATCCATCACCACTTTGAAGATATAAGCTCTGCATTCAAAGTTAAACCTTTGAACATCAGGTTATCTTCTTCTGGTGGTTATTACAACATCAGAAGCTCCCCCAAGCTGTGACTTCTCAAACAGCTGGGGTAAATGACACCTAGCTGTTTGAGAAGGCCCATCAGGGGTTATTGGTTCTTTTAAAATAATTTTATTTTATTTTCAAGCCAAGCCAAGCTTCTCCTGCCAAGAACTCCTTCCCCAATATTATCCCCAAATCCCCTTGAACCTGCAAATTAGACATCTTTTGACAGACTATATAAGGCACCATCTTGTCAGGGTGTTTAATTGTTCAGTTAATAAAGTCAATTCCCTAAACACTAGTTGATTTTATTTTGCTTGTTTCCTTAATCTTGAAACCCAACACCATGAGATTACCCAAGTCTTCCCAATGAGAGCTATTTGGGTATAAATGGTTGCTCCTTGTGCAGGCCTTTACAGCAAGTGTATTTCTCAGAACCAGAGCCAATTCTGGGTTTTCCCCTCCTCACTACCTCAATAAGTTGTAGCGCCAAGTGATATCAGGCATATGGTACACCGCCAAACCCTTGTCCCAGAACCCCCCCCCCATTACAGAGAAACTGCATGTTATGGGCACCAGTCAGTCTGCTTTGCCCTCCTTATTACATCCCTTGGTTTTAGCCTTCCTTCTCAGTTACCTAGGAGCCTACTTCCTTTTGGAAAGATTCAATCCACTCCTTGGTCAATATTGTTTACTCAGATAACTATTCCATATGGGAATGGTCTCTGTCCCCATTGGTTCCCTGGTCACAGGTTGAATCCATCTGCGGCCATACACCTGATTGGTGGTATGTTTCCAAGCAGATGGGTTCCTGACACTTTCATTTTGGTATAAAAACAAAATAAAATTAAGACAGTTTATATATATAGCCTATTTAATATAATTTTTATCTGCCATATATAGTAGCATGAAAGCTAGTAGTCACTACCATTTATTTCAAGTTAGTTTTTTTAGATTTCTATATTGATTATTTTTGGTTGTAAATGTGTACTGTTACTCATATGTTTGGATAAATTTGATATTTCTATTAATTCTAATCCCAAAACAGACACACAGAATATTTATTTCCTTTGTGTATTCTAGATTATAATCTTAATTAGGACAAGTTGATAACAGTATTATAGATTCATTAATGTGGTTTGATATTTGATATTCAATATTTTTTGTCAGTTTCAGTTGCTATTGGGGTTCATTGTTGGCTCAAGTTTTTAACTTTTGTGACTGAGTTTCATGCCTTCACCAAAAACATAGTAAACATAGTAGATGTGTTCTTTGACTGAAACTCATGTGCTCTAGTGCTTGGTAAATTTGTTGTTTAATTATTATACATTTTTCCCAGTTTGCATAGGTTGTTGTGTGACTGGACTTTTTTTACCAAATAGCGCACATTTTCTATGGAATTCTCTTTTATTTAGATCTAACAAGGTGAAACTTGTTGTGTGACTGAACCTATGCACTCTAAACAGGATAATGTTTGTTTATCTCAATAGGTTTGAAAACTACTGTATTTTATTTTCAGATTTATTTTGTTGCATTCTTGACCATTTTTGCAATCTGGTACCTGGTTGGGCAGTATTTTTGTTATTTTCAAATCAATCTTCAAGTGAAACCATTTCACTTTTGTTCTGTGTTGAACTGGCTTTGCTGTGAGCTAGTATTTTTATTTATCTTAATAGGCTATAAAATTATTGCTCTTGATTTGAATTCTTGAAAAAAGGGCAGATGCTGGTTTTCTGGCTTTAGTTGTTGCCACATGGGTCTTGTTGTCTGAAAACATAATAAAAACAATGTCTGTTTGTGCATAGCCCTGGTTATTTTTCTGGTAAGAAACAGTCTCTGGGTGGTGTTCAAACAGTAGAGCACCAGCTCTAGCAGTGGGAACATATAGCTCTTCATCCTCCTGAGTGTAGTTGAAGCACTGGGTGTATACATTGGTAGTACTGGCCCCTTGTTCTTGGCTGTTGACTGCCACAAGCTCTTGATATTGAGTGTTAACAAAAGAGAGGCACTGTTGCTTGCAAAGATATTTAAAAACACAATAAATTGGTACTGAAAAGAGGATGTTATTTTTTGCTCATAGTTTGAGTATAAACTGAATTTTATTAACAAAATTATTATATATATTTGATTAATCTAATTAAAAGTATCAAAACAGCAGGGTCAATTCCTGGCAAAGCTCTTCACAATAGACCCTGCATGTCAAGAATGCTCCTTTGGAAAATCCTGACAACAATTCATTACTTGGTACAGTGGAAGAAAAACTTCCTCCTTTGTTTTTAATTGGGTCACCTAAAATAATCAGGTTAGTGGGTAGTAACTGCTCACTTTTACCTGAATTTGACGGTCCCAAAAGGCTTCCAGAACCAGTAGAAACAGCAACAGGATTTAAACCTGGGTCTTGGTCTCTTCTAGGCGCTTTTTCACCTAAGAGATTGATTAATAATATCATAGAGAGTGATTTGTTACCTTTTGAACTTAGTTCTAGCCAATCAGAAGTTACACTGATCCTTTCATTGGATTCTTTTAATGTTTTTGATGATACTGACAACCATTTTGACCTTGCTCTTGCTCTGAATTCTCTGTTGGCTTCTGTTTCTATTGTTGGTCCTTGTGCTCCTTCCCCAGTTAACACTGGGGAATAATTGGGGTTCTCCTGTGTTTTCCTGCCTGAAAGGCAAATTTATTAAGCAGTTAATGTTTTAATGTGTTTGAGGTCAGTTTAATTTGATCAAAAATGCAAATAATTCTAGCTTAATCTTCAACTGCTTAAGATCTCCAGTTTTCTCCAAATTTCTCTAAATTCATCTCTAAGTGATTGATCTCCTTTATTTTTATCTCCAGACTATCATTTAGCATTCATGCTATATAATGATGGTAAATTATTATCTTTTACTTGTTCAATCAACAAAGTCAATTTCCTTACCTACTTGACTTATTCTTTAGCCTGCTCTCCAGTCCTGAAATCAAGCACCATGATGCTACCCAAGTCATCCCAATGGGGACCATTTGGGTATAAATGGTTGGTTTGGTTGCTCCTTGTCCAGTCCCTTACAGCAAGCATATCTTTTGGAATTAGAGCAGATTCTGGTTCACCTCCTCCCAATTACCTGGACAAATTGTGGCGCCAAGTGGTACCAGGCGTATGGTACACCGCCACTCCATTGTCACAGAATCCCCCCATCACAGAGGAACCACAGGTCATGGGGGCCAGTCCGCCCACTCCTTCCTTATTTCATCCCTTGGCTTCTGTTTTCCTTCTAAGTTATCTTGGAGCTTACTTCATGTTGGGGAGGTTCAATCCCCTATTGGGTTGATACCGTCTTATTGGAGAATTGTTCCATATGGGGATGGTCTCCATTCCAATTGGTTCTTTAATCACAGGATTGAATCCATCTGCGGCCATACACCTTTTTGGTGGTATGTTTCCGAGTGGATGGGTTCCTGACACTGCATCACCCAAACTATCTTCCCCACCACCTAAAGGCAAATGCAGAAGTCAACTCAAGTTTTCAAAAAGGCAACAAGAACCTGTGGCAACCTCTACTCAGTGGACAGCTCAATTTGGTGCTTGACTCATTATAAGGATCAAGCCACCCCTTGTCTAATCCAATTGGTTGATTGTCCCAAGCTTGTTTCTCTTAAAATAATTCCCCCAAAACTGTATAAGTGATACATCTCAATAAAGATAATTATCTAGTTTCTAAAATATTTTCCCATGCAACTTACTAATACAGCACAGTTACAACAAAAGGCTGGATCTTAGATTTTGATAAACCTATTTCCCAAAAAAAGAATTCACTGGATCAACTGTGTATATTTCTCTCTCCTTTTTGGAGCTTGTTTTTATTCTAAATAAAGTGAAAATTCAGCATTTTTTGGTTCTGTCTGCTGTGTGCAGCCTTTGCACGCTTTTCATTTGAAGAGCATGTGTTTTAGTAAGCTTTTTCTGCGTGAATAATATACATTCAAGTGCAGTTTGGAATCTGGGATATCCATGGGCAAATTTGATTTTCTTTATGGTTTGGCTGTTTATTAGTGACTTTGTGCAGATTTTTTTACTGGTGCTTGATTGGTTTTGTGTGACACATTTGAATTATTGATGGCTTCTGTCCCCTGTTGCTGTCATGTTTAGCTCCTGGGGATGACATCCAGGAGGACACAGCAGGAAATCTTTATAACAAAAGATTTGAGGTTCAAAGCTAGCCTTGGGTTAGCCTTCAGGTCAAAATTAAGGGCATGTACCTTAATTTCCTGGAATACAAGATGAGGAATTCCTTTTGGCAAAAAGGAAAGGAAAAAGCTTGAAGAATATTAAAGCCAACGCAAATTTGGATAAACTTGTCTTTATTAGGAGAGTTGATTCTACTTAAATAGTATACAAGGGCTGATGATCACTCATTAGATAGACAGAGTGGCAGAGGGGGTCACATTGGGGTGAAGTCATACCAGGATCAGACAAAAGCAGGTATCATATTCTGGAATGGGTGGAGATTGGATCAGACCCATTTACAGAAGGCAAGAAATATCCAAAGTCAAAGCAAACCCAACCAAATCTTTGCACATATCACTATTTAAAGGCCATATCAAAATAGCATTAATGGCGCAATTTACAACATCTCCCCCCTTAAGATTGGACATATTGAGTTGATATTTGCGGAGAAATTTGGAATAAACTTGGGCAAAAGGACGGCCAGATGACAGCAGCTTCACAGTATACCCAAAGCCCTTCTTGAAGGTGACTTCACAAGGTCCTACCCAGAGGGAGTTTAATTTGTGGGCTCTACCTCCTGTGCAGCTCTAGTAATAGAGGACAAGGTCACCCACTTGGAATTCTGGAAGGGGGGGCCCTAGACGCATTGAAAGATGTCAGTTCTAGAGCCTTGACCCTATAGGCTGTTGAGTACGCTGTTGCCTGGATATCAATGATGCAATTGGTCAAGTCCTTGACATGGGTTTTGGGGTTTGTAGCAGCATCAACTTCAATCAAAGGGGGTCCCAAGATTGAGGGAGTTGTGGTTTCACGCTCATATAGCATGGTAAAGGGGGATTGTCCAGTTACTCAATGTCTGCTTAACTGGTATGCAAAAAGGGCAGCAGGAAGGAACATATCCCAATTGGCGGCATCAGAGAGAGTGAGTTTCCTCATGATGGACACAAGGGAGGAATTTTCTTGTTCAGCAGTTCCATTGGTTAACAGGTTATACAGTGAAGAGAAGGATTGATGAGAGCTCATAGCCTCTACAATAAATGTTATGAGGCAAGCACTTAAGTTGGTTCCATTGTCCAAAGCAGGACTTGAGGGCATCCATGACAGTAGAAGATATCTTACAACAAGAAATTAGCAGTGGTCCTGGCAGTAATATCTTTTGTAGCTCTGGCTTTGACCCATTTACTAAAATGGTCTACGGCTACCAAGATGAACCAATATCCAGACTTAGAACAAGGGAGAGGCCCAACAGCATCAATACTCTCAGTGTGGAAGGCATGCTTAGGGGGGATGAGCTTGAATCAATGTTGGGAAGGTCAGGGTCATTGGAGCTGACAAGAATGACAGGAGGTGAGGACGTCAGGGATTAAGAGGCGCATGTTTTCCCAGTAGAAGTTCTTTCACAACCAGTCATGAGTTTTTTCTATACCCCCATGCCCAGTATCAATGTGGGCTTGGAGGATAATGGCTATTAGCATACTAGGGCAAACAAAGGGCAGATAGACATTGTTGATTTTCTTGAAGAGTTGTCTATCTCAAATCACAGTATATTTTGATAGGGCCTGGAGTGCCAATTGGATGTCTTCTGGCTCAGTGGTCCAGAAGTTGGAATACCCTATTAATTCATACAGGCAATCAGTGTCAGAAGAATGAATAGCTAGTATAGGAATCCTTGACAATCCATTAGTGTTATGATGTTGCGCACCAGGGCAGTGGGCCAAAGTGAAATTGTATCCTTGCAAGCAAAGAGCCCAACATGCTAATTGACCTTCAGGCTCCTTTAATTTCTGCAGCCACTTAAGGTAATAATGATCAGTGACTGCAGTAAAATGAGTTCTGTAAATGTAGTGTCAAAACTGTTTCACTGCATGCAACACTGCTAGGCATTCCTTTTCAGTGATACTATAGTTCTTCTTGTGTTTGTTGAGGACTTGCAAATAATAGGTCACAGGTTGATCTATGCCCTCATTGTCAAGCTGGGCTAAAACGGAACACATAGCTACTCCAATAGCGTCAGTGTAAAAGATGAACTCCTTATCATAATCAGGGTAGACTAGGATGGAAGCCTCTTTAATCTTGGCCTTCAGCGCTTCAAAGGATTGCTGTTGGCTGTCAGTCCACTCAAAGGGCACATTGCAAAGGAGTTGGACTAGAGGTTTTCTCAATTAAGCAAAGCCAGGGAGTAACTGGCAATAGCATCCCATCATGCCAAGAAACACTTGTAATTCCTGTAGGTTGGTGGGAGGCAGCATATTGCCAATGGCTTCCACCTTATTATTCATGGGGTGTATTCCAGTTTAGGTGACCTCATGCCCAATAATTTGAGTTGTTCTTTAAAGAAGGAGCACTTGGAGGGTTTGAGCTTTAAGCCAGCCTCTTGAATATTGATGAAGACAGCCTTGAGAGGGTCTAAATGATCAGTAAAGGTGGAGCTGAACAAAGTGATATTGTCAAGATATACGAGGACACAGGAGAGCTTTAGGTTTTGTAAAATAGAGTCCATGGCTTGTGGGAACGTAGCTGGGGCATTAAAAAGTCCTTGGGGCATTTGAGTGGGTTTGTAGAGGCTGTAAGACTTCAGACTTTTTCAATAAAACTGCAGTTGTATCAAAGCCTGTGATCAACCATCACCAACAAACTACTATTTTCCAAGGATACAAGAGATACAGCTAGGATTGAGACAATAGTTTTATTGATGATCCTAAACATGAGGAGATTGAATTTCTTGGAATAATAGAGCTGTGAGGGTTTTTATACCCAATTCTATGAAAAGGAGATGATAGGAGAATTATGCTTAAGCAAGATTAACTCATAATTCCAAATTGGAAATATATTGTCAAAAAATTAAGATTCTGAAAGCTGAAATTGAGAGCTTTTGACTGACATCAATTTTGGCTGAAATGGTTCAGGATTTGCAGAAATAAAGGCAACCAAAGATGGTAAAGGAGAAACAAACAAACAAACAAACAGAAGTCGTGGCATAAATATCAACAAAATAGGAAATATCAGTTGAGAATTAAATTCTCAGTCCTGACAGAGGCCCTCCAAAGTGATAAGGGCAGCCTTTTCCTGGTCTTTGGGATACAAGTCAACCTGCCAGTAGCCCAAAGCTAAGTCTATAGCAGAGAAATTTTTGAGCCCTCCAATTATCTGAGAGCATTGTTAATCCTAGGTAACGGGTATGAATCCTTTTTTGTGAGAAAATTCAGACGGCAGTAATCCATCACAATGTGGTGGCCTCTGTTCTTCTTGAGGATCAACAAGGGGGAGTCCCATGGACTTTAGTAAGGGGAAAGTAGTCCAGTGTCTAATAGTTTTTTGAGTTCTTTAAAAACCTGGGCATCCTCTACTCTACTGCGGCGGTAAGGCTTGGCAAAAAAGAGCAGCACATCACCAGTATCTATCTGATGGATGACCCCCTTGGCTAGGCCATAGTTTGTAGGTCCAGAGGCAAAGATATCCTTAAACTGGTTGAGCAGTTCTACCACATCTTTTTTTGGATGTGTGACAGTTGGGGGAAATCAGCTGTTGTGAACAAGGAGAGAACCTGAGGGTTTTCCTCAGGTAGATTAAAGTTGCTTAAGGTTCCAAAAGGGTAGAGGGACGCCACCTGTTCTGCCCTTAATATGCGGCCATGCCCTACAACTTGTCTCTGAGATACATGCATAGGAAAAGCAGTCAGGTTATCCAGCAACAACTTTACAGGTTTCTTATGAGTTTGATCTAAGATCCCCAGGCATAACCAAGGCTCCTTGCGGCTTAGAGATTCAGGAGAGTATAGTTTCAGAAAAGACTTTTCAGGCAGCTTGTAAGAGATCTGAGAGTCTATAATCACTTGGGAGCCTGAAGGTATGGTGACAGCTGCAGGGGCAAGGAGAGGCACACCTTCCTCTGAAGGACAGGAAGGAGGGGGGATGCATGTTGGATTAATGAGTTCTGTACTTGAGCAAGAAGATACCTGTGGGGTACTCAAGCACACATGTCTTAAGGTGTTTGCCTGGGAGATGTGGAGGTTCTTCAAAAATTAAAGGGACTTCTATACTAAAAGTGATAGTTATCTATCTCAAAGGTTTAAAATTCCATTATATTCTCAGAGTAATTGCTTATCAACTAGGAGATCATAGCTTTTTGTCTAGGACAACAGTGGGGGAAGCAATGAGAAGCTTTCCAAACCTCATGGGCAGGGCGGAGTAGGCACCAATGGCTCAAGTTTGAGCCATGCCAGCAGTACTGTAGTATTGAGTGTAGTTAAGGTCAGGGTCCAGCTTAAGCTTTTTCATTAGCTTGGATGATACCATGTTGACTGGGGAACCTGTATCTAGGATGGCCTTAATCTTAACCTTCTGGATTGATACTTCCACACAGATAGTATCTTTCCTGAAGGGGGTAAGACAACCAGAACGTCCTGCGCTGCTTCTAGCTCCTTTTCCCACTTTGCTAACATGCATCTTATGGCAGGAATTTCCTTATAAAAAGTCTGCAACAGGAGAGACACAGACACATTATGGAAGAGAGCCTCAGCCAGCTCAGCAACTTCTTCAGAAGAGTCTACCAGGACAGGAGTTCAATGACCCTGGGCTAAGTAAGGGCGAGCTACCATGGCCTTGGCTTCACTTGCAGGGGGCAAGTGGTAGTTGTGGTTCTCCATGAACAAAGCTTGTAAGGGACTGACACAGTTTCCAGGACAGCCAACATGAAGTAGCCATAACTATCTGATTCATTTCAGTCAGAATCTTCAGGTTCAGAATCTCTGGACAGATCATGAAATAGGTGAAGGATATTTGGGCCAGACAGAGGGGGATATTCCTTGTCAGAGGGAGGATCAGGAGGAGACAGGTGAGATTAATCAGCAGAGAACGTCTCTGCCTCTAAACTGACTTCTCTTTTCCTGCTTTTTCCTTTGGGTTGCAACCTTCTACCTGAGGGTTGGTACAGGTACATGAGTGGTGTTCTATTTAACCACAATTGTGACATCCTTGTCTCTTAGGCTATCTGCTTGAACCCAGAGTCATAATGCGCAGAGTACAAGAGGTGGTTTCAGCGTTGTTGGTCTTATTCTTGCAAACCACAGTACCCCTGTGGGTCAAATGCATGTCTTGCAAGAGGTTCTTAATACTCTTCATGGAAGTAAGAGAGGCTTTGTGCTCCTTAAAGTGCAGGCACAGAAGCTGATTCACCTTCAAAGCATTTGAGCATGTTGTGTAGGCTTCACGGGGGGGGTTAACTGAAAACTGGTAATTAACTGTTGTCCTTCAATATAGACACAGTCAGCAAACTCAGCCAGGGTTTCCTTGGGCTTAAAGGCAATGTGCAAAAATGAATCTTTCTTGACCTCCAAGCTGAGATCTCCTCCAAATTCCTCAATCAGGAGATACTTCATGCCCTCCCAAGTAATAATAGAAGTGAGCTCAGGGACTACAGCTTCTTGGCACGTAGGATGCAGGTAGGTAAGAATATGCTCCTTTTTAAGCTTATCAGTAGCCCTAAACATTGCAGTTTTGAAAATTGCCAGAAAGGCAGCAATGGTAGAGGTTTTGGGATCAAATATCTGCTTGAAGGAAAGCTTATAGTTGGGGTCAATGGACAATGAGGTGGATTGACTGTTGTCACCTGGGTTGAGGACATTGATGTGGGGGTTGCCCTCAAACTCAGATTTGGTAGCAGGTTGTCTAGCCCAGAGAAGTTGAAGGCTATCTTCCAGGGTATCCAGTGTAGAGCTGTTTTGTCCACTGATATCTCTGGCAGTAGCAGCAGCAGCTCCAAATTCATCAATCTTAATCTGTTGCACAGCTAGTGTACCAGCAATCCCATTGATACAAGGGGCCAGGGAAGTTGCTTGAGCAGTCAAAGGGGCAATATGTCCATTTATTGTTTCTGTCAAGCAAGAGAGGTCTCTATACCTCCCTTTTGAGTGCATCTTGCCTATCCACAACAACATTTGTTACTTCTGCTAGCTGGTCCAAGGCGAGAGCACAGTTGACACGGGGTTGGCCTTCAAAGCCAGGGCAACACCCATGGTTGGTATGGGTAGGAGTATCAGTGACCTCAGCCTCTCCTTAACCATCAAATTCAGAGGACAAATCATTAGGATCAGAGAGGGGCTGCGTCAAATACTCAATTTCACCTCACAAGGTAGCTACTTGGTTGGTTAGCAAGGCAATACAAGGGTTGGGTGTAGGCTCTACTGGCAGAGGGTTTAAAACATAGGCTTGATGTTGAGTAGTGGCTTTGAGTTCAACTATGGCTTCTTGTACCTTAGCTTCAAAGGCAGACGGGACCTCCTCAACAGGAGCAGGAGGAGTTACTTCAATTAAAGCTACTTTATCCTCAACATAGTTTTGAACCTGATACAGAGTGTCTCCTAACACAGCCTTATCAAGACCATATTTTTGGTGCAGATGTTGGCCCCAATTATTGACATGGGTCCCAAGCAACTTGAGTTGGGAATTAACATGCTCTCAAAATTGATTGAGCTCGTTAACAAAAGTCTCAAAATCCTGACAATACTTTTGAAGAGTTGCTTCTATCTGCCAATGCCACTTAGCTTGGTGATCATCCAGTTTGCACAGTTATTCCTTAATATATCCAGTGAGCAAGGAGCAAAGATAGTTCAATGACAAGGTTAACTACTTCTGTGAAACCAGCAAATTGTGCTGGTTATCTGAAATACAAGCAAAGAGGCTATGAGACCATTCTTGACAAGCCATATTTTTTGCATGGTTGTTTGAGACAGCAATGGCTACAGCAGTCAAAAGCTGTTTCTGAGATCCTAGTGCTAATTGATGATGAAACAAGGCGGGTTGGATAAACTGATTAACTAACACACCAATAGTATCCATCAATTTCATCAGCGCGGGGGAAAGACCAAAGTCCAAGAGGAAGGAGTACAGGTCCTCAGAAGCATGCCCAAGACAGAGACCAGGGATAGTGTGCATTGCCATAGTGCTTGAATGGAGGAGAGAGCAAGCAGCAACGCAAGCTTGCTCATAGTTGAGAGAGAAAGCTGGAAGGGGGCCCAGGAAGGCCCGGGGGACAGCACCAGTACCATTGGGGTTAAGGGGGCATCAGTGATATCTTCTTCTAGAGGGGGGCTAGAAACTTTAGGTTGATTGGGTACTTCAGAAATAAAGGGGGAAGGACCAGAGAATGCACATAAGAACGGGGTAACCAAGGGGCTTGCAGCCCCTGTAGTGAGCACTATTTTGTCATGTTTGGCTCCTGGGGACAACATCCAGGAGGACATGGTGGGAAATCTTTATAACAAAAGATTTGAGGTTCAAAGCTAGCCTTGGGTTAGCCTTCAGGGAAAAATTAAGGGCACATACCTTAATTTTCTGGAATACAAGATGAGAAATTCCTTTTGGCAAAAAGAAAAGGAAAAAGCTTGAAGAATATTAAAGCCAACACAAATATGGATAAACTTGTCTACTATTTAAGTAGAATCAACTCTCCTAATAAATACAAGTGCCAATAATCACTCATTAGGTAAACAGAGTGGCAGAGGGGGTCACGTTGGGGTGAGGTCATACCAGGATCAGACAAAGGCAGGTATGATATTCTGGAAGGCAACAGCGCCAATGTCAACACTAAAAATGCTGGCAGTGGCCATGTTGACACTTTTAATGTCAACACTATAGTAAAGTGATGACCCGGTTTTACTAAATGTCGTTTCCTGGATGTTGACACTTTTTTAATTAACAAAAAATTTACCCTGAACATTTTTAATATAAAAAAATATTTTAAAATACATTATTATACTAAAATGACCTCAGAGAGTTCAAAACTGCAATAAAAAATACTATAAGTAATAAGAATAAGGAGATATAAGCAATTATTTTTCAATTTACTATATAAATTACACTCTTTATTATAAAATTATTTTTATTCCCATAAAAATTAAAATTCCAATGAACCAAAAAAAAGATATTTTATATATCATAATAACTACAAAATATAAAAAAATTCTAATTTTAATTTATTATACTTTATATAAGCATAACTGAAAATATCTCATAGCTTAAAGATAAATTAAAAAAATATAAGATATTTCTTACAAAACCACATTGAAACTGTATCTGAAACTTACCATTTATATCTAAAAAGCTTAGTACTATCCAAAAAAATTAAAAAATTAAAAGTTTAAAAGTAAAAAATGTATAGGCAAAGCAAAGCAAGGTTTATTAAGCTAATTAAAGCCACCAGCAAGAGCAGTGGCAACGTCCTCAAGGTACTTCTTTATCTCTGCCACCTTATACTTTTTCTTCACCACCTTCTGAACGTCCTCCTGGTAGTCCTGCTCCTTGGACTTTTGCTTTTTGGGGGCCACCCAGTCGGCCAGGTCACAAAACTTGGAGACAGTCCAGGCCTGCTCCTCCTGTAGCTTCTGGAAGAACTTGTTATATTTGGGGGTTGACCCAAACTTCACCTTCAGGTGCTTGTGCCAAACCTCAAGGCTAGAGGTGGTCTTCATCTCCCTCTTGAGGCAGGCGCCTTGACAGTTCCAAGGGGCAGCGGCCCCGCTCTTACCTCTCTGGACAGTCACCTTCTTGTCCACCCATTGGCGCTTGAAGTAATCCAGATAGCCTTTGAAGATGATGGAGTGCTTCTTCAAGTAATCATCCTTCAGGAGGGCCTCAAAGCCAAGCCCAGTATGCTCTGGGCGCACAAAAGCCAAGGCAGCAAACTGAGTCAGGGCAAAGCGGCACTTCCTCTTACCATTTTTAAGATACTTCTCAAAAAGGTCCTTCTCACTCTTGAGATTCTTGGCAAGGGCCACCCTAAAATGGAAGAAACAGCCCTGGACTTCTCCATTGAAGGTGGCCTGGAAGGCTCTGAACTGAGCCTGCTTGAAGTTCATTATGATAACTTTTGGTCCAAGTGAGCACGCATGAGCTAGCTGCTCAGCAGCTATGATTGACTCATCTTTCTCAGCAGAGGAGGGATTTGCCCTTGTGGTGTGAGTGGGAGGGGGGAGCTGGTTGGTGGGAAGGGAGCTCAAAGCATCCCGGACAATCTTGAAGGCTCTGGTGTAGACTTCAGTCTTGGCACCAGGAAGAAGAAAGAACACAAGAGGGATGACCTGGTCATTAAACTGCCCATGCAGGACCCAAAGCTGCTTGAAGAGAGAGGGGCAAGTAGCAAATGTGCGTCACACAGCCAGGTAGTAGCAGTGTTCAGCTGCTCCAGGTTTTGGGTTGTGGTGTAGGCTACAATCCTATCCTCCACTTCCTGCCCATTGTCATGGAGCAGGAACATCTCACCATTTTCTGTCTTCTTGAGGGCATCTGTGATGATAAGGTCCTTGATGCTGGTGGTACTCTTGGCCAGGGGATTGGAGGCTTGACGCCTATCACTTACAAACTTGACCAACTGATTGTGAGTTGGAACCCTCTTCAAGTTGGTTGGGGAGAGGTACTTGCAAGCAAGCACGGCCAGAAGGGTGGCAGAAAGATCTTTGGAGGTGGGCATCACCTGCACCAGATACCACTTGAGAAGGCGGGCTATGGTGGTGTTGAGCATGATGAAGGTATGCTTGCCCTTGATGGTTTGGACCAGGTCCCAGTGCTCAGTGTTGAGCTGCACTGGGCAGGAGCGGTCCTCATAGGTGCAATGGCGGCTCTTGAAGCCCTGGTTGGCATTGTTGCAGCTGAAGATATACCCATTGGCCACCATGGCTGGCCCACCCTTTACGCTCATGATTGGGAATTATTTGGGCAAGGAAGAGGGAACCTTGAATTTGCCGTCAACGTTGCAGATGTTGTGGGCCAACAGAGGGTCCCAAGGGCCAGCAGGAGCATGGCGGAAGCCAGGGAAGTAATTGGGGCGAGGCTTTGAATCATCCCCAGATGAGCTTGAAGGGGGGGGAGTTTGGCGGGGGTGGGGAAGCAGAAGGGGGCTTATTGTGGTGCTCCTCATGTGCAGGAGACTGATCTTTGGGAGGGGTCTTTTTGCCTTGCCACTTTTTCTTGGTTGGCTCCTCATCAGAAGCCGAGTTGTAGAAACTGTGCTCTGTAAGAGAGCCATTAGTTTCCTCTCCCCCAGTGGAGTGAGCAGGTCTCTTCTCAGGAGAGGGCTCAGGGGAGGGCTTTGGGGATGGTTTGAGGGTGGCCTTCTTTGATGAGACAGGCTTCTTTTTGGTGAGTTTGGTTGGCTTTGAAGGACGCTTGGTTCCTTTGGGCTGTTTGGAAGTGTTATTGTACTAAAATAATAAGTGAAACGGTTTAAAATAAAGCAATGTATATAAAAAACAAACAAAATAACTTAAAAAGCATAATATACAAAAAAGTAAATCTTAGATGGCTTTTATTGGCATTTAAAAGTTAAAAAATACTTGTATATTTTTTTCTTTTATTATAGTTTTAAATAAAAAATTAAAAGTTAAGATATTTATGTGAAATTATTATATTTAGATATAGATTTTATTTTAAAAATTAGAAAATATGAAAGAGCAAAGTTAAAAATACAACATATCAAAAAATGAGAAGTTTTTATTATGTAAAACATAAAGTTTTATATGTGAGAACTGAAAAGCGTTGACATTATGAGTGACAATTAGTAAAAAAAAGCTGAATTCTCACTGTCAATTACAAAAATTGTAGACATTATTTTTGACAACATTGTCACTGTCGACATTTTTTTGAAAATTTACTATGTTTTTCATAGTACGCTTAATTAAATTTAAGTGGGCTAGCAAAAATTAACCATTTTCTGTGTGTTTTTGTTCACATATAAAAATTAAAAAAAACATATAAAAATAAGTTAAAAAAGTCTCAAGGTTCTTTATTTCTTTATTAAAAATTATATTTTAGGGGTGGTAATATGACATTTTACCATTGCACTTATATGAAGTTGTTAAGAAGTTGTATTCAAGTATTCAAAAGGGTAAAGTGTCAACAACATCACTTACAATATTCTTTATATGAGGTGACATATTAATCTAGGCTTAATTGCGCCACTCTAATTTGCTTAACTCCACCCCAGGGGATAATCACAAGCAAATAAACGACATTTACAAGTGTTGACATTATTTTTAATAATAAATTCTATAGTAACTTACATAGTAACTCACGCTTAAATTATTGGATCACTGTTAGCCACCAATCCACTTAATATATTAAAGCTGTAATAAGTGCCACATAAATATTTATAACATGAACATTTCAACAATCAACTGTATGTGCACTGTCTTTTTCAATATAATAATTCAATAAAAAAATATTTTTAAATGTGAACTTATTTTTTTACTGTAGATGTTTCAGTTTTGTTATTAAAAATAAGTTATGCTTAAAAAGTGTCGACATTGACACTTTTACATTGTGAAAATGAATAAAAAAATAAACTAATTTTTATTAGTAAAAGTAAAGGAAAAATCTGGTTAAATTGGGTTTTTTATTAAGCTTAATATTAAATTGTGTCAAGATGGCCACAATTTTGTCGTGTTTTCTGGGTCCACACCCCTGAATGCTTTAAAAAAAAAGAATTAAGCTAGCGCAACTAGCAAAAAACATAGGAGATTTAGAGTTTTGAGTTGACAGTGGCCATGTCAACAAAGTGTCGACATGGGCGTTGTTGCCTTCTGGAATGGGTGGAGATGGCAACCGCCAGAATTAACTCATTCTGCAAGTTGACTTACTATGTGTTGATAATCAGAATTAAAAATACTTTAATGTCGACAGCATTGAAAAGTCAGAATTAAGTTTTAACTCATGCAGACTACTAAATGTCAACACTTTTTTAATAAGCAGAAACCTGTTTCCTGAACATTTTACTTAATGAAGATTAAGCTTCAAGATATTTTTTAGGGTAATGTGACAACATAGATTTTAAAAAGTCCATAAAAAGTTATACATGACAATTAAAAAAAATCATAAAAATACACTTTTATTTTATTTTATTATGAAATTAGCTATCTTTACTATAATAACTTTTTTCCCACTTACAAAAACAAAAAAATCCAATACACAAAAAGATACTACATAAAAAGTTACACATTATAGCAAAATATAACAATCATAAACAGTAATATAAAGTTTTTTCTATATTGAAAACTACAAAAAAACATATAGTTTACTAGTAAAATACCAATATAGGCCATGTAATACAGTCTAAAGCATCAAACTATCAATAGAAAATCAATGATTTTATAAAAACAGTATCATAAATTATTAATTAGTTATTTAGAGTAACTATTTATTTAAAAACATTATACTTAACATATAAGAACTATATAAAAAATTAGGCAAAACTCAATAAATTTAATTGAAAGCTAGACTGTGATCACCTGGTTGCCATTAAGAACTGTGGCAATCTTCTTGATGTATTCCCCAATCTCTGAAAGCTTATACTTGGCCTTGACAATGTCCTTGATCTTCTCTTGATACTGTTTCTCTTTGGTGGTACTCTTCTTCTTGGATGGAAAGCTCTCAATATCTCTGATGGATGCAACAGTCTTCCCCTGTTGGACTTTGAGGTGCTCATAGAAGGTGTTGTATCTGGGCTTGATTCCAAAGGAGGACTTGATATGCTTATGCCAGCCCTCTAAAGATGAAGTAGTTTTCATCTCATCCTTAAGAACTGCCTGATAGCAGTTCTAGTTGGCTTTGGCTCTGGGCTTGCTCCAGCGCTTAGTGACCTTACGTCCAATCCACTGTGGTTCATAATATTTAATGAAAGGGTAGAAGGCACCATCATGTTTCTTGGCATATGAATCCTGGCATAGAAGCTCAAAGGCATGTCCAGTATGCTCTGGCTTTACAAAGGCTAGTGCTATAAACTGCTGAATTAAGAACTTGCACTTTCCTGATGTATCTAGACAGTGGAGCTTGCTGAGCTCAGGTAGACCCTTTAGTTGCCTGTTGACAGCCTGTCAAAAATAGAAAAAACACCCCTGGACCTCTCCATCAAAGGTATTTACAAAAGCGTTATACTGGGCAGTTTCATAGTCCATGATTATAGTTGAGGGTCCAAGTGCTTTATCTTGAGCTTCTTTTTCTTCAGCAAGGGTGGCTTCATCCTTTTCATCATCATCTGGATTGGCTCTAGTGTTATGGCCAGGGCAACTCTTTCTATTATTGGGTAGGGCTTTGATGCCCTCCTGAAGGATTTTAAAGGCCCTTATGTAGATCTCTTCTTTTGCCCCAGGAAGCAGAAAGTAGGCAAATGGGAGCACCTTACCTTCAACAAGGGAATTTACAACCCATAGTTGGTAAAAAAAGCGGGGGCATACTGCAAAGGTACCGTCACATAACCAGGTCTCTGAATCTCTTAACTGCTCCAGGTTCTGTTGTGTAGCATAGCATATAATTTCTGCCTCTGCTTTAGGCTCTCATCATGTAAAAGGAATACCTCATCACCATTGAACATCTTTAACTCCTCTGTCAAGACTAACTCTCCTTGGACCATGGCAGATTTCTTATGGGGGAATAGATCACAGTGTTTGTCACATATGTACTTCACTAACTGGTTGCGGTCAGGGATGAGCTTCAGGCTCTCATTACTTAGGTGTGTGGTGGCCTTAACTGCCAGATCAGAAGCCTTGACGTCTTTGGAGACTGGGACCATTTGGTAGAGGTACCACTTTAGAAGCTTTTCAATAAGATTTATTGGAGCATTGCATGTGTGCTCTCCTTTTTCACTAGTGACTTTATCCCATCATTCTGTATTGATCCTGGAAGCGCAGCTTCTATCTTCACATATATAATGCTTGCTTCTTCCTGCTCTTTTCTGATTGTTGCAATTGAAAACATAGCCATCACAGACTAAACTTGCACCTCCTTTGACAGACATTAGAGGGGAAACCTGAGGGAACTTCTTTGGGAGCTTAAACTCTCCTTTGATGTTACATATATTGTGAACCTTTAGGGGATTCCATGGGCCAATTAGTGCTTGATGATAGTCAGAAAGATAATCATCAGGATCTTCTTTATTGATACTTGATGAGGAGGATGGAGGTGAAGATTTGTTGGGCAGTGAAGGGGAATTATCTGGAGTTGGATTCTTGCGCTTCTTGGACTGGGATGAGCTTGATTCCTTGGGGCTTGATTCCTTTGAGCTTGATTCATCTGGGCTTGACTGGGGTTCTGGACTCTTGGGTATCTTCTTTATTCCTTGCTTGTTTATTGGAACCTCATCTCCTTCTGATTGGTACCAGCTTGGAGAAGAGGAGGGGGTAGGGGAGGGCTCTTTGCTTTCAGAGTCTGGCATCTTCTCCTTTGTCTTCTGTTTTTTTGAGGACTCTTTGGCTGTTTTTTTGTTGGGGTAGGAACTTTGGGCCTTTCCAGAAGCTTTGGGTACTTTCTTGGTTGACTTGGGGCTCTTTTGTGGCTTCTTGGAAGATTTGTCTTACAATAATTAGAGTATAGTTCATAAAGTAAGAATAATCATGTGAAACATGAATAAAATTAAATAATAATCACTTGTTTTATTTTTTATTATGAATTAAATAGTTTATAAAAGTATGGAAAGTAATTTTAGAGCTAGTTTATTAGTAAAGAATAGAGAAAAACCATGTTTAAATAAAAAGTTGCCATTCTGGTAGTCATAATAGTCAAAAATATTTAATTTAGTTTGTCAGCATAAAAAAACGCTTTAATTTTGACGTCAATATACTGACAGTCAGCATTAAAGTAGAAAAACACTATGTAAATCACTTATAAAGCTTGGTTAATATTTTCCAGAGTTGGTTTTTTAAGGCCAAAATTGACTATTTTTAAATTTAAAAAATTTAAAGATTTGCATATGTAACTTATGAAAACTAAATAATAGGGATTGTAGAGGGAAGTCTAAAGTACAGCCCTGGGTACTTTGGCCTGAATTACCATACTATTGTATGTGTGCTTTTTGTTAAGCGGCAGTGTTTTACTAATAAACAAGTGAAGATGTCAACATCCAGGCAGTCAGTGTTCTTTTATAGTAACTCTCATATTAAATCTTGCCTAAATTATATCACTTTGTTTGCTTAGTTGAACCCCTTTGTTGCAATTTAGGCGGCGCGTCAATTTGACACAAAGTCAACATTATAATTACATATATAAATTCTAGTTTTAACATATGCGTTTTGGCTTAAGTAGACTTCCAGAAATAAGCTATAGTTTATCCAGTGAGTTTAAAATAACAGTAAATATCTAAATAATACAAAGAATGCTCTGAAAATTGGCACATGTCTTTGTTCAATGCTTATATTATTATTTATTTAATAAGAACAGTAGTATAAAATATAAAAAATAGTTATTTTTAGAATATTGTATAATTTATTAAGAAACTTATGGATTCTTATTTGGGGTGACATCCAGATATTACTTACTGTAGTCAACCTTAATGTAAAAGTACAAAGAAACTTACATTTTCATAGTAAATTATATTAGTTTTTTGGCTTAAAATTAAGCCTTTGTTTAAATGGTGTCGACATTATGTCTGTTCCTTTTTAATTTTGCAATTCTGACTTAATAATTCACTATGAAAAATTAGCTTAGTTTTGGAAATGCCCGATTCCAGCGGATAAATACTAAAATAATGTCGATATTCAGTGAGTCAACTTGCGGAATGAGTTAATTCTGGCAGTTGCTGTGGAGATTGGATCAGACTCATTTACAGAAGGTGAGGAATTTCTGAAGTCAAAAGCAAACCCGACCAAATCTTCACACATATCACTATTCGAAGGCCATATCAAAATAGCATTAATGGCGTGATTTATGACAGTTGCCATCAGGAAAAAAACTTGCACCAGCTATATTTTAATCTATGTCTAACTTCAGTTTGCTCTAATCTGACTTTGATATGTCCATCTCAACAGCTCTGAAAAGTACAGTAACATATATATTTTGCTAGTGAAACCAAAAATTCTAAATTTCAGTTGATATATTTATTATGATCTAAAAAGTGTAGAAGGCAAAGAGTTATTAAATCGGTTTCAGAAACACTGTACTGTGTTTAATAATAAAGTTAAGCTAAACCCCTATTCTCATATAAATATTTTTTACTTACAAATCAAGGCACCAAAATCCAACAATTTGTCGGAAATAAAATTGTTGGGAATGAGGTGGGTACCAATAGTAAAGACTTTGAAAAACATTAGAAAAAATTCAGTCTGATATCAAGTGATGATATTCTTATTAGAGCTGCTGACAGATAAATGTATATCTAATATAAGTTAATGTAAGATAAAATCAAAATACAGCTCTGGGTTAGCACTATAATCTAATTGGTAATAAGAAGCTTTGAGACTCAACATTTAATCTTTAATGAGTACATCAAGAGGATGGTCTTTTGGACAATAACTTAGTTGAAAACATGAAACAGCACTAAAGGTTGGTACTACAAGAGTATCAATTGTCTCATTCATTAAGTATTATTGTCTTTGGCATACAAAGCAACTTTAGGCTAAAATTTAGGTGGTATTTGAAATATGGTATTTAGAAAAAATAAATCTTTCCTTATGGGTGTTAATCTAAGTTATTCTGAGATAATAAGATGACATAGTTAAATTGATTTGAAACTTTACTTGTAAGGAGAAGCATTTTATCGTAAGTGGCAGGAAAAGGTATTAAACGCTGTCTATTAAAAATCAAATAAAGCAAGCTAAAACATGTTGAAAATGGGTTTTGCAGACTAATTTAATCGTGTTGGCAAAAAATAAGTATCAACATGATAGATCAGTAAGACATGGCAGGTAGCATAAAGGGATCCTTTGATTTAATTTTCAAGTTTTTTTAAAACACTGCAAATTTGGATCTTTATAAAAGCCAAGTAGAAATATATCGGGATTATAAGATTTAAACATAGTAAGTAAGCAAACTTTCAGAGAAACATGAGAAGTGGACTTTTAGAGCATGGCACAAGAAGACTGATAAAAGACAAAATATGTATAAAGTAAAAAGACAAAGGAAAAAAGAATTTATATTTTTATTTTTTTTTGACATTGAATTTAGTTAAAATGCGTTGCAATACAAGTCTCATGAATAAATAAAATGCAAAACAATCACTAATATTACACACCAAGTTCAACCTTAACTTACCTTCAAAGTCACAAGGAATATCCAACACGTGGGATGGTTCGACGGGTTTTGTACCGAAAGGTTTTAAGATTTGTTAATCCCAAACCGTTCAGCACGCTTAGCTAATTTTGCGGAATCTTCGGGGCTAAGTACGAAAGTAGGGGTCGAGGTGACAGTAGAATTCGGCTTAAATCTCTTTGCACGAGCCTCTAGCTTTTTCTTTTCCTCAGTTGGGGCAGTAGCAATGGAATTGGAGGTAGCTTTTTTGGGGTTTTCGCTCCCGAGCACCTTACGCTTTGACTTCTTTGAACTGGAGGAACTAACGATGCCGAATCTCTCAGCGCGTAAGCGAAGTTTTTCTTTTTCATCGATAGCAGAGAGGGCTTTGAGACTGGGGGCCAGGTTTTTTCCGATATCAGGTGTAGGAGTTGTGCTGGTGGTAGGACTACTTTCTTTCATTGTGTTAAAACGTTCAGCTCGTTTACGGCGCTTTTCGAGTTCCTCTTCGACACTAAGGGGCTTAGTGGCCACAGTTTTTGGAGGAGTGGTAGAAGAGGCTGCTGTGCCAAACCTCTCAGCACGACGACGGCGCTTTTCTTCTTCGAGTGATAAGTCAATGTCGGAGACTTTACGGGATGAGCCAGAGTCAGCGTCGGCTTTTACAGAGTCCTTCTTGGGAGGCAAAGGAACCTTCGGGGTGGTATCAGAGACAGTGTCAAGGTCTAGGATGCCGTCACTGACAGCTCCTGTAAGATCGAGGGAGCTAGTGTCTGAACTGTTCTGAGCCCCTTTTGGAAGCTCATTGGTTAAAGGTTTGACATCCTTGAGGGCACCTTTAGAGATGGCGACTTCGGACTTAAGAACTTTGAGGCCACTGTCAGGTGCTTGGGAAGCGGAATCTTGTTGCTTGACCATTTTTTCTTTCACGAAGTTGGAGAGTAAATTAACTAGTGCGAGTTTATCTGACGAACAGAGTGTAAATCCAGTCAAAAAATCAAGAAATGCTCAGAGAAATTTAGCTCAGTGGGATGTAAATAATGGCTCCACGTACGATCTAAGCTTGCCAAGGTGGCGAACGCCATATAAATTTCATTCTAAGTACCAATGCTTAGCATGTGACGACATTTTATTGAATGGAATCCGCTCTCCTGAATCCATGTGGAGCTTGGATCGAAGGTCATACTACCTTCTCTTAACTACTTGTTTTAAAATTAGTTTTAAACTAGAAGTTATATAATTACAAGGAGCGAAGTGTTTACATTTGTCCACCGAATTTTAACCTTGGCAAGCAGATTAGTCTCCCTTATTTTTATAGCGATTCAAAAAATTATACTTAGTTCATGGTCCATATGAATATGGGGATTTTTAGAAGCTGCTGTGGTGAACAACAAATATATAATACTGGTAATAATTATTTAACCAAGAGCCAAAGCTTTATTTGTGACTAGGGCTGCAACAGCCCAAAAAAGGGTGATTATGGCAAATGCTGTAATCATCCCATCCTCCCTTCCCTGTAATCTTCTTTCAGATTCCCCCAGCGTAGGGGAATCCAAAATCACTAAAAAAAATAGGTAACGGAAGGCTTTTGCTTTACGGATTTTGAGATTTTTATAATATATTTTTATAATAAAATGTATTTTCTAAAAAATTCTTTAATTTCATATTTGACTATCTTAATTTTTAAACAAAGGAAAGTAAAAAATATATATATTATTTTAAAATAAAAATCCAAAATTACTCATTCACAGAAGGGTGTAAAAGGAAATGATACCGAGAGAATCTTTTCAAAGAAGATCCTCTTGGAATCCGACGCAGCCCTATTTATGATGATTGGGTATTTAAAGATGAATCTGGGGATTTACAAATTTTGAATAATCAGAATCTGTTTGTGTTCACCCCAACAGAGCCCACACTAATCTTACGGCCCAATTTTTCATCAGAGCATAAGGTTGCATGCTAAGGTATCCATAAATTTTGTTTTGGTCATCCTGAACTATAATTTAGCTATTTCAATTAAAAAGATGGTGAATTCCGCCCAAGCGATGTAAGTAGACAATGAATGTCATGAATAATGTCATCTTAACTGAAATCACCCACCCCCTGGAAGAAAGCGCCCAAGCAGCTAGCCCCAAAAAATCCATGAAGAGTCTGGCTGATCTAAACAAGCCATTGACAATAAATTAGTTGTGGCAAAGCATGTGTGGGGTTTGCCAATTTTGTCAAATAAGTCAAAAAAGGCTTGCACACCTCAAAAACAGGTAATTTGATGTGTTTCAGCACCAAAATTAATTTATGATATCACAATTTTTTTGGCAACTTCTGAAGGCTTGGTAACAAAAACTGAGGCCTGCTATCAGGAAGCCAGTCATAGGTAGAGGCATTGGGCGGCTCGGAGTGAGGTGCAGCCGAGCTGGCGGGTAGGCCTACCATAGAATGAGTGCTAACTTGATAATGTAAGATACAGATTGCCCGAGCAAGGACCAGGGTCCGGAGTTAGGGACCCTGGAATCCACCAATCCTGTCAAAGTAATGTGGAGTACTCCAAACAGTTGGGTAGAGGTGGTCTTGGCTGCAGCGGTGGGTTCCAGTGGGCGGTCTGGTCTTGGGGTTAATGGTGGAGTCATGAGAACAAAGTACGCTGGGAGGTAGTTGTACTTGTCCTTGAACAATAAAGGCAGTATCTTGATCCTCTTTCTTTTGTGTCCTATGTATTTGGTACTTATAGTTCTTGCCAATGGGTCAGCAATGAGGATGGTTTCCAAGTCGTACTCCAAATAGGCCGGGTTGGGCGGGTATTCAGTAAAATGCACAGGTCCAAAGGGGGCTCCCGGGAGACGGTATAATGCCTGGGGCAGTTTGGCAGGTTGATCTCTGGAGGGGGCGGTGGCCTGGTTGTCTACTTGGCCAGAATTAAGATGAAAGATCACTAAGATTAGATAGGGTAGAATTTGTTCAAACCAAAGGTTCATAAACTTTATTATTGAGAATGACGATGTAGTCATTACCACACTGCCAGCGTTTTTATACCATGTGAATTTGCTTCTTTGCCTTTTGCAGGCTTTGGGTCCATGGGCGGTTTGTTGGTAGGGCATGGATCTTGACTTGGGGTCTGGAGGGCATTGGGTCCTGGTAGAGCACACTCTGGCCAACAGGAATGCTTAATTTTGCCGCTTTGGTTCATCATGTCACCTGAGCGGCCTAACTGCATTCCCCTTTCTGGACTAGGGACCGGCAGCAGTGAGTGCTTATTGGCAGGGCTAATAGTGGATCTTGTCCAAGCCACAGCTTCCGCGCAGGTCTGGGCCCTCAGTGGCACCGGTTTGGCAGGTCTTGGCTGGACTGGCTCTGGGGAACAGAAGTGGCAATGTTTTATTTTGCTGTCGTTGTTCACCACGTCACCTGAGCTGGCCAATTGCAATACTTTTTTTGGACTGGAAACTGGCAACAGCTGGTGTTTGTTGGCAGGGCTAGTGATGTGTCTTTCCCCAGTCTCCTTTAGGCAGACCACATTGCCTGCGTAGGCATGGGTCTTCAGTAGTGCCGGTTTGGTGGCAATCTGGCAACCATTCAGGGAACCTTTAGTATTAGACCGGCGGGCTGCAGAGTAATTCAACAATTTGAGTATGTAACTTATCAGATTGGTGGGTCCTGGACTGTCCAGGGGGTCTAATCTGCCTTCAGGGGACTGGGGTTCAACTCTTGGGTTTTCAATACAAGTATTGGAATGTCATTCATGACACCTGCCCCATCATCACCAAATTCCAATCCCCATATTGACTTACAACTTCCTAGAACTACTTTAGTAGTTCAATAAACACTATAATATTAAGACTAATACAGTAGTTTTAAAAGCTATGGCAACAAGAAAAAACAATTCAGATTTAAACAAGATGAGCTCAGATTTAAACAAATTAATTTTAAACAAATTTATATTGATTTACAATAGATTTGGATTCATTTCAATTTTGTTTAAATCTGAATTGTTTTCACTTGTCGCCATAGCTTTTAAAACTACTGTATCAAGTTTTAAAGTTTGAATATCATTATTTTACAAAGATTGAGTTTCTTCTTGTTTACATACCTGTGTGATACCTTGCAGTTTGTGGCTTTGATTTTGCGGTTTCTGCAGCCTCCACACTGATTTTGGATCTCCCAATTTTGAAATTGAAGAAATTGTGAAGCCAATTTGTGAGATTGTGCATTTACAAAATCCAGTCACCATTTCTTGTTGCTTCCAAGATTACTTTTCTGCCCGCCAACATATCTCACAATACACAGGGGGTGCTCAATGAGTCACTCCATAATATGGCAAATGATACAGATCAATATGATCATGATGTCAAATTGCAGGCACTATCTTCTAATTAGGAGCACTGCCAATTTGTCATGACAATCCCTTGCTCAACCTATTCCCAGCCCAAATCTTATGTTGAACCTGCTGTTGTGCCACCCCCTGGTGGACTTGTGGCTTTGCAACATGATACATTAATTGCAATACTCTCCAATAAACAATATATTATTCCTATTCTTGTTTTTTCTATTTGGACTGTTATCTTCCCTAATCTAAATACTGAACTATTATTGGTTCAGTTGCAGCATTCTCAATCAATCTTATCATTCTGTTCTGCTCTAGTTTTTCTTTGGCTGTATTGTCTCTCTGCCTTTGCTTGAAGCTTTCTGTCTGTGGATTTCAACTTAACAATCTTTGCTAATTTGCCATTCTTTGATGATTTGGTATTTTGTTCCCCATTTTGTGGATTTTTGGAATTTTTCAGGGGCTCCACCATGACAATGAAAGCATTATTGGCTTTTAAATCCAACAGCAACAACAAACATCAAAGGCCCCTGACACTATTACCCCTAAAACTTTATCCCAGGGAAAGATTCTGAGCAGATCAAATAATGTCAGGGCCCAGAATGCCCAAGACAATCAGCTAGCCTGCTTGGATACAACACAGCAAACTGCATGAAAACCTTTGCCAACTGTCTTTCAAGAAAAAACCCTCTTTTGACCATGAATTGCCAGGGGTTTGAAAGGCTCACGTGCTGTAAAACCCTGGAATCAAGATTGAACACAAAATTGGGACCATTACTATTGGAAATGATAAATTGTACCAGCAATTGCTCAATTGCTCAATCAGACAACCAAATGCTTGCGGTTTCTATTAATAGCTGTGGCACCTTGGCATTCTGCAGCCAAACTCATGACCATGAAGAAACAGTTCATGCCTTTCCCTCTCTAGGCCCCAGCACACAATTTTCTAAGCGTTTTGAAAGTATCACTGAAGATGATGCCATCAGGCTTCTGGTGGCACATATGACTAAGTTATTCCCAGTAGGTATAAGTAGTGAGGAAGGCTTCCCTTCCTCACTATTGACATCATTCTAATGTTTCAACTGAACCAATGAAGATTCAGTATTTGAATTGGGGAAGACAAAAGTTCAATATAAAAGACAGGAATAATAAGAATAAGATCTTTTTTATTATAGAATACTGCAATTAATATACTATATGGGAAAAGCCACCAGGCCACAAAGGGGTGGCATGATGGCATGTTCCATGTAAGGATTGGAGCCAAAGAATAGCTTGTGCGGGATCAGCAGGTCAAATTAGTAGCGCTTCTAATTAGGAGAAAGTGGCCACAGTTTGACATTGCCATCAGATTGGTTCATGTCGTTAGATACGTCAAGGGACGGCTGATTGAGCGCCCCCTGTGTATTGTGAGATACGTTGGCAGGCGAGTCTGTAAACTTGGTTGCTACACCAATAAACGTATTTATGCCCAGGATCCATTGTTTGAGTGCAGGAATTGTTTGTTTTTGTACCAATATAATCATTCTGTTTGCATCTATTCCTGAATCCACTACACAACACAACTGCACCTATCTGTTCCCTCCTGGTTCTGCTCCTGTCATTTTGGTTAAGCCACCTTGCACCTTTGACTTGGAGTTCTTTCATCTGCATCACTTGGATTTTTCTCCTGGTCATGCTAAAGAGACCATACCACCTGCTATGAAGGAGATTTCTACCACTCCCCCTTACCCAACGTGCCTCCTGTTCAGTACTTCAGTAAGTTGGGGTTTGTCTACATTACAGTATTAAGGCTAGCCAACCAGGCCGTGCTCCATACTGGAAGTTGGCGTCCCCTGGCTACAGCTGTGAATTACCTTATCAGGATAGCACCAACTGTGTACATGGCCTTTCAGGCCCGGCCCACCTTTCCTGTGAAGTCCAGCCAGACTCCAGGATGGGCCGTGATAGACATGGCTTAAGGTTTGGAACCTTTCTCTAATAGAGGGCCCATAGGCAGGCAGGATTGCCAGGCCAGCCAAGTTCTCCTCACCCTGCACTTCTCCTCCAACTGTCCCTTGAATAGTGGAGCCCAAGGTCTGGGAGGGAGGGACTATGTTGGCATTGGCTGGATCAGGTATTGCCGCATTCAGGTCTAAGGTCCGGTAGCATTGGATGATAGGGGGTCTCCACACATCCCCCATGGGATGGCTAAGTTCAGGCTTTTCCTGGGGCCTTGGGGAGTACCATCCTGGCTGGTGGTTTCCAAGAAAGATGATTCTGGCGTTTGCTGAACTATACGTCTCAGGTATGCCAAAGCAGAAGCAGAAACAGGACCATTCCCTCCCTGGGCTGAAATAAGACCATATCAGGAGGCCCTGCAGTTTTGTTGTTCCAGTTGGATACATATCAGGAGTGAGCACCAATGTCATATTTTAGGCCTTGGTGATGTCTTGTGGTTTAAGGCCTAAACACATATTAATGCCAGCCTTCTTGACTCTGGAGTCTTTACCTTTTATCTCCAAGGTAACAACTGAATAGAGTTAAAGGCAATGTATAAAATCTATAAAAGTATCTTTTATTTGGAGATATGAAGGAAGTTATATACTGTGATGGCTGCACAATGGCTGCAGAGGGGTTATTAGCACCTGCATCATTGCTTAGAATGTCACACAATCTTCTGGGATCCACCAGGCTCTTGCAGCCACGTTCCTCCTTTTAGGGCTGATCCAGACAATCCAGTGAGGAAGAGTGAGTGCGCATCACTCTGAAGTGGGCGGCAGTTGCAGCTACCCATTGCGGCAATTGCTATTAGTTCCCGAACCCAGCCCATCAGGATGTACTGGGCTGGCTGGAACGTGTTGACATCTGAATCCCAATGGGAATGCAAATCTGTCAGATCTGTAAGATTTGAGTGCCCAACTGGGATAGCCTTGACCATCAGGATTAATTCCAATGATAACCTTGACCATTCTAACATGCATCCTAATTTACGACAAACACCCAACACTTTCTGTGAGCAGCCCAAATCAGCCATGGCTTTGCATACAGGCGGGTTAGGACCAGAAAGACTGAATCCTGTGGCCAGCATTGATCAGACAAAGAGATGATCTGGGTGACAATTTTTGGCTACCCACTTTTTAGTTGCATCAATTTACACAGACTATATAACTTGGGCTACTGTTAGACCTTTGGGGATCTTTAATTCAACTGGTGCTGCCATATTTGGTGTTAGATCTGTTGAAATATCTGGTTGTGACACCAAATTGGGACACAATATCCCTAAGGAGCATTCTGCTGGTTAAGCAATTGAGGACAGCTTTACGCTCACTGTCCAACAACCTATGCCTCCCTTGGTGGGTACCACAATGTCCAAGCTATCAGGGTCAAAACACAGGATGAGGACCTTTGTGTAGAACACAGCATTCTTCTTGCTTGTGATGGCACTGCCAATTGCAGAATATACTGCTGGTGTAGCTGGCTCTTCAGTTGTGACCAAGGGCTAGTAAGAAGCATCAAATAGCCAAGGACATGGAATGGCCACTCTGGGATCCAGTGTGTGGGGCCATGTTACAAGTGGGTAAATTGGCAAAGTATATTTAGCTCTGTTGTTCCAACAACTTTGGTAGCTGGGCTTGAAAGTGGCTTTGGTCTTGGGCTCAGACTACCTGATCTGGGTTGCTGTTGGTACCCACTTTATCACTACCACCTTTATTCCTGGGAACCTGATTCCGACATTATAGAACTTTTCTGGGAATTTTAAAAGCAAGTTTCATAATTCAAACTGGCAAAGTTGATGTTATAATGTCAAATTTAGGTTCCTGGAAATAAAGTTGTCAGAAGCAAGGTGGGTACCTTTTATTCTCTTGATGAAAGGGATGGTTGTACCTCCAACCAGACAATACGAGATTTAAATACAAATATGGCAATATGGAACAAGCTTTTAATCAAAGGCCTCTCCACATTTGCTCCTGTGATGTTGTGAAGAAGAAGCCACTTCAATCAAGTATGGTATAGATGTTATAGCTAGTGCCTAGCAAAAGAGTTGTGGTGCCAAAAGCAGCTACAAGGTATGCCGCACCTCGTTGCAAGCGTTGGCGGGTAGATTGCGAGTGCGGTTCGATATCCAGGACATGGTCTAGCCTGAGATACATGATGGCAGGGAAGGTAAGGGCGATGGAGGTCGACCCAACAGACCCGACAAGGGCGAGCACCCGGTCCAGGCGACGAACTAAAAGTGCAACGCAGCAGTTGCCCGCAACGATAAATGCAGTCGTGTAGAAGTATGGCTGGCACACTGTCCTTCTCCCTGGCGGATAGGCATCCAAACTAGAATAGCCATTTGCGCTTCGATCCTCCATTAGTTTAAGAAGCACTGCCCGGCAAGGATGTGACTGGAAAGGATACGAAAAGGTCGCTAGAAGCACCACAGCAATACGCCCCAAAGTCAACAGTGGCCCAATGTTATACATTGCCAGGATATTTGGACACACCTTGGAACCATAGGTCAGGTAGCCGAGGATCCCAACCACGGCATAGACCAAGGCACTGCTTCCAATTGCGCCATTCACAATCAAAGATAAGTTGAATGCACTGTTGTCAAGGAGCTCATTGTAGACGCTGAATATGTTTTCGTGGCAAGAGAAGGCATACAGAAAGATGGGGAACCCAGAATAAAAGCCTCCGTCCAAGCGAATCCAGTCGACAGCTTCCCAGTTGATGGGGCCACTGGTCAAAAAGCCCCACAAGATTATCCACAACAACAGGCCAACAGAGAACAGAGCAACAAAGCTTGCGTAGTAAAGACTGTCCAGCTTCCTTATCAAAGCCAAGGGAAACAGAAGCATTGAAAACACAAGAACCCAAAGGTGGCGCGAAAAAAGCAAAGCATCTTCCGCAGTGTTAAAGTACATCATCACCTGAGGCATCAGATCCCCAATGACTATGAAGTAACTAACGCCCAGGCCAAAGCACTTGGCTGCCACTACTAAATCAAACAAGATGGCTGCGCCGGGATATGTCACCTTAGCGACGCTAGCATAGCTATTGTTTCTCCCACCAAGTTTCTGAGCACATTGGAGCAGAAAGTACAGCCCCATAGCCATGGCTACACCGACAAGCAACTCCAGCAGGATGGCAAATATAAGCCCAAACTTAGAAAAGGCAAACGGCTAAAGCCAAACTTTAGAATGTACCTAAGCACTTACCATTGTAAGGATCCCGGTGCCTATTATGTTATTCGTCACGTTGATCCATGACGATGCTCGCGTCGCAGTGAAAGTTGCATCTTCTGTACTTTAGTGGAAGTAGGGGTACACTTACCTCCATCCCTATGGTAATCCAACTCTATATAGGTTCAATAAAACAAACGATTAGAGAAACCAAAATTGCTCATAAAAATATACAATTTATAGATGTAGTCGCTAGTACGAGATTTTATATAATCAAACTTTGACAAAGCATTATAAATATGGATAGGACATTTTAAACATCAAACGCAAAACGAACCAATCCAAACTCCACTTCAGTGCCACCCAAGGAAATCAACAATCCATAAAACTTGCCTGTATGTTCCAACATGACTGAATGGAATCTGTCAATAACCTGACTTATCAATTGGAAGCAAGGCCTGTGCAATTGTTAAATAAATTAGACTTACCCACCTTCGCCCAATCGAATGGATGCGCTGGCTGGGGAACCAACCAAGCATGATCCAAATCACTCAGGTTCTCGCAGCAGGCTGGGTTTAATTTAGAATAAAAATTTATTCTGACCAGCTAAGTGGCAGGGTGAAATGTTGGAGCCAATAAACATGGACACGTTTAGCGCTGGAATTAAAATTTCAATCTACATTTAAATAGTTCAATCAAATCACCCAGCAGAGATGTTTAATGGCTTTATAGAGTTTAAGCAGTAGCATGGGCGGCTTCAAGAGAGTTGGATTTCTCTCCATTCCAAGCTGTATCTTAGTTGAAGCTGTAGCATGAATGGCAGGGTTCTCCATATTTAATACCAGAGTTTAGTGGATACTTGTAATGTCAAGTTCAGGCATACAGGACCAGGATGCTAATATTACTAATTTTCTAAATAAGCAGGAAATAAAGTGATTTTAACTTGATAAAATTTGTAGGAAGTTCCCTAGTTTGCATAAATAATGCAGGTTTAAAAAATAGATCATTAAGAGGATGATTAAAAATGAGTGAAATTTATGTTCCATATCAAACTGAAGCTCCGATCTTGATAAATTGCATTAAAAAATTCCCTGATCTAAATATAAATTCTAAAGAATAAAGTCCACTGCCTTATGTGAATATATCCGTTGAGGATATACTTAAAATTAATTAAAATACAAAATGAGTACTTGGGATCCTTTAATCAATATATCAAATAATGATAATATAGAGGGATTCACTTTTTATACCACTAATCTTTACACCAATCATTAATAAATCATGTATTTATAAGGTATAATAAACAAGCGTGGTGTGGTGGGTGGGATGCCAAAAGAACAAAGCTGAGCTTTGCCTGCTTTGCCCTTTTATGGCATCCCGCCTGGGTACGCGTCTAGGTAACCTAGATGCAAACCTTTTTTGTTTTTTAAATCAGTGGCCTTCTAAAATCTTTATCTTATACTCTAGTTGGTAAAAGGAAGTATATGTCAGGCTGGCTGCTGTCGCAACATCTTTGATTACGCCCTCTCGGGGAATTAACACCCCGAGTAAATCACCGAGCGGCTCACTGAATGGTTCACTGCCCAGTCAATAAACTGGTGGCACCATTATCAGTTAACCATCTATGACAGGGATCTCTCAATCCAGGTCCTAAATGGAACACAACTTGATTAAGCCTCATAACTCAAGAGGAACATTACTCAGATAAGCCCCATGACCTCCATGATGTACATGGACAACATGTGGCTTATCATGATACTATATATTAACCTATATTCATATTCAATAAAGTATCATTCTCTTCTTAATCTTCCCCTTTATTTTGTTTATTATACTTCCCAGAAGTATAAACTTGACACTACCAAAAGAGCAAAGCTGTGCTACGCTCAGCTTCACTCTTTTACGGCAGCCCGCTGGTATATGTTTCTAGCTTACAGCTGGTAAAAAGCGGTTAATGATAGTTGCTGGTATGCCTTTCTAGTCTATGGCTGGTAAAAGGAAATATGTGTCAGGCTGGCTGCCAAAAGAGCAAAGCTGTGCTACACTCAGCTTCACTCTTTTACGGCAGCCTGCTGGTATGTGTTTCCAGTTATAGCTCTTAAAAAGCGGTTAATGATGGTTGCTGGTATGCCTTTCTAGCCTATAGCTGGTAAAAGGAAAGATGAGTCAGGTTGGCTGCCAAAAGAGCAAAGCTGTGCTACGCTTAGCTTCACTCTTTTATGGCAGCCGCTGGTATGTGTTTCCAGTTATATCTGGTAAAAAGTGTTTAATGATGGTAGGCTGGCAAAAGAGCACAGCTCTGCTTTACTTAGCTTTACTCTTTTACAGCAGCCCAATGATGTGTTTCTGGTCTCAATGCTGAGAATTAGCTTTGTTTGAATTAGAGATAATTATATATTATTTACAATGTTTTTAGCCAGGGTCAAAAGCTTAGCAGAAATTACTGAGTTAAAGCTAGGGGTAGTGGGCAGGGTACCAAAAGAGAACAGTTGTGTTACAGATATATTTCTTTTGTACAGATGCTCTCTGGTATCTTTCTGTTACTCTAGCATAAATGTGTTTTTTTAGCTCAGTAAAAAAATCTTATTTTGTTCATTATTATAGTTTTCCAAGATGATTTAGTGGCATCAAAGTTATAGTTATTATTATAAAAACAATAGTTATTATCTGTTATGAAACTTACATTAGAGAAATATAAAGAGGTGCTTAAACCACTTTCTCTATTAAAATGTTATCAGGGTCTATTTTATACTTTTATTATGGATTATACTTTTGACATATGAGATGAAAGATTGAATTCTTACATTTTTTTGAAACTACAATACTTTTAAAATAATTTTTCATTTTCAATAACAGTTTTTGAATTCCAAAGGGCAAATCAATACCTTTATTTTAAATTTTAAGCATTTAATATAAAGATATATCTTTCTCCAGCTTAGCTGATGTAGTCTATAAGCATTATCATATGATACAATTTTTTTAACTGAAATATGTATGTTTTGTTTAGTTTGTTTTGTTTTGTTTAATTTTTTTTCTGAAATGTTCATCTTTTTATTGTAGCTCTAAAATAAGTATTTTTTATGCCATTAGATTCCACTTATAAGCTTATACTTTTTACTTTTTTAGCAGTATCTGAGATAGTTGTGGATATTTCTAAAACATTTTTCTTCATTTGGCTGGGCTTAATTTTTTTAGCATATTTATTCTTTTAATCTATAGCAAAAAACTCAGAAATAAAAGGCATCCCATTTTTTTTAAAAAAATTAATGCTATTTTAATTCTTTAGGGGCTGTATTTTTTTGGTAGGTAAACAACAAAGTAGCTTTAATATAGAGATCTTTAAAAATAATAAGGCAAATACAATTAATAAAAAAACACCTATAATAAAATACTCTTTTTTAAGCAATACAGGTGTTTTAGATCTTTTAAAGTTGCAAAGTATTTTTTGAAACTATGCTAGTCAGATCTAAAAACTGAAAACAAGTGCCAAAAAGATTTTTCAAATCTACAGTATAAAATAGCTAAGCATAAGTCTTGCTATAACAATTTAAAAGTTCTTGAGTGATAATCTGTAGTTTTTGGCAATAAAGCTTTGCAAAGTATCCACCAAGTGTTTCTTTTAAAAACTAATAAGTGCAAAAGATAAAAGAAAATAATTAGATTTTTAATAGGTAATTTTAAGCAATTAGTTCAGGATATATTACTAAAAAATTAGTAAATTAAATTTGGGTTTAAAAGGCTGGTTAGATCAAAAAACTAAATTGGAGAAACAGTTTTTTTGTAAAAATATCTGTTTACTCTAAAAAACTTACCCAAACCTGGATCTGCTGTAGGCAGAAATCTGGGGCTTGAAATTAAGGTTAGTAAAAATTAGTGAAAAATGACTTACCAACCTCAAGATCTGCTGCAGGGGGAAAGTTTGTGGGTTTTTTAAAAAAAGGTTAGTACTTTATCAAAAAGCTTACCTGGCCCAAGATTGGCTTTGGGATATAAATCTGGGAGTCCTTAATCAAGTTTTGCAATTTTAGAAAAAAGGGCTTACCTAAATCAAGATCTGCTTGTGGGAAAAAGTCTGGTTTTTTAATCTAAGCTGGTAATTTAGTGAAAAAAAAACTTACCACCCTAAGATCTGCTGTAGACTAAGTCTATCTAAAAGGATTGAAGGTTAGTATTTTTAAGAAAGGGCTTACCTGAAATGCAGCTTGGTTAAAGAAGAAGATTATTGATTAAAACTTTGCTTACCATTCTCATATTTAACTTCAGGGCAGAAATCTTAATATTTTAATCCAGGTTAGTAAACTTGATGAATAAATAACTTACCCACCCCAAGATCTGCTGTGGATCAAGCTCATCTAAAAGGATTTGAAGAAGGTTAGTATTTTTAAGGAAAAGCTTACCTGAAATGCAGAATCAAATTGAATCTTGATTTGGATCAGTTTTTTCTTAAATTTTGTTACCTTTATAAATCAAAGTTAGCTTTGAACCTTTTAAAACTAAGCTTACCTTGAATGTTCTTGATCATATATTCTTAAAAAAGTTAGTATTATGTGTATATTTTGAAGCTTACCTTTGTTTTGAAGTGAATCTATAAGTTTAAAGTAAAAAAGTTAGTACTTTGTTTAGTTAAGGCTTACCTTGGCTTAGTCAATGCTAATCTTATCTTCTTGGCAGAGGAATTAATGGGATTGACCAATCATTGCTCATGATGTCATTTTGAGCCCCAATGGTTATCAGTAAGTTTATAAGTAGAATTTTAAATGTCTTACCTTTATATCAAACCAGATCAGTTTACATCCATTTATAAATAAATCTAGTTTAATTTCAACTGCCGCAGGCTGGGATGCCGCAAGACACTGTGAAGTGTCCAACAACCCCTCCTGCGGCAGCATCACCCATTAAAGCCAACCTACTGTTTAGGCACGCCCAATAGCGTTGTCAGCCTGCATTGGACTTTAAAAAAGGTAAGTTTTTCCAGGCTCCCACTCAAGAAAAAGCTTTGCCAGGGACTCAGCAGGGTAAAGAAGACAAGCGTGATGTGGCAGGCGGGATGCCAAAAGAACAAAGCTGAGCTTTGCCCGCTTTGCTCTTTTACGGCATCCCGCCTAGGTACACGTCCAGGTATCCTAATTGAGTCACATTTTTTTGTTTATTTAAATCAGTGGCCTTTTAAAGCTATTTTGTTAAACTCTAGTTGATAAAAGGAAAGGTGTGTCAGGCAGGCTTCCAAAAGAGCAAAGCTGTGCTACTCTCAGCTCCACTCTTTTACGGCAGCCTGCTGGTATGTGTTTCCAGTTTATAAATTATTCAGTGATATTGACTCTAATAGTTGTTTTTAATAGCATTTTAATCTTTAGTATTATAACTTTATTATAATGAGAATTATCAGCATTTATTGATATTGTGTGTAAATAAAAGTTTATTGTGCTAAAAGATGTATTTAAAGGCTTACTCAGGCTGAGGAGCTTGGCAGAGAAGGACTTCTGGATATACAACATTTTGGGTCTGACTGCAATTATGATCTGGATTGATTGAGGCTATGATGCCTCAAACATCAGTAGTACGGGAAAGAGCAACATAGAGCTGACTATGAGAAAAGGGATCATGTGTGAGATCAACACCCACATGGCTCAAGGACTGATATTGAGATTTGTTAAAAGTCATGGCAAATCCTAGGTGGATTGGAAACTGCCAGCGCTGTAGAGTAAAATGAAACTCTTCCTCCTCAACCATTGTTAGATGGGGAATAAGACAGCAGCAGCCCTGATAGATCCCAGAGATAATTGTGACTTCAATTTTGTTTTGGAAAAGGATTGTGATTATGGCCATTGTACCATTGCATTGACCTTCAGTGGCATAAATATTCCAAAGGATCATCACTGGAACGCCAACCTTCAGGGTGAGGTGGGATAGGGGTAAGCTGCTGCAATTAAGGGTCTGCATGACCTCAGCAGTAACCAAATCAGCATCATCCCCTTCTCCTGGGTTGGCACGGTTCTTGGCATTGTAAACATGTGAAGCTCCAGGGCAAGTGTCAAGGATTCTAGAGTTAAACTCAACAACTTGGCGGTTGGTGACAGTTAAGATGCCACAGCCTTTAAAGAATACAGCTGCATTATTGGGGGTTAGGGCTCAAAGCTGTTCAGGAGGATAGATGGTCTGGTTCAGCTGCTCAGATCTGGCAACTTGGGTAACAAAAGGAGGCAAGTGTATCAATTCATAAAGCCTAGCATTAAAGGATAGCTCTTACAGATACCAGGCATAAACCTCATTCTCTTCAGTCTGATGCAGCTGCATGTTTTGGTTCAGAAACAAAATATGAGGCTGGGGCCAAATTATAGACTGCTGAATGAATGCTTCAACCTTTTGAGCATGACCACCATGTTGGATCACTGGAAGTGTCTGCTTAAAGTCACCTCCAAAAACCACTGGGATCCCACCAAATAGAGCTTTGCTGTTGCAAACATCCCAGAGGGTACGCTCAACGGCCAGCACAACATTCTTATGCTGCATGGGGGCCTCATCCCATATGAGTAAGTCTGTCTGACATAACTGGGTAGCCAGCTGAGATTGATATCCAATGTTGCAAACTGAGTTCTCATCCAGGTTAAGAGGCACCTTAAAAGTTGAATGGGCAGTCCGTCCCATTGGCAGAAGGCTGGCAGCTAAGCCAGTTGAGGCAACACAGATGGCATGCATACCCAGATCACGGTAATGGGCAGCCAGAGCTTGGTAGAGGAATGTTTTCCCATTACCCCAAGAGCCTTGAAGGAAGAAGTGAGTGTGGGTAGGGTACCTGGTAATCTGCTCAGTAATCTGGGTAAAGGCTACCTGTTGATTGGCATTAAGTTGGTCTGGGTGGGCTTGGTGTAGTTCAACTGGGGGATTGAAATCCTGAAATGGGTTTCTGGGATCTTCCCATCCTTAGTTGTAGTTAGGAATATGGTAAACTTCTAAGCTTTGGCCAAAATTTTGAAGTTCACAGGCAATTAAAAAGCCCATAATCAAGATGGGGCTCTTGAAGGCCCTCTGGGACAGTCAGAAACTGCAGCCGGTGTTCCAGGTCATTGCAAAAGCTTTATCTAAACTCATTCCAGATCCTCAAGCCATTGATTATATCTCCAGAAGTGAGGCTCTGTACAAACAGAAGGCGCTGTCTGTGGCCAGAGTGGGTTTCAGCAGTCTCCTGGAAGGCAATTCTCCAGTACTCATCATCACAGAGCAAACCTAAAGTCTCATATGCCAGGCGGTTGGTGACATAAGTTGCGCGCTCAAGATCTTCACCTACAGTCCTCAGGTCAGCAAAGCTTGTACACCCATGTTGAACAGTTAAAAGAATACGCACAAAGAAACACTCTCCTTGATTGGGGCTAACATTGTACATCTGCCCAAACTGCTCACGATGTTGACGCCTTCTCCAGGTCCGAGTAGCAGCATGCCAAGTGTAATGTTGGGGGAAATCTGAATATAGTAGATGACAACCATCCTCATTTCTGGCATTATAAAGCATCCATCCCATAAGGGTTGTTCTTGGAGGATTCTCTACCTGGCAGAGGACATCATTGCCAGGAGCAAAGTAGACCATCTGTTGATTCTCAGCATGGACAGTCAAGAAAATAATAGAAGGGTTGATTGAGTGATGGGGGAACTCCATCAGCTCCCAGACAGCCTTTGGCGGGGCAATATAACAACCATGCAGATGTTGGCAGACTTCATTATCAGTAGCATCTGGATGTTGATGCACAATATCAGCCAAAGGTGCCTGACCTTCAATCGTTGCTGTGTACATATCCTAACCTTTTGAGATGTACTTAAGAATATACTTGATTGTTCAGAGGTTCATGCAGGCTTCCACGTTTATGTGTGCCTTGTACTTTCAGATAAGGGCAGGAGAGTATGGAACAACCCAGCTGTTGTTTACGGCAATGTTATTGCGTCCTGTCAGTCTCTGATCCAACTGCATTCTGTGGACTGCGGCGTCTATAATTTGGATACCCATTGGCAGGTAGAGCTGTTTCATCTTGAAACTGCTTTGGGAAGTATTTTGAGCAGCAGCAGCCAGTCAGAAAGTCATGCATGCAAGTTGCGTTTTGATTCTAATTGCACAGAGTATGGATCATATAGCTCAATACCAAACACCTGAGCTTGTTGTGGTAAGGGGTAACAGCCATAGGGGGGATCTCTGCCCAAATAAGCTGGTCAATGTTTTGAGGCTGCATGTAAAAGTTGTTTGTGGAGCAGAGAAACAGGACTCAGTGCATGTGGGGTAGGCCTCACTTCTGATACTCTATGACACAGAAGTGCACCAGGTAGGGACCAAAAAATACACATCTCATATCCTGGATCAGCTCCTTGATCTTAATATGGAATACCCAGGCAACAATATCAGGCCGGTCTACAGGGTTCTTGCGGGGGCCAAGCTCACGTCTAATCTCATCCCAATTACCATTGGCTGTAAATGTGATAAATAGGGTTGGTTTTCCAAGATGACAGACAATGCACATCACATCCTGATAGAGATGCTGCATATGACAACAAGAACCAATGTGGGAAGAGGGAAGAATAGTTTGATGACCAACTATTTCATGGGGGCCGTCAATATCAGTCTGCACATAGTAATCTGTAAGATTATTATACAACTCTGCTCTGAAAATATCTTGATGAGTTTCAATATAATGCAGGCAGATAATGTCACATGAGGCCCAGGCATCAACAAAAAATTGCTGAAACAGTTGGCAGGCAAGAAAAATTATCACTGGCTGGGTATTTTGTTGAAAGAGACAATAGCAGTAATAATTACACATACTGAGATGGCAAGGTGTAGCCCTATTTTCATTCATATAGTGCATCCCAAAGCTGAAACCCAAGTCACCCCAAGGAAATAGGAGAACATAATGAGTTGACATATACTTGGCAACTGTAGGATCAATTTCTTTTGGTACAACCATCACGTAAACGCATTAGTACATGATGTCAATTACGCTCACTATCCTCTACAGCAGCCAATGCAGCAGGCATCAGAGCAGCAATTTGAGGCTGCTAGGGCAAATTATAGGTATAGAAATCATTGCATGCTTCAACTGTCAAGCTTAAATTGGGATGAAGGTAGGCTTTAGCATCAGGATGGGCTTGAGTAAACTTTCAAACAATCTCGGTGGCAGTGCAATAGAGTTGCACAAAGGGATTCACTTGACAAATCACACAGTCAAGAATTCTAAGCGTCTCCTCATTCAGGCCAGGGTTTCTTTCCATACGCTGCTGCAAGGCAAGCTCAGGGTCAATAAATTACAGCTGATTGTACACATGATTTTGACCCTCTGTAGGCAAAAAGGAATACTGCACATGATATAATTCATCATGAATAAAATAGGGGACATAGTGAGGATTTTCTCCCAGACAACAATCTTGCTCTAAAAGTTATCAGCTAAATGGAACTTAAAATTATTACCTGCAATAAGTGAGTTCATTGCCAAGGAAGCATTGTACTGGCAAATATTTTCAAGGAAATTAGTTGCCTGAGGGGTGCGTTGAGTATACAGGGCATGAATCTCTTCAGGAATAGGTTGAAGCAGTGGTAGCTGAATGGTTCCATCATTGCAGCAAAGGGTAAACCTAAGGCGGGTAGGTCTAGTAACCCGGGTACCCTCACAGGCCCAGTGTAAAGCTTGACACTGCTCACATATAGCATCCATATTGCCTATATTTAGAGGAACCCAGGTGTCTCTTATGGCAAAGAAAGCATCTGGATTCTCTTCAGCAAGGTTTTCAATGGCAGCAGCCCTTCTCTCCGCAGGCTGCTGAGCTCTGATGTCGCTACAGATTTTACATGTTCCAACACGGCAGCCATTAGGAAGACAGAATTGAGTGGTAGCATAATATAGAAGACAATCTATACAGCATTGAAGGTTTGGGTGATGTTGGCCACCCTGATCTGGGTTGGCAATAATATTATGAAGATTTTGTGCCTCAAGATCTTCTAGGTTAAAATTTCTTCTAGCCATTTTTTAGCTTTTCTTAAGAGTAACAATGAGCGTAAATTTGCAGATACACAGTTAAGCCCCAAAGAAACCCAATGAGGGCTTCTTTGGGGCTGTAATCTCGTTATCATATTAGCAAAATTATAGGATAAGCAGTAAAAGTTTCTGTTATTTTGTGCTTAGTAAGTCATATACAAACTAATTTTTTAATAGAAATAATAAGAGGGAAAAAATCTATAAAACTGCTTCAAAATTTTAAAAAGTACACATTTGATCATTCTTTATAAAGTGTTATTCTTTGTGTAAAGCCTTTCTTAACATTGTCTTTATACTTTTTGTATAAAAAGAAAAAAGCTGTTTTTGAAATAGCTATCTTTATTTAATAGTTTATTTAAACCTTGTTTGGGTTTATAAAAGATTTATCTAGGCCAACAGCATATGGATATATATTTATATGGGTTAGTATATTTTAGTTTTTAAAAATTACCTTTTATAGAAACTGTTTTTTTGAATTACTTATAGTTTTTTTATTAAAAATAAAACAGATTAAAGCCCTGTTCATGATCTTCAGCAGGTAAAATAGGGGGTTTTAAATAAAAGTTAGCAGGTGACCCAAAAAGTGACTTACCCAGCCCAAGATTGACTTCAGGTCAAAAACAGGGCTATTTTTATCAAAATTAGTAAAAATAAAACTTACCAACCCCAAGATCTTCTGTGGACCAAGTCCATCTAAAAGGATATGAAGGTTAGTATTTTAGTAGAAATGATAACCTGAAATGCAGCTTTATTTAAAAAAGATTATTGAATCAAAACATTACTTACCAAACTTTGATCTACTTCAAGTTGGTAATCTGTTTTTAATCTAGTTTAGTTATTTTAGTAAAAAGAGCTTACCTACCTTGATCTGCTGTGGACCAAGTTTGAAAAAAGGATTTGAAAAATATTAGTAGTTTATTTAAAAAGATTACCTGAAATTAAGCCTTTGATTGATTTTTGAAATGAATTGGATTTTTTTAAAAAATTATTACCTTTATAAAGCAAAGTTAGCTTCAAACTTTAGAAAAATATGCTTACCTTCAAAATCCTTGATCTACTATGCTTAAAACAGCTTTTATTATATGTATATTTTGAAGCTTACCTTTGAGTTGAAGTGAATCTATTAAGTTTGAGTTGAAAAAGTTAGTATTGAAGCTAGGTGAGGCTTACCTTTCCTATCAAATTTAATTGAATCTTCTTTTTGTATGTATCTGATTGGTCATTCTTTATTTTATTATTACTAATTGGTTCTTGAATTTGAATTCAATTTCTTGGCCAATCAAACACAGCTTGGAAGCTTCCAAGCTGAAACCGGAATGATCTACATCAGCAGGCAAAGGAAACACCCAGCGGCTCTGCTGACAGCTCTGCCAGCTAAACGGGCAGCCTTACAGGCTGCATGAGAAAAAGCTTCTCCAGGGACTTGTCCAGATGAAGCAGGATCACATGGATATACTAAAGGCCCAAGTATAATTTCACACAATCTACCAGCATAAATGATTATATATTAGCATTTCACAAAAAACTCTTAAATCACATCATAATACTAATAATAAATGACCCGCCTAAAGAGAGGATTTAAAACAAGTTACATAACCAAGCTGGTCTATTATAATGAAAAATAATCACCCCCTAAAAAAGCAATCCAAGAAGTTCAAAGGCTTCTGGGATGCTTCTTTTATAAGGGGTGATAAATATCTACTATAAAAAACCTGATGAAGCATATTTATCATTTCACAACAGAAAGATCTTTTATGGGGTTTTCAAATCAATGAGCTACATAAAGTAGTAGATCTGGAGAACTTCCCTATTTCAAAGCCCTCCTATTTTATCCAAATTTTAACAAATTTGATTTAGCCTGGCCAATACCACATTTATGAATCAAGACTTTTCTGCCTAAAACTATTAGCCTTTCAATGCCACTCTGGATAGGAGAATGTCCATCCATTTATCACAAGTGATACCTATACTTAAGCAATTAATTATATTTGATGAGTTTCAGTTATGGATATATTTAAACCCATTTTAACCCCACAAGATTTCTCCTCAAAAAGGCTTTGAATCATAAGGAAATTACATCCCTCAACTCAAACATCTTAAAACTAGAAGGTAAGCCAATCAGAATCCAAGTTGGCCAGAAATGGTACAGGACTCTCTTTACAGAGAAGGATACAGCATCAACATCAAACATGGGTCCTTTACTTTCTACAACAGATGATATCACTTCCAATTGTAGGGTGGGAGTTGTACAAGGATCAGAATGGCAAATATGTTTAACTCTGTAGAAAAGATATGGGACAGGAATAAGGAGAGCCATAGGGTAACCAAGGACTTCCAGAGGGGTCTGGAAACCATCTGAACTGAAAAGATACTATCAATCAATAAATCAAGAGAATAATAGGGCAGGATAAGTTTATTGTAGAAATAAATTTTAATCAAATAATTAACTCAGGCTTTGGAGGGGAGTTATTATACCAAGGAGAGTGAAATTGGGATAAAGTCTTAATCAGCCTTAAGCCAGGAGTAGTGCTTCACATGAAGTTGCAGGAATCATGATGCAGGTTATTTTTAGATTCATTATGGTACTTAGTTCCTTGCAGGTTGCACTTTCATCTACATTGCTGTGGGACATAAGAGCAATCAATTGGCAATTAGTTGATCAGCAGTAGCCTAGATGGTCTAATTTTAGAAGCTAGGACATGTCTTTTTCCATGGAGCAGCTGTTGTCAGGAGGGTTATTCCTGACAGAAACCTCATATGAAATCTAACCACCAAAAACAGCTTCATATCAATTTATTATGTAGATTTATATATTACCAGGCCATTCCTCTAAAAATCCACTCCACACTATATAATACATTCAGCTTGAATACATATATTACCTAGTCTTAGCCAAACTATTCCCTGTATTAGAAGCTTCCTACCATCTTTTCAACTATCCAAAAATACAGTAAATTCCCATGTTGGAAATCCCCAAGGATAAGTCTTATAATTTTTAGAGCAGTACCCTGAAGTATATGTGGTGTACCAGGCCATAAAATTCCCTTGGAAATCATATAATAACTTATAAACCCAATATTTCTTCAGGCACCACTTTCATGAACATAGTTTTTTTGGGTATGGCTAGGCCAAAGTGCTGCCACACAAAAAACGGTCTCTGAAGTCCCATTGTGGCACTCCTGCTACTTTGAGGTCACCAAGTTGTGTCCTGGGTCAAAGACAGGGGCCAAATGGGTTGGGGTGACATCTTTATAGATACTAGCTCTATGGAAAAAGCAAGAGTGAATGATCTGAAAACACTAAAAGAGACTCACCATGCTCCCCTATTATCATTAGTAATTGAAAACTAGGGAAACATACATCACATCAATTAGTGGTCTACCTATGCAGTTCCACCATCTAGGGGTTGTTTGCATGGTAATCTTCAGACCAACAATATCTCAGATCCCAAGGTTATTTTCACCACTTCACTCATTCCTCAACCAGGAGTTTTCTATGAGTGAACAGGTTAAAGTTCTACCTCTTTTGATCTTCTTGACCAGCTCCAAAATAATTATCACTAAAGAAGTTATCTTTTGCAAAATAGAGAATATGGTTCAATATAGTCTTTATTAACAGAAAGAAGGACCCCTTAAACCCTTCTGATTTTTCACTGTTCTGGAGTACTTTTGACCTGCTACTTCTTAAGATAGGACTTCTGAGAGCTTCAAGAGACATCTAGTTGATCAAACCAGCCAGAAGTTTAACCATCAACATACAGATCAAGCGCTCAACAACAATCCCACTTATGACCAAAAGATTTACAAAAGACCCTGTCAACTTTACAGCCAGCCTCCTACTTATAGCACCTTGTTCCCAACGTTTGCACCTTCAGAATAGCTTTCTTCAAAATCTTGAACTATTGGTGCTTGCTTTCCCCTATACTGAAATAAGCTTACACACTTACTTTATCAAAAGCTTAAAGTATCAACTCACTGTTTTCTTGATCATACTTTAAGCTTTTGGCTTCCAACCAAACATATTGATCACCAAACAAGCCCTCAACTCAACCAATGAATGCAGAGCGCAAAACGTGACCATTTCTGAATATCCACTGTGGTCCAGCTAGGAAATTGATTTTCACTGCTTAAGCCGCTTGAAGCATTAACACCTTGTGCATCAAAGCGTTAAATGGATCCCTGTTCCAGCACCAGTCTTCCCTTCATTCAACCTTGGCCAATTTGAATAGTAGAATGCTATTTAAAATGTTCTTCTTAATCTTTTTCAATGTTTCCCACAGATTTTTACCCTTATGATAAACCCTGGGAAAACGTCCCACCAAAACAGTTTTGTATCCTGCAACTTCCTCAACACTCCTCCTTGATTTTGATACTGCAACAAAATCAAGGCAAACCATTTCACCTTCTGCTACCTCCCCAAACCAATCTGGAGAAATTTCAGAGTGTTTCCTCAAACTTTTCCAACCTTAACCCAATAGCCTAGAACCTAGTATAGACATTAGACCACTTATCAAGCCCTTACAGATGGCCTCCATACTGGCTTCCTCTGGGTAGTCCCCATCAGTCAACACCTTAGACTCAGGAAACAAGTTTCCACAATTGAATCAACCTAGACTTGACCTCTATCAGTGACCTACACCTTAGACCATCAGTAACAAACACTTCTCATGCCTTACCTCTGTTTTTACTCACTCAAGTGGTTAGTTTGAGCTTTAAAGTGCAAAGTAACCAACTTTACTTTCCAGAAACCTCTAAATTACTAAGCTCTTCAGATACTTCTCTGGAAAGCTACCCATACAATAATTCTGATCTATACATGCTTTTCTCTGCAGCTTTAAGTCTCCCTTGAAGATGCCCTAAAGCCACAGAAATAGATCAATCTACCCCTATCCTAGATAGAGCCACCCAACTGTATTCTCCCCCAGTTGGTGTCAGGATTCCAATGATACCTCAGCACATCCCTACCAGGGAAGACACAACTTCTCTATCCTTCCATACCACTCATATGGGGCCACCTTACTACCATCTCAAGGCAAAGACCACTGCTCTCTACCCATCAAAGCTAGAAATATCAATCACCCAACCAAATTTTACCTGTGTTGGGCACACAGCCTTTATTTGACCAGTATTGTCAGGAATCCTCCTTCTAATCTTCCTGAAAATAGTCTGTCAGTGGCATTAGTAACAGGAGGTCCTTATACCTCTTTATCAGCCATGTCCCCTAGAAAGGAAGGGCTAATGGGCAGTTGCCACAGCCCATACTAAAGTCTGACTAGACTCCCACAGGGGAGGCGGGCCAGTCCTGAAAGGCCATGTACACAGTTGGCATGATCCTGACAATATAATCCACAGCAGTTGCCAGGGGTCGCCAAATTTTCAGTATGGGGTACACCCTGATTGGACAGCCCCAATACTGCAATGTAGATAATCTCCAACTTACTGAAGTCTTGGGAAGGAGTCACATTGGGCAAGAGGGGAGTCAAAGGGAACTCCTTCATTATAGTTGAAATTGGGCCTCTAGAATGGCCAGGGGAAAGATCTGGGTGGTGATGGTGGAAGAACTTCAAGCCAATGGCATAAGGTGGCGTAACCAAGTAGACAGGAGCAGAGACAGAAGGGAAATGGTAGACATGGGTTTATTGTGTAGTAGATTCACGTAGAGATGCAAACAGAATGATTATAATGGTGCAAAAATAGATCATTACTATACAAAAATAAGGAGTTCTGAGCATAAAGTTGTATATTTTAAGATTTCAATAGTGAGAAAGGCTTCTCCTCCTCACTACTTATACTTACTGAGTAATACTTAGCCTTTTATGCCACTAGAGGCCTGGTGGCATCATTTTAAGTGATACTTGGAAATTGGTTTGAAAATTGCGCACTGGGGCCTGAGAAGAGATGGGCATTGTCTGTTTCTTCATGGTTATGGTTTTGGCTGCAGCATGCTGAGGTGCCACAGCTATTATTAGAACCTTCAAGCATTTACTTGCCCCATTGAGTAATCAAACAATCACTTCAAAAATCTACTATTTCTTGATAGCAAAGTGGCCCAATTTCATGTTCAATATTAATTTCAGGGTTTTGCGGCACATGAGCCTTGCAAACCCCTGGCCTTTTGCATCCAGAAAGAGGGGGTTTTCTTCTAAGAAGATAGTTGATAATTCTTTCCACACTGATTATTGTTTAATATCCAGGCAGGGTAGCTGATTTTCTAGGGGATTCTGGGCCCTAGTAGTAGTAATTGTTCTATATTACCTTTTAATAATTGTCATGAATGCCGCCATTCACCATGTTTTGATTTTGCCTTTGTTGGGTTATTTTGAGGACAAAAATCTCTCTTTTGCTTTTACCCTTCAAAATGAGGCTGGCTTCAAATTGAGAAATACAATTGGTCAGTTTCTTGATCCTGCACAACTCACTTGCCCCACTCATGCTTGTGGCAAGTGATCCTACCGTCCTGGTATTGTTTTGTGGTATCCCAAACCACTATATATTACATTTCTTATACACCAATAAAAATTAAGTTCTATTCACATTTTTTTCTTTGTGTCTCCATGTACTTTGGCGCCTCTCTAGCCACGCCTAGCAGATATTATTCATTCAGGGCCACAAGTTAATCACATAGCCTTCCCTGCCATTCTAACCAAGACTTAGTGCAAATCCAATCCTAAGGTTAGGATTTCCCATTGTGACTCTGTGCCGCGCCTCAGATCACAACAAAAATGGTGCTCACTACAGGGGCTGTAAGCCCCTTTGTTACCCCTTTTGCAACTATGTTTTCAGGACCTTTGCCTCCACCTATGCAAGAGCCAACTTTGCCTGAAATTACCAGTCCTCCTATTGAAGAAGACATCGCCAACCTGCCTATTGTCTCTACTGTGCTGAATCTTGGGAGTGGTCCCCACCTAGTGGACTACCCTTTGGGTACCCCTGACTTGGAACAAGTCATGGCAGTAGCCCTTGGGATAGCCCGTGATGGGGCCATCCCTTGCCTCCAGCTTCAGTTCAATCAAGCAGAATACTACAAATTGATTGTAGCGCCACAATTTCCACAGAATCTCCTCTCAGTGACTGGCTCTGCTGAAAATTTATTGTCCTCCTTTGTACAACCTGCCTTAGTCCATCATCAAATGGTATTAGGGCTCCACGTTCACGAGATTTCATTGCTGCAAGCTGCTGTCATCCATCACTGTGATCAGTTTACAGCCTAAAATAAGTGGATTCATTCCCTGTTTTCCTTAGTATCTGACAATCAGCGTGAATATGTCACCTCCCAATCTTGCTTGATCACCTCCACTGAAAAAATGCGCCAATTCATCCCCGAGTATGTCAGAGAGCGCCTTCATGAGTTCCACCAACTGGAACAGCCCTGGCGTGCCCAAGTAGACTTTACTTTAAACGCCTATCTCACCAACTTTGAATGACTTGTACAACAACTCAACAAGTTCAGTGATTATTCCTTTGACTAATTACAGCAAGTAGTGGTCCATGCTGCAAATGGTCTCTGCAAACTTGGCAAGGACTTTGATCAATAAAGGGCTGCTACTGCTGCTACCATTGCCAAACACCAGAATCAAGTAAATGAACTGTCTGCCTCCAAAGCAGATGTCCTGCCTTTTCCTTCATCTGACAAGTTAGCAGATAGAGAACAGAGACTCTGTAATGCCATGTGAGATTTAAGAGCATCTACCTGCAGTCAGGATTGCCCCCCAAATTCCCTCAGCCTGACCCTCAAGTGCTTGCGCTGACGGCTCAGGTTGCTGAATTACAACAAGAGGTTGCTACTTTGTGTAGATGATGGCGTCTGTAGTTAGTCCATCTGAAGTTGTGGGCAAAAATGATTGTTGCCCTGGCTTTTCAGGAGCCTCCACATTCATTGTTCTAGAGAGTTGATAGCTCTAGCCAATGAAGTGGACCTCCTGAAGCAAGATCACTCTGAGCTTGATAAAGACGTACAAGAACTAAATGAAGTGATTGATTCAGTAAATGACAGGTTCACCCCTTGCCTTTTGGTGGTCCCGTCTCTTACTTCCTGACTGGCTGAGCTGTCCTCAGTAGTAACAGCATAGGGCCAGCGCCTGGATGTTACTGAGCAACAGACCACCCTAGCTAATAATATGGGCATCCACACTGCTGAAACCTTGACTACCCTTGAAGAAAGAGTTTGCCAGCTGTGGACCAGGAAGCCCCCCACCAAGTCAAAAGCAGAATTTGCCCCACGTATAAACGTACTCAATAGCAACAATGGTGGCCCAACTCCAGAAGCACACTTCAAGCCTACCTTTAAGCAAGTCTTTGACCCCAAAAACTCGTCTATTACAGCTTTCCTAACTATCTATGAAACTGCCATGAGAAGAGCCTTGGATGAGGTGAAGAAGGAACACATTATAATCTGTCTACACCCAACCTGCCAAGAGGTAGTAGTACCAGAGCTGCCCACCATTGAAACCTGGGAAGATATGAAGCAACTTCTGATTGACAAGTTTGGTGGTGACCTTAGTTTGGAAGTGAAGAAGGACATCTTCATGCACATTTCTTTCAAACCAAAGGAGATCCTAGCTGAATTTTCAGATAGATTCTACATGAAAGGACAACAACTGATCATAAGCTGCCAGTTGACTGCATATGAAGCATACATGGCTTGCGCTCAAGCCCTCAAGGTTAACCAGCTCCTGTGCCTTCACTTCAAGGCTCATAAAGCCATGCTTTCTTCCATGAAGAGCATAAAGACACTGTTGCAGGATACACACCTTACCCATTCTGGAGCAGTTGTGCGGGAGAATTGTGCTGCTTCTACCTCTGGTTTGTCTTCACGTGGTCCATGTATCCTTACCATGAACTTGCAGAAACCTCCTCAATAACAGGGTTGCCACAACTGTGGACAAATAGGTCACCATTCCTGAGTCTGCGCCAATCCCTGAGTTGAAGGAGCTGATCCCAAGGAACAGGCGGGAAAAGAACAGTCAACCTAGAGGCAGAGACACTCTTGGTTGACAATTCTTTCCAGTCTCCTCCAATCCCCCCTCCATTGCTGACTCTGAGCCTGCTGACTCTGAGGCTCCTCCCATTATGCTGCTATTCCACAACATATCTGATGACTCTGACATGGATGATTCTGATGTAGAATATCCTGATGCCTATGGGTACTCCGTCCTGGCCGTCCCTGAAACTATTGCAGTCTCTTATAAGCTACGTTCTGGGAAGACTACTACAGCTGCTAAGCTTCTGCCTGAATCAAAAGAGGTTGTCTCTTTCCTGTACCTCACTAAAGCCAAGAGATCTCCTATGCTTGTTGAATCTTCTGAAGAAGCTGCTGAGGTTGCTGACGCTGTGTTCAAAAACGTCTCTGTCTTGCTCCCTCTTCAGACGGTCTATAAGGAGTTCCTGGGCCTAAGATGCATTATTAAAAAGTGGGACAAAGAGCTAGTGGACGCCCAAGACATTCTGGCTGTCCTCCCTCCCTTTGGTTTTACCACTATTTGTGTTGAAATATCCATCCAAAAGGTGGAAATTAAAGCTATCTTAAATACAGGGTCTCCTGTTAATCTTGTCTCCTCAAAGCTTGTAAAGAAGCTCAAACTTGCCCCCAACCTTAACTATCATTAATTGTATGGCACAGCTGGACTTTTCATGACTTGCGCTATAGGAGCTTATTCTGCTCTGCCCATGCAATTTGGCAAGCTACTCTTGGCCGCGCCTGCTGTTGTCCTGGAGAATGAGAGCTATGACCTGCTAGTTGGTACTCAATTCCTTAGGGAATATGGTGGGATCATCAACTTAAAGGACAGCTACCTCTCTATCTTGGGATACAAGGTCTCTCTGATCTTTGAAGAGCCAGTTAAAGTTCCGGGAAGCACCTCAAGACTTGTGCCTTAGAATATACCACTGGTGTTTTCACTTTAAAATACTCTACCCATTCCTCCAACATGAAGTGTCCTCCTATGGATTGTCCTGCGTCAGAAGGGATTCCTCTCTTGGCCACTTCTGCTGTGACTATTCCTCCTGAGTCTCAGGCTATCATAGACTCCCAAATATTGTATGAACTTCCCAAGCGTACGTTCCTAGAGTTGTTTTATCCTCCCTTGCTAGGACGCAACAAATCCTATCTCTGCCCAGGAATCTTAATTCTCTCATAAAGACCTGGTCAACTGATAGTTGCCAACTTGACTGCTCTCCCCATACATGTGTCTAGAGGGCAGGTCTTTGGCTATGGCAAGTTGTTTAATGCTCCTGACATCCTATCACTACATCTCTTTGGTACGTTTATGGACTTTTAACTTACCTGGGAATGAGCCACAAGTTCTATCATTGTTCACCGCCCAAGACTTCCTGCAGCTATCTCTGGTTCAACAGAAAGAGGTGCTTGACCTACTTGATCAGTTTTCAGATATTTTTGCTAAGAATAGCACAGATTATGGGTTAGCCAAAGGCGTCATTCACCAGATTGATACTGGTGATGCTCCCCCCTTTTGTGCTAAGCCCTACCGCTGTAGTCAAGTAGAAGATGCTCAGGTGTCTAAAGAGCTTAGCAACTTCTAGATGCTGGACTGCTTTCTCCTTCCCAAAGTCCATGGGCCCCCCTTGCTCATATTGAAGAAGAAGAATGGAGGTCATTGTATTGTGATAAACTACTGACACTTGAATTCCTTAACCAAAAAGGATTCCTACCCCTTTTTCACTCATTGACAATGCTCTCTGTTGCCTTGGGGGCTCTAAGTTCTTCTCTGTCATGGATCTGGCTTCTGGATACTGGCAAGTTGATCTCTCTCCCAAAGACATACAGAAGGCTATGCTCATCACTTCTGAAGGATTTTTTGAGCCTACAAAAATGCTGCAAGGACTCTGCAATGCTCCAGCTACTTTCCAATGAGCCATGGACTCCATCATCCGTGATTTGAAGCTCTTGTGTGTTTTAGTGTACTTAGATTATATAACTGTCTTCAGTGCCACCTTCACTGATCCCCTGGCCCATCTTAAGGAGGTGTTTATAAAGATTTGTCAAGCTGGACTTAAGTTAAAAGCATCTAAGTGTGTCTTCTTCAAGGAACACCTTGAGTTCTTGGGACATGAGGTGACTCAGGCAGGAATTTCCCCCATGACTAAAAAAGTTGAGGCCATTGACAAAATGCTTCTGCCCACCAATCTGCAAGAAGTCCAAGTCTTTCTGGGCATGATGGGATACTATAGACAATTCATCCCTGATTTTGCAGACACTAGCAAACCCTTGGTCCAGCTGCTGTGTAATTTCCCCTTTGAATGGACCGCCAGTCAGCAACAAGCCTTTGAAACCCTCAAACAAAAATTCAAAGAGGCTCCCATCCTAGTATATCCTGGCTAAAATAAGGAATTCATCTTATATACTGATTCTAGTGACCTGGCTATTGGGGCTATCTTGGCTCAACTGGACAATGAAGGTGTGGATCACCCTGTAGCCTATACTTCTCATGTACTGAATAAGCATGAGAAGAACTACAGTGTGACCAAGAAGGAGTGCCTTGCTGTGCTGCATGTCGTCAAGCAGTTCCTTTATTACCTGTATGGCACCCATTTCACTGTGGTTACTGACCATGCTTTGCTTAAATGGTTACAATAACTCAAGGAACCCAAAGGACAACTAGCTAGATGGGCTCTCCAACTGCAAGGGTATGACTTCACTGTGTCGCACTGCCCTGGGATTCAACATCAGAATGCTGATGGACTTTCCAGAATGCCCATCCTTGCCCTACACCCTGCTGAAGCTGACCAGTTGTATGAAATAATTGAATAGCCTTCATCATGGGAGAACAAGACAGAGGAATTTTGAGTTGCCCATTCTAAGCTATCTGAAGACACCCTCATTTGTGATAACCAAATTTTCAAGAAAGTCCAAGACCACTACTTGCCCTATATAAGGCCCAGTCTTTGCCTTTTGTTGGTGCTTCAAGCTCATAAGGAGACAGGACACAGGGTGTTGCCAAGACCCATGCCTGGCTCCAGAGGAATTACTTCTGGGAAAACCTTTGCATGTTGATCCCAGATGTTATTGCTAGTTGCCATGATTGCCAACTCCAACAACCTAAAGCCGCCATTCCATGAGTTCAAGCTAGTCCCCCCTCAACACGCATTTCACACTGTCAGTATTGATGCTGTAGGGCCTCTCCCTTGCCCCTCGCTCTGGTTGCCGCTTTATCCTAATTGCTGTTGATCATTTTAGCAAGTGGGTAGAAGCTCGCCCTACTAAAAACATTACTGCCAAGACAACTGCCGCCTTTCTGCTGCAAAATGTATTCTTCCGCCATGGTTGCCCTCAAGTGTTGTTGTCTGACAATGGGAATGACTTCAATGCCAAGTTGGTGACCTTGGTGGTTGAAGCCTTGGGGTCTCATCAGTCTTTCTCTGCCCCCTATAATCCTTCCACCAATGGGGCAGTTGAGCGCGCCAACTCAACTCTGGTTTTTATCATGAGGAAGCTCACTTACTCTGATGCTGCCAACTGGGATCTATACTTACCCACTGCTCTCTTTGCCTATTGCCTTAGCAAACATTATGTCACCGGGTATTCCCCCTTTGCTATGCTGTATGGTCATGAAGCCACTACCCTGTTGCTCTTGGGGGTCCCCCTACTGTCCTCTGATAAGGCTATGAACCCTGATGAGCACATCAAAGATCTAGTCAACTGCATCATTGATATACAGGCTACTGCCTACAGGTCTGCCTATAAGACCAAGCTGCTAGAGCTCTCCCCTGACAATGCCAGGAGATCCTTCTGCCTGAGTTCAACATTGGGGACCACGTTCTGTATTATCAACACAGAGTAGGAGGACAAGCTCATAAGCTAGACTTGTTGTGGATTGGGCCCTTGGAAGTGACCTTCAAACAAGGGTCAGAGTACACTGTGAAACTCCTTTCTAGTGGTTGACCTTTTGCTTGCGTGCATGCTAAGTTCCTCCGCAAGTATCACCCCCTAAGGACAATCTAGAGGGGGGCAATGTTGTGAATGCCGCCATTCACCATGTTTCAATTTTGCCTTCATTGGGTTATTTCAAGGACAAATCTCTCTCTAATGTTTTTGCCCTTTGAAATGAGGTTGGCTCCAAATTGGGAAATAAAATTGTTCAGTTTCCTGATCCTGTGCAACTCACTTGCCCCACTCATGCTTGTGGCAAGTGATCCTACTGTCCTGGTATTGTTTTGTGGTATTAAAAACCACTATATATTACATTTCTTATACACCAATAAAAATTAAGTTCTATTCACATTTTTGTCTTTGTGTCTCCATATACTTTGGCGCCTCTCTAGCCATGTCTAGCAGATATTATTCATTCAGGGCTACAAGGTAATCACATAGCCTTCCCTGCCATTTTAACCAAGACTTAGTATGAATCCAATCCTAAGGTTAGGATTTCCTGTTGTGACTCTGTGCCGCGCCTCAGATCACAACAATAATGACCTGGTCAATTTAATTGATTCATTGATGGTTGAAACAGGGATCAAACCCACTACTTATTTAAACTTAGTCAGTCACCTATAAAGTGATATTAGATTATATTTAAATTCAAACCAATCATCAACCTGCTATTTGAGCTCCAGCCAATAAGGTAGCTCTAGTCCACTTTTGAACTGCTTAATAACCACTCAGGTGATGTTGTCAAGTCTTCCTGTTCAAACTATGTACTTCCTGGTTCCTTGTCTCATGTTTATTCTATTTCTTTCCCAGACATTGGCCCCAGATTCTGTGGGGCCAACTGTTGAAAATAAATTCTGGAAGAGATCTTCTGGGGTGTTTGAGGATAATAGTGAGTTAATTAATTTTAACATTATATGTTAAAATAATCTTTTGTTTAATGCAATTCTCCAACCAAATTCACCAACTTCCTCAATATTTTACCAGACTTCCCCAACCTTTATCCTCATATTCAAACTAAAATTCATAACACCATGCTATATAAGGTTGGTGAGTTATATCCTTTAATTTGTTCAATCAATAAAGTCTTTCACCTACACACTTGATTTACTCCCTTTTACCAAATCAATTTCCATTTAAACCATGAGATTGCCCAAGACTTCCTTATGGGGGCCACCTGGGTATAAATGGGTAGTATGAATCCTTTTGCTGCAGGCCTTTAGAGCCAGTGTCTTTTTAGGAACTAGAGCTGATTATAGTTCCTCTTCTTACCCTCAGTATATTGAAAAGTCCTGGTGTTGTGTCATTCCTGGGGTTTGGTACACTGCCACTCCTTTGTCCCTGAATATTCCTCTGAAGGAAAAGCCTCAAATGTATCAAGAATCTTCCAAGCCTACTGCCTCCACAGTTTTCTATCCCTTGGCTTCAGCTTTTCTTTTGAGCTATCTGGGGGAATACTTTTTCTTGGGCCGCTTTAACCCTCTTGTGGGTAGATATTGATTGATTGGGGAGCTTTTTAATCTTGAAATGGTGTCCCTTCCTGTAGGTTCATTTTTTACCAGTCTCAACCTATCTGTCACAGTAAGTTCCATAATACCAGGAATTATTTGGCCAAGTAGTAAATCTTGGAAAGCCAGAAAACCATTAACAAAACTGACTGATTTAACAGACTTGAATCAAATGGTTGATTGCAAATGGGCTACAGCTGCTCCAGTTCTATGGTCAAATCTTATTCCTCCCTGTAAGTTGAAGTTGATAAATTGACATAATTTAAGGGTCACCAGATATGAACTTATTTACCAGCATGGTCATCAGAAATTGGTCACCCAAGGGTTCTTTGCAACCTAGACCAGATACTCACTTGACAATGTGCAAGGAATAGGAGCTCAGGATCCAGGTGGTATTGCTTAGTCAATTTTTGATATATATTTAATAATTTTCACTGTTTCTGTCAGGATACCAAGAGTACCGTGGAGCTCCAGCAGGCAAGGGAGGAGTAAAAGCAGGTACTGGCATGGCCCACCAGATGATGGGAACTAACTTTACCAGGTAGGAAAGGGCCTTCCCAGCCACAGCCCAAGGTCCAGCTGCTGGCAAGGCAGAGTCAATCAATCCTGTGAGCGCCAGGTAAAGCACTCCCTGAAATTGACTACTCTGGTCAGTGGCATCAGAAGAGGGGGGGTTGAGATGGTTGGTTTGGGTGTTTGGGGTGGTTCCATGGGGACCAAGTAGGCAGCAGGATTGTTGTACTTCCTGTTGAAGATCAAAGGGTAGATGGTGATTGCTTTGCCGTCACAGACAATTTGGTAGGGTTCCTTGGGTGTGTTAGGGTGGGTGTACCACTACAAGTCTTCCAAGGTCCAGAGTTTGTGATCAGGATTTGGGGGATACTCAGTTTAATGCATAGGGCCAAATGTTGCGTTGGGTGGACAGTAGTAATCAAAGGCTTTGGGTTTTTCAACTGGAGTCTGGCTATCTATCCCAGTGGATGGGTACTGACGCTTTGGTGTATGCAGATGGAAGAGTATCAAAAATAGGTATGGAAACAGATTGGTGAACCAAAGGTTCATAACAACTTTATTTGGTAAGGATGACAATACAGGAATTTTTCAAGTGCTTCTGATTTATATAATTACTCACAGACAGGTGCCTCTGGGCATTCTGCTAGTGCTATCTGTGTAGCAAGGCTTGGCATCTCAGGTTCTGCTGTTTGGTTGGCTGCTTCATGGTCATTTTTGGGGTTTTCAGGAACAGTTGTTTGGCTTTTTGGTGGTCCATCTTGGTTTGGCTGGCCATTGATTCTGGCAGGTTTGGCTTCTGGGGTTATGGTTTTTTTCAATTTGATCACCATTTTGGGACTGGCTTGACAGGATCTCCTGAGCCCAAAGAACTTGATTAAAAAAGGGGTCCCCAATTGGGGACCCCAAATTACTTAATGGAGGGTGGGCTTGATCTGGGTTTACTGGGCAGCTAAAAATAGCCTGCCCAGGCCCAGCTAAACCTACCAAGTCTTGGGTGTAGCTTTTGGGGCCCAAAACGGGGCCCTCAGCTACCACCAGGACAGGAATGATTCCTGCACCTGGATTTGCTTTGAAAAGCAAAAATTCAGGTGCAGGTGGATCTCCCTTGCCTGCTAGCCCCGCCTGGTGGCTAGGAGCAGGGTTGATTCCTGCCTGGGGCTTCAAATCTGTTACTTTTGTAACAGTTTCAACTCTAAGAGTTGAGTCCTCCCAAAAATTTACTCAATAAAAATCATATATTCCTTGGTTTAACTTACATTTTTAACATGTATTCTGTAGTTGGATTGTTGCGCTACATTCCCTATAATCTGATTCTCAGACAGATCATTACTGGAAGATGGGGCCCTGAAGTTGGAACTTTGTTGTTGGCATCACCCAATGTTAATTTCATGCCTGCTGATCTTGGAGTTGTACCCCCTGTCTTTGAAACTGAAAATTGTGTTGCATCTCAATGCCCTGAATTTTATTCTAAAGACACTTTGATGCTTTCACAGGCTATTTATCTTGGGCTACTTTGGTTAGGATTAATTATTTTGTTTAATCCTAGTATCTCATTTGGAAATTTTACAAAACAGTATTTGAAGCTGTGTTAGTGGTTAATCATTAACTCTATGTGGATTTGGATGGTAATTCCTCACCAATTAGAAACGGCTTCTTACTATCCCGCAATTTCTGTCACACTATCTGTAATCATCCATAATCTTGGGAGTTTACTTCCAAGTGGGTGGGTGCCTGAAAAATACAAAGCCCTTGACTGCAAAACAGTTCCTCATGTGGACCATACAGTTGAGATATCAGTGGTTTGGTTTGTTGGAAAATTTTATGATCCACTCCAACAATACCTGGGGCCTTCTTGGGGTCCCTAGCATCCTATATCAGCTTGATAAGGGTAAGCTTTTTTATGTCAGTAACAACCTTCTGGGCTGAACTTTTGGGTTTTTTTGAATCAAGATCCTGTTCAATGGCTGGCACACAAGGCATGGGCACCTTGTTGTAGAAGACTGTGACCTTTTTGATACCTGCTTCCCCTCCACAGTTTTTCCATATTCTGGCTGTTCATCATTATTTTGATCACTGTTGCTTACACAAGGCTTGTAGATGGTGTCAAGCACTGGCTAAACCTTTTGTATCATTACTGTTGGGACCAACTCCTGGCAATAAATGGGGTCAAATACCAAAAAAATGAGCATATTTTTCTTTTTTTTACTGTTTTAGACATGCAAACTTTAATACTGTAAATTCAGAACCTAAACATAAAAATGCAGGATTGTCAAATCCTTGGTCCAAATTTCAAATCACTTTTACAGGATAGCCTTTTTTTAATTAAATTGAATTATTTGTATTTTTATTTGAATTTTTAAAAATGCAGGAACTGGAATCCAAATTGAATGTAAAGTAAGAAACTAGGACAAATCAACCCAAATCAAGAAGCTCCACTCTGGATAAAATCAAATGGAAAATACAATCTCAACAACCATGTTCAGACATGAAATTAAGTGAAATTTAAAATTGTCTAAACTGGAAATGATGCAATATTCTGCACTCTAAATCACTAATATAGTGACCATAAACCCATATAATGATTTATGAGCTACTCTCCTTCTTCCTTGAAATTTAGAAAGTTGTTTGGCCCCTTGGCTACACCAGGGGCCAAAAAACTTTCTTTTCAAGGAATAAGGAGAGGTGGGAAAGATAAATCATCAGTTTACTGCACTATGTATTCATGTACTGCTATTAAGGATACTTGATTACAGTAGATTTCAGAAAATTTTAATAATAAAATAGAATTTTATATTACAATCTGTTTCTACCATATTGCCTTTTCTTTGGTGTGTTGAAAGTTCATTTGCTGTTGATAAGGTGTTTGCATTTAACTGGATGGTTTCGCCTCCAGTTGCCTTGGCAATAGGAAATCAAGCTGCCTCCCCGAGACCAACTGTGGTCGCAGAGGCAACTTGATTTCCTATTGCAAGGCAACTGGAGGCAAAACCATCCAGTTAAATGCAAACACCTTATCAACAGCAAATGAACTTTCAACACACCAAAGAAAAGGCAATATGGTAGAAACAGATTGTAATATAAAATTCTATTTTATTATTAAAATTTTCTGAAATCTACTGTAATCAAGCATCTAAATTTTAGCCGTCCTAAAATGGAATAGGGTAATTTTTGAGAATGCCTATGATTCCTAAAAGAATTAGCACAAATCCACTCTAGATCCTTTAGCATCCTTTTTGAGACACCCATAAATTATATTTATTTCAAATTTCTTGCAATTATTATTTGAAACTTGGTTCTTGGATTTGACTATCCCAAAATTTCAGATTCGTTAAGTTTTCCATGATGTCTATGATTTGATTGAAATACAGGAAATCTCAAATTGTACATTAAAATCCCACATTTATGATTCATGTATCCCGCATTTGTTTGCTGAGTTTTGTCTTTTGTTAGTTGAGTTATCTACTCAAGAGATTTGAAACTTGCCAATTTCAATAAATCAAAAAAAGTCAAACTAAATGTTTGATTTTATTAAATATTTTATTTTTCACTCATATGAGTTGCCCACAAAAGTGATTTGAAATTTGGACCAAGGATTTGGCAATCCTGCATTTTTATGCTTAGGTTCTGAATTTACAGTAGTCTTTCTGGATATCATGGGCACCCTTGGATTTATGCTCTACACCTTCCCAACCTTTGTGGCTTCAACAGGTTGCTGTGTCTGTGTGACCTCAACAGTATTCATTGCTCTCTTGTCTCTTTTCTGGGTAGGCTTTTGTGTTGCACTCACACAATTTTTTGATCCACTGGGACGCCACTAACCACAGCGCACACCAGCGGCATTGCTGCTCTGTTTTTGTGTCCCTGTCATTTTAAAGTGTAAGAAAATACTAAATCAATCTCAACCATGTTACAACCTTGGTTTTATGGTTTGATTTTTATCTGGATATGGTTATTTTATATATAATATGCACCACCTAACTGCCTGTTTATAGGCTTTTTTATTTCTTATTTAGCCATTTTTGGGGTTACATACCCTGTTTTGAAACAAAAAATTAATTTCCATCCATTTCCCCCAGATTTTGCACCATGCTTAAACACCCAGAGCAATATTTTTATGATTTATGTTTCAGATCCTGTGCCTTTTTTAGATATTTAGGGATCATTATTGTTTGCATTTCATTTCACACAACAACTGAGTGTTTTCATTTGATGGTTGAGTTGCTATATTGGTTCAAATTTGGATTGAGTTTTGACAAACTGGTCCTGAGTGTACAGTAGTTTTCAAAGCTATGGCGCTAAGCAGCAAAGATGAGAGTTAAGCAAAAACAATTCAGGTGTAATCAAAATAAAAATGAACCAAAATATATACTTAATCATTATAAATTGATTGGGTTTTTATTTTGTTTACAGCTGAGTTGTTTTCATTTAAATCTCAGTTGTTTTTGCACAAATCCAATTTTTGTTGCTTAGCACCATAGCTTTAAAAACCACTGTTTTTCCACCAGCTTACATAGTAAATATATGTACACTGAAGGTTGACTCAAACAATTTTGTTTGTGAATCCATGTATTTTGTACTGCATTTCAGTCACATTGCTTACTGTTTGGTTTTTTGTTGCTGTGTTCAGTCATTATGTCTACCAACAGCCAAAATCCCTGTTAATGGGGTGTATATTATACACTAATACTTGGATTTTGTTTAAATCTGAGGTATTTTTGATGCGCACCTGTTGGGAATTTTGACCAAGCAATGATGCCAATTATGACAGAGCCCACGGATTGGGATTGCTACAACCAAATCCATAAATTAGTAGTACAAAATACAATGACACTAATTATGACAGAGCTCGCAGATATGAATTGCAGCTACCAAATAACATAAATTGGTAGTATAAGCTACATGCAAATTGGATTAGCAGTAGTCTGCTGACCTAAGCCTAATACTAGCCAATGACAAGCGCTGCCACGGCAATTAATGACACATGATTTGCCGCCGCGGCACTTAATAAATACACAAAGCGCCGCTTAGCAATTGGATTAAGCGCCAAGGCGCCAAACTACTTTATGTCAGGCGCCGCCTGGCAAATATTACAGATGCCACAGTGCCGCCTTACCTTCACATCAAGCGTCAAGGCGCTGGGTTCAATTCCCCATAATCTCAAATTCCCTTAATTGTCACATTAATAAGCATTAAGCTGCAGTATGCTAAGAAAGCAGGAAGTGATCCTGAAGTAACTAAATTATTCCACGTCAGCAAGGATCACCTGTTCTGGATGAAGATGAAGATATTCTATTGGTTGACGTGCAACAAGCGCCAAACCTAGATTGATAATTACCTAAATTTGGGGCATATTAGACTGTTCTAGAAGACATTGCTACCAGCCCAGAGATTACCCTGGTAGAAGGTATAAGAAGAATTAGTCATTTAAAATAAAATCATCTTTGAACCATCTTTATTTTATCCTTAATCTGGCTGACCTTTATCCTAATCCTTAAGTGCTTCTGCACAATCAGAAGCCATTGTTGGGCAATAATCATGGTTCCATTCTATCCTGGCTCTTCTGATACAGTACTACTCATATCCTCACATATGACTGTATTCTGGAAAATGTCCTGTGCCCTATAATATCAATAATTGTGGCGCTGTAATGAAAAAAGCGCGACAGCGCCATAGCTGTGAAAATTACAGTATTTATTTAAAAGCATGGTTGATTGTGTGATTCATCAACTTTAAATTTAAATTATCATATTTAATTTAATTATTAAGCTAACATAAATAGGGATTATAAATGCTTGGTCTGAGACTGATATCTGGAATGGAGGTCTTAAAATTAAGGTGTGGAAATAATAAGGTTGAAATTAACATTATCAGAGATAGAATGGGCCTCTATTGTTGCAATGAAAACTAGATAAACTGTAATATTTTAGCTAGCCGTCTCTTAATTGAACTATCTTTCTATATCTTAGCTTGCTGTAGTATCTTTAAATTGCTCAAATCCACTCCCTCTCAGCCAAATCAACTCTATTTGTGTATCAAATTCAACTAATTTTGAATTATTCCGTATTTGATAAAAATGGGACTTTTTGTGATATGATTTACATTAAATATTCTCTTAATTTTAATAACCATTATCCTAATTACAGTTAACTTGTAACTTGAGCTATTTGGCTTAGAGATCTTTTACAGAGGCAGGTTCATCTATAGGCTTCTGTTTACACTTACCGTTTCCTTTGTCTAAGCGAAGTAAAATATATGTTATTCTTCATAAAACCATCAATTTTTAAAGCCAATCATTTATAATGATTGTAGCAAATAGAGAAAATTTTATTTATAGCTTTAAACATTGTATTTTTTGGTTGAACTTCAATCCATGCATTAAGAAGTCATATAAGCCCTGTGTCATGGCCCAGGTGACTCCCAGAGGAACCTTCAGTCAAGGGGAAGGGTTGAGCCTGGAAGGCCTAGTAGATGACAGGGGCCATCCACATCACATAATTGGCACCTGTAGCCCAAGGATGCCACACTCCCATGTGGGGTATCACTTGCTCAGTGATCCCCAGCATGGTCAAATAGGCAAATCCAAGCTTACTGCAATCATATCATTAAGCAAAAAGAACAAGAGAAAGTTCTCCTATGGCAGTGCTCATGGTTGGGCTTGGCTGGGCAAGTTGTTGGAGCAGAGGAACACCAGGAAAGGAGAGATGTGGTGCAGGAGCAGGAATTAGTTTTTGGTCCAGCACTCTAGGAGATGGGGTAAAGGCTGGCAGTGATTGGTTGGAGGCAGCTAGAAGTTGCTCTGTTTTCCAGCACTGGCGTTGGTACTGGAGGTACTCTCTGTTTGAAAGCACCAGCAGTATAAAATTTGTGATAATTTAATAAACCCCTGCAAAGTATAAATGCTCAGTGTGCATTAACCAACAAAAGTTTATTAGACAAAGATGTCAACAAAGAAAGGGGATGCCAGTGTTCCCAGCTATATCCTGCTGGGAAACTGCAATTGGACTTACTGGCAGCTCCTTATTGGTTGTCAGTGAATTATTCTCAAGTTGGGTTTCATTGGTGACTCCTGATTCATCATTTAGATGGATACTTTCACTATTTTTGCTCTGGGGAAGCTGACAGGGGAATTCTGGGCTATTTGGCAACCCAAGTCCCCAATTCTGGGTTTCAGAGAGTGTGGGCCAATTAAAATCTTTTCACTCGGCTTTGGGACAGTTTTTAATTGTCCCCAGGCTTGGCATTGACCAGGGTTTGATTCTCCACTTGGAATTAAAGTTTCCTTTGGGTTAATCTGTGTGATCAATGACGCAATTGTTTGGTTGCGTGATCGCTCAATTGCAGGCATTGAACCTATGCAACATAGGGTTTTGTCTGGCCCATTCTGGGCCCTGACACCCTGCTTGCATGAGTGCAGGCTTTGTATCACAATTTAGAAGGCAAATAGTTAAATATTATTTTTTATCTAAGGTGGTCTATATCCTCAATTCAACATAACTTTAGACCACACCCCATTGGATCCAACTTATATGCTCCCCTTATGATGATAAGATATTTCATGCGAGGTTGTGCTTGTTCAAGCTATCAGCTAAATCATGCTTCAGAGATAAAAAGTATGGGGGATGAATTCACCTGGAAAGCTTACATCTCAAGTGCACTCAAGCTGACTGACTTTTATATAAGTTAATAGGTTGCTACAAATTAACTCTTGCAGCTCGCTTCAATGAGAGCCCAAATGCTGATATCCAGTCTCTACTAAAGTCGAGTGATTACTTGTAGTGACATCACAGGTGAGTGAGATCATGTGTGTGTTTACCTCAAACTACAAGACTGTTTATAACCTTTTGTGGTGCAACAAAACCAACCGTGATCATATGCTGGGGGCTAGTGCCGTTTTGACCACGACATTGGGTACTTAAACCAGTACTGTGATATCTGTTACAGTTCAGCTGGACAGCCGTCGCCTTACTTTTCTTATGTTTATTGACTTAATTTCAGCTAAGCATTATCCTATTAGTCCATAATTTTCTGAGAGAATGTTCCAAGACTCTATTAGAAAGTGAATGTCATGGTATCACTTTGAATGGATAAGCCTTTTATTTATCTTGTTTAAATGCTAAGGATGATTAAAGAATCTGTTGCTTTTTCTGTATCTTTTGATAAAAGCAAATTGAAAATGCCTAGCCTGGCATCAATACATTTTTTCAGCAGCTTTAAACGCAATGATCAGAAACCACTAAAAGACTAAGCAAAAGCCGGAAATAAAATACAAAGGCTCATTTATTGGCCACCAAGCGTAATTTGAAGAGAAAAAAGTTAGCCAAGCATCACTTTAAAAGCTTTGTGATATTAAAGCTGAGGCAAGTGACCATAACTAAAACGCCATATATAACCAAACAGTAAGCTACAAATCTACGAGCAGCGTGACGAGAAACTCCTAATGGCAGTAGTGGTGCAGCGCTCTCAAATATATGAGGAGGCTGGTCACTAGTCAATTTGAGGTAGAAGATCCCCGGGAGAATAAATGAAATCGAAGTGGAACCGGTAGAGCCAACAAATGCTAAAACAGTGTCTAGCTTTTCAACAACCAAAGCTAGGGAAAAGGTCCCCAAAAGGATTCCTGCCGTTAGGATAAAGAAAAGAACTTCGCTTTCGGAAGCAGAGGGGGTAACTTCTGTGTCGGGATCTTCAAGGGACGCTTCATCAGGATTTACACTGGAGTATGTCTGCCCAGATAGAGTTTTGTGGGGGGTGTTTAAGGAGTCTAAGGCCTTGAGGAGGCATGTTCTACATGGATGGCATTGCAAAGGGTATGAAAAAAGAGAAAGCAGCACGACAGCAAACCTTCCCATTGTTAGGAAAGTGTTTACTTTATACATGGAGAGGATATTAGACTCCACGTCATCTCCAAAGGTAAGATATCCCAAAGAGCCGATTAAAATATACACTATGGATCCATTCCCGATTGAGCTAATTAGGACTCGGGAAACTCTCGGGATGCTGTTGTCAATAATTTCATTGTGGATGGAGAATATGTTTTGGTGACAGGTAAACCCAAAAACAAATACGGGAAGCACAGACAGGAAGTTCCAGTCAAGCTTAAACCAATGGATATGCTGCCAGGGAATTGGGTGGTCGCGAAACAGAAACGCTAGTGCCACGATCATCACCAGATAGACCACCGAACAGAGAGCAATGATGCTAGTATACCGGAGAGAGTCAAGCCGCCGCATAGAGGCCAGTGGGATAAGAACTATCATAAAGACTGTAATCCAAAGCCTTCTATTAGTAGCGAGTGAGCCTGGTGTATATCCAAAGTACTCCATGATTTGAGGCATGAGCTGCCCGACCACAATGAGATAACTGATACTGACTCCAAAGCATTTGATGGCTATGGCAAGATCAACCCAGAGTGATGCCCGTGGATAAGTAAGCTGAGAAACAGCATAGAACGAAGTCTTCCGATTCCCAACTCTCTGAGCACACAAAGCAAGAAGATAAAGACCCAAAGCAGACGTGCTTGCTGCGAATCCAATCAAGAAAAGCCCAAACCCTAACCCAACTACACTAAAGGCTGCAGGCTGAATAAAACACATGGTTAATAAGACATACATACATCGGAAGCAAAATGCGTATCACAGTTCACTTTTAGCAGAACTGGTAGCAACAAAACCAACACGGGAAAATACCTACCATAGCAAGCATCCCAGATCCCAGAATAGTATTGGAAAGATTCGCAACTGAGGATAAAATTGTCGCTGTTGGGACGCTGGAGGGGGTAAGGCTATCGACTGGAGCTAAGGCAATTAAAGACTGGACCTGAAGCAAAATACCTTCTGATGAATTCATAATTCCCAACTCAGCATAATGTTCTTCTCTGGAATCCCCATTGACTTCTAATGCATCCAAGGAATTTGATCTAGGTAATGATACGCGACGATGACGGGAAGACCCTATTAAAAATAAGCAAGATAATTATGAAGGGCTCGATGTAGCATAAACTAAAAGTTCAATCAAAGTCAATCTCCTCAGCGTACTTTACAACTATGCTCTTTTCATATCTCAAGCCACTTTTTTCCCTTCAAAACAATAGTGGTACCTCCAAAGCCTTTTAGTCTTTACTGGCAAGTATTTTTAACTGATTTTTACATAGTTGCAGGTAGAATAGTTATGCAATGATAGCACAAACTTATGGATAAAACTTGGAAAAATCACTGCAGCTGTTTGATATGCATTGATTTTCAAACGCATGTCTAATAATTTGATTAAGATTAGTTTAAGCTATTTCTAAGCCTGAAGCAATAAGGAGTAAATTGTCTAATCATGACATACATTACTGTGAAATGTGTTGTAGCAATTTTCATCAAAAGATAAGCGACTTTAAAATGAAAGCATTGAGTATGTTTAGTTGATTTGTGAAGCCTTGTAAAGCAGAACAATAAAGAAATAAATATGTGCGGATTTAAAACGACACAAGTAGCTTCTTTGAGAATATCACTTACTAGAGCCAGACATCATAAGCAAGATAAGGATTGTTCTTTTGGAGCCTGTAATGAATAATTAGGACTGCGCAGTAGGATTTGCACGAGTTTGAGCACTTTAGTGGAACTGTAAATGTCCAAGCATGCGATATCAGCCAGGGTTAGAGTGCTAATATAAATTCTATAGCAACCCCCTGATTTAGCTTTGTGTGCAATGCTTCATAGATAATTATCTCATATTAAATTAATTGGCAGCCAACGGAGAAACTGCTTTAAACATTCTCTAAATTAAATATTACAGAGAACCTCAATCGAATTATACTTTCCTGTCTGAAACAGAAAACCAAAACCTTTGGCTTGGTTTCAACTTGACATGAAACAAAACTACTGATTCCAACTCTTAAAATTTGTAGGTGAAATCATCACTTGGCAGCGATTCCCAGTAATTTCAAACACTGGCTTTTGTATACAGAGAGAAGTTTAATTGCTATAGTTTTCAAGCATATTGAAAAAATACCAGCAATTATCAATACTAACCCTACTTTTGGTTATGTTTAGCTTAACATATACCTTATTATAAGCAACTGAAAGCAGGCTGATATTGACGATGCCAAAAGGGACTCTCCCAAAGCTATACATTTACAATAACACCCCAAAAATCAAACCAACAAAGGCCAATGAAGTTTTCACATAGCTGAGTATTTTATTTGCTATTAAATACAGCAGCCAAGAAAATATAGTGTACCTATTAAAGTCAAAAGAATCGATCACAACCAGTTCAAATGACAATTTTTACATAATTGATAGAATGATTTCTTTTAAAACAGCATCAGGCATTTACTTTATAAAAGACTTGGATATTCCCAGTTAGCCTGATCAACATAAAATCAAGGCAAAGCTTTTTTATTATAGTCTACTTTTATGATCACTAAAATTACCGACCTTATTTCAACAAACCTCATAAAGAAATCCAAATCTAAACAGGGTTGTCTTATATAAAAAATGGTAGGACATGGCATATCAAAAATGCCATCTCAACAAATGACATCTCAAAAGTATAGTAGATACAGCATCCCAAACTATGAAATTATTGCAACCAAGATTCCATCCTCACCCGCTAACATATCTCACGATACACAGGGGGTGCTTGATGAGTTGCCCCATGATGTGTCAAACGACATGGCTTAATCTGATGGCAATGTCAAATTGCAGATACTAATGCCTAATTAGGAGTGTTGCTAATTTGACATGCTGATCCAAGCGCAAGTTATTTCACAGCCCAGACATTATATTAGACCCACCACCATACCATCCCCTGTGGACCTGTGGCTTCTCAATATGGTATATTAATTACAATATTTGTTACAGCCCATACTGTAAGGTCTTGCCCATAATGGTGCAAGGTTATAAACTAAAGCGTGTAAAGCATTAGGGTTAAGATTCAAAAGGTACAAAAAGGTAGGAACTGTCTGTAAGATAATTTTACAGAGTCCTGCTAAAAACCTATACTGGGTTACAAAAGGAGTGATAGAGTTTAAGAACCCTAAGCAAGAAAGATAAAACAAAGTGTTTAATAGTGAACAATTTTTAACTAAAGGAATGTCAATATTTGGATACTCTCCATCAGCAAACTGATACATATAACTATTAAAAGACTCTTTAAGGGAAAATAATGGATACAACAAGCCTAAGGCTTGTTGTTTTACAACTTCCATTTATTCAAGAAAATAAAAGACTAAACTTAAAAATGAATTAATAAAAATGTACAAATTTCTAAAAATTAAGATCTCAAGTTAAAATTTGATAAAGAATTGAAGGGTAGAAATCAATTAGATTTTTGGCTTAAAGCCTACTCTTCATAAGCCCTTTATTTATAGAAAAAATATCTGTCAGTTGGGGAGTGATAGGCAAGGAGAGAAAAGCCAAGAAGAGGAGCAACTGGAGAAGTTTGAAGAGGAACTAGAGGAGAAAGGAGAAACAGAAGCCCAGTTTGAAGCAGATCTGCAAGTTGAAGCTGGGGGAAGCGGTAACAACATAACTAGGAGTTTTGAAGTGTAAGCAAAAATTGAATCTCTCTAACTCTTTAAATTAGAGAATATATAGCTAATAACTAGATGAAAAGCAAAAGACACTAACAACAACAACAATTTTAACGCAAATTGATGTAAAAGAAGGTAATTTACTTTAAAATACTTAAATATTAACTCTTAATTCAAAATTTCCATATTAAAAATACAGAGAGATTAAATCAATTGTAAACACTAAAAATATGATAAGTTTTTAAGAAGCCTGCCCTTTGGGGCAGGGCATGACATTACCCCCTCCAGATCCAAGCTCAGGATGTGCTTGGATATAAGAATTGAGGGCATCAGGACAGTTCTCAAGGTTGGGCAATGGCTCCCAAGAACTCTCCTCAACAGAATATCCCTTCCAAAGAACCAAGTATTGAAGGTTACCGTAGTGATAACAATGATTGATAATGGACTCAACCTCATACTCAGGAGTTCCTTTGACCATGCGAGGAGGAGGTGCTTTGTTTTTCTGATAAGAAGGAGGAGGAGAAGTCTGGAGTTTGAGAAGGGAAGCATGGAAGATGTCATGGATGCAATAACCTGGGGGAAGTTGAATGCAGTAATCTACCTTCCTGTCAGGGAACCAACCCTGATTGGCCGGCTCGCTAGTATTTGGGAACTGGCGGGTTGCGGACTGGGTGGGCAGAGCCCACCAAAGGATTGGTGCTAACTTAATGAGGTAGGACATTGACTTGCCCACCCACAACCACAGACCAACAGCTGGGATAATAGTATCTATTACTCCCGTGAGAGTAATATATACAATTCCAAAAAGCTTGTTGGTATGGTCCAGTGGGAGCTCAGCGGCAGAGGTAGGCATTGGTTTGGGGGTGACAGGTGGTTCCATGTCCATTTGGTAGGCAGGAAGGAAGTTGTATTTATCTCTGAACAGGCGGGGTTTGGTAACGTACCAAGGGCCTTCTCAGTTGTATCTGGTTAACTTAGTAGTTCTGGCCAAGGGATCCTGGGCTAGTATGTTGTCAGCGGTGTAGTCCTTGTACTCAGGCTTTAAGGGGTACTTAGTGAAATGGACAGGACCAAAGGGGGCACCTGGCAGGTGGTATGTAGCTGGCGGGCTAGCAGGGGGGCAGACAATCTTGGGGTTAACTGGAAGATGGCAAGAATAAAATATGGCAATAGTTGGGAAAACCAATATCTCATAACCTTTATTTAAAAATGACAATGGGGGTTGATCTTGGCCTGGCAGGTATTTATACCACACTGCCAGACTTCACTACCTGGTTGGGCTTTCTGGGCTTGGGCAGGTTGGCATCAGGTGTCTCAGATGGCAGTGTGGCGCTTGGCACTGGCAGTTTGCCACTGGCTGCTTTGGGATGAGAAGACTTTGAATCCTTCTGTTTGTTGATTTGGGTATTGGGTGCTTCCTTGGGTTCAGTGCCTCCCCCAGGACTTTGGGGGAGTTTGGAATAACTCTCTTGGAGAAACTTGCATATTTCACTGAGCAAACTGCCAGTGTCAGGCGTTGGCACCTTGGGGAAATTCTTGGCATCTTGCACTGGCGGTTTGCTTGCAGAATCCTGCGGGACGGCTAAGGGTTTGGGTCCTGGCGGGCTGGTAACAACTTTATCAATCAGTAGTGGCTTATTGGGTTCCCAGCCTATGAGTCTGGTGGTCTGCAAAGGGTGTTTTCCAGGGTTTGACTTCAATTCTGTATTTTGAGATTTAGGAGCATCCAAATTGTCATTCCTGACATCATCCTTCTTCCCCCAAAATTTCCCCTTTCAGGGCCTTCTTCTCAAGGTATTTTTGGATGACCTGTTTGGCATTGGTTAGGTTGCTCAAGGGTTCCCAGGTGCTTTCTTCTGGGGGGTAGCCTGACCACTTGGCGTAGTACTGGGGGGTCTTGTAGTGGACCCAGTTGCCGTGGATGTACTCAACTTTGTACTCAATTGAGTGGTCCTTCTGGATTGGTGGGGGCTTGACTTGATCTTCTGGTGGGGAAGGGAGTTTCCATCTTTTTTTAAACAGCAGGGCACAGTGGAACACATTATGGATTTTCCACATGGGGGTAGGTCTAACTTGAAGGCAACTTCTACAATGAGCTTGGTGATCTTGTGTGGTCCGCTTCTTCTGTGAGCTAGTTTTCTGCAAGGCACATGCAGGGGCACGTTGCAGGAATCCAAATAGACCTTGTCTCCAACTTGGATGGGTTTACCAGGGGTCTGTTTTCAATCAGCAAAGGCCTTGTATGTCTGTACTGCTTATTTCAGGTTTGCTAGGCATATAGTTTGGGTGTCCTGGATCTGTTTAATCCAGGCGCATCCAGACGGGTTGGTTTCTTTGTTTCCAATGCTAGGGTTCCATGTGGGGTCAAACCCGTAGTTGGCTTTGAAAGGGGACATTCCAGTAGATGTATGGTCTTTGCTGTTGTAGGCGTACTGTGCCATGGGTAGCATCTCAGCCCAGTTATCTTGGTTGGAATTGGCATAGCACTGTAGGTACTGTTCAAGTATTTTGTTCACTTGTTCAGTCTGGCCGTTGGTCTGTGGGTGATAGGAGGTTGATACACAGCGCTTTACCCCCAAATCCTTCATCACCTGAGACCAGTAGTTGGAGGTAAATTGTGGTCCTCTATCAGTGATGATTTCTGCCAGAGTGCCATGTTGGATTAGGATGCAGTTGTGGAAATGTCTAGCTGTCTTGGCATCAGTGCAGTGGGTGGTGGTAGGGACAAAATAGGATATTTTAGTGAATCTATCTACCATGACTAGGATTGCATTGAACGAATTAGAAGGGGGCAGTTCCACAATATAATCCATTGAAATGGACTGCCAGGGTCCCGCTGGTATGTCTAGTGGTCTTAGCAAGCCTTCAGGTTTGGATTTACGAGGTTTGGTTCTTTCACATGTCTCACAGCCTTTGATGTAGGCAGCCATGTCTTTGTCCAGTTGGGGCCAAGCATAATTCTTCTTGATTCCTCAGATTGTCTTGAGTCTGCCAGGGTGGCTGGCTATCTCTGAGTTGTGATAGTAATTAGTACTTTGGTCCTTATTTCACCTTCTGGTACATAGATCCTGTTGTGTAGCAGCAGGGTGGTTCCTTTCAATGAGAATCCCTTCTTGTGGTGTCGGCTATCTGGGTCTGAGGTCAAGTTGGCAATGAGTTCTGCTGAATACTTGTCTAATTTCTGTGCCTCAATTATGTCAGGCTTACAAGCCATGATCTTCATGAGCATCAGTTGGATGCCTAGTCTGGCAGGGTCAAGGAGTACATGGATGTTGTAGTCCTTGGTCTCAGCTGTGGTGGGAATCATGTCTGCTCTTCTGCTCAGTGCTTCAGGTACTATGTTGACTTTCCCGGGTTTGTAGTCAATTATCAGGGTGTAGTCAGCCAGTTCTAGAGCCCATCTGGCCTGTCTCTGGTTCAACTGTATGGGTTTAAAAAATTAAACCAAGTTCTTGTGGTCAGTTAGGACTTTTACTGGGAATTCAGTGCCACATAGGTACCGGCGCCAGTGTTTCAAGGTATTCATTATTGCGAGCATCTCCTTGTTGTAGATTGGGTAGTTCCCTTTGGCAGGCAGCATCTTCTTGGAGTAATATGCTGCAGGATGTAGCATACTATCACCTCCTTCCTGAAGAAGGACCCCTCTCACCGCAAAGTTGGATGCGTTGGTTTCCAGTACAAATGGCTTGGAGGGGTCTGGCATGGCCAGGATGAGGGCAGAGGTGAAGGCAAGTTTCAAGGTCTCAAAGGCGGTGGTACACTCCAGAGTCCAGGCAAAGGTGACCTTGTCAGAGAAAAGGCGGGTCAGGGAAAGAGTAATATGAGAAAAAAATTTGATGAAATCTCTGCAATAATTTGCCAGGCCCAAGAAACTTCTCACATCCTTCCTGCTTTTGGGCACCAGCCAAGATGTTATTGCTTCTACTTTGTCTTGTGCCATGGAAAAGCCGCCAGTCTTTACTATGTATCCCAGGAATTCAACCTCAGACTGAAAGAATTCACACTTCTTGAGCTTAGTGTGTAAATTGGCTTGGGAGAGTTTCTCCAATGTGAGGTCCAGGTGGCGCAGGTGTTCCTTGTGAGACTTGCTGTAGATGAGGATGTTGTCCAGATATGCCACACAGAAGCGGTCAAGGTATTCCCCTAGGACGGTGTTGATCATCCTTTGGAAGGTGCTGGGGGTGTTGCAGAGGCCAAAGGGTATCACCAGGTACTTATACAGCTCATATCAGGTTTTTGAAGGCAGCCTTGTACTTGTCTCCATCCTTGATTCATATTTGGTTGAACACATCTCAGAGGTCAATTTTTGAGTACACCTGGGCTCCAGTCAGTACATCACAGAGGTTGTTGGTATTGGGGATGGGGTAGCGGTTCTTCACCATGATGCCGTTCAGTTTTTGGTAATTCACGCATGGGCGCATCCCACCATCTTTTTTTCCTACAAACAGCATGGGTGACAAGCAGGGGGCCTTTGACACTCAGATGAAACCCTTTTTTGTCATATCTTCCAGGTATGCTTTCAAGGCTACTTGTTTGTGGTGGTTGCAGCTGTAGATGGGGCCGTGGTGAGGTTGGGTTCCCAGTATCAGGTCTATGGTGTGGTTGTATATTGAATATCTGGGTAGTTTTGTGGCTTCTTCTTCACTAAACACATGGTCCCATTTCTGTAGGGGAGTAGGTAGTATTCCAACACTAGGCTCTATCTTTATGGTTAAGAGTTTGTTGGCAGGGGTTTGGCCATGGCTCATGCAAAAGGGGACGGTGTTGCAAGATTCAGTTTGGCCCAACATGGTGGTTTGTTTGTGATATTTCAGGATAAGGCCATGTTTGTTGGACCAGGAGTCGCCCAGTATAAGGGGGTGGGGTAGTCTGGGTAAGAGGGTCATGGAAAACAGGTACACATTATGTCCAATTTTCAATGGGAGTTCTTGTTCAAACTCATATCCAGTGTCCAGAGAGCTGTTTCCCATGACTACTTGTAGGCTACTCTCTGAAGCTGTCATGCCTAGTTCCTTTGCCAGGCCGGCGTCAATGAAGCTTTCATCAGCTCCTGTATCAATAAAAGATTTGATATAGAGCTTTTTTTCCAATAGTTCTATGGTCACTTGGATGAATTTGTAATACTGGGAAGAAGTGTTTATTTGCGCCAGTGAGACTGGGGCAGTGTTCTTCTTAGAGCAGGCTCTGGTCAAGTGGCCCGCCTTGTGGCAGTGGAAACAGAGTCTTTTGTGATAGTGTTGTTGGAGCTCTTTGGGTGTCATTCCTGTTCTGTTGAGGGTTGGTGCTTGGGTTTGGCCGGTATGGGAGGGACCGCATTCTCTTGGTTCATGCTAAGGCCCTTGCACAGGGGAACCAGATTGTCTAGGCTGAGGGGGGGATGGTGCTTCAACAAATTCTTCATTGCTAGGTTGACTCCCTTTTGGAAGATGATGGCTGCCAGTTTGTCTTCCAGTTTGGTATGAGTTTTTAGTTTGAGGAATTTGTCAATGTAAGCTTGGATGAGATGGACGCCCTGCCTGATTTCCAACAATGAGTTCAGGGCGTAGTATCTGGTGTCACAGTCTTTCCCTGTGGCCATCAGTTCAGCTTTGAACTTGGCATAGTCTAGGCAAAATTCCACGTCTTCAGCAGTGGCTTTGCCAAACCAATCAAGGGCATCTCCTGATAGCATGGAAGCTACTCCAAGTACCTTTTTGGTGTCACTGGAATAGGATGGGGCATTAGCTTGAAAATGTAGTCAGAGCACTGTCATGGCGCGGCAGGCCTCTTCAAGAGTGAGTTTTCCCATCTGGGGCATCTCCACTTTGGTGAGGGATTGGTTGACTATCACATTCTGAACCTGAGAGGAGGGTCCTTTGGCAGTTTTGGCGGCGGGGTCAGAGTTCTTGGGGCTGTCTGGGGTCACGTTTGTATTCTTCTACGCGGAAGAGATCAGGTTCTTGGTCATCATAAATGTATAATAAGTGATTATCATTACAAAAAACATACAAGATGCCATAATAATAATCAACATCTTGGGGCTCAAGGTACCAGGTTTAAAAAGGATCATCATAATGTCAGAGAACCAACCCTGATCAGCCAGCTTGCTGTGTTGGGAACTGGTGGGTTGTGGACTGGGTGGGCAGAGACCACCAAAGGATTGGTGCTAACTTAATGAGGTAGGACATTGACTTGCCCACCCACAACCACAGACCGTCAGCTGGGACAATAGTATCTATTACTCCTGTGAGAGTAATATATACAATTCCAAAAAGCTTGTTGGTATGGTCCAATGGGAGCTCAGCGGCAGAGACAGGCATTGGTTTGGGGGTGACAGGTGGTTCCATGCTCATTTGGTAGGCGGGAAGGAAGTTGTATTTATCTCTGAACAGGCGGGGTTTGGTAACGTACCAAGGGCCTTCTCGGTTGTATCTGGTTAACTCAGTAGTTCTGGCCAAGGGATCCTGGGCTAGTATGTTGTTGGAGGTGTAGTCCTTGTACTCAGGCTTTAAGGGGTACTCAGTGAAATGGACAGGACCAAAGGGGGCACCTGGCGGGCGGTACATAGCTGGCAGGGGGGCAGACAATCTTGGGGTTAACTGGAAGATGGCAAGAATAAAATATGGCAATAGTTGGGGAAACCAATATCTCATAACCTTTATTTAAAAATGACAATGGGGGTTGATCTTGGCCTGGCAGGTATTTATACCACACTGCCAGACTTCACTACCTGGTTAGGCTTTCTGGGCTTGGGCGGGTTGGCATCAGGTGTCTCAGATGGCAGTGTGGCGCTTGGCACTGGCAGTTTGGCACTGGCTGCTTTGGGATGAGAATACTTTGAATCCTTCTGTTTGTTGATTTGGGTATTGGGTGCTTCCTTGGGTTCAGTGCCTTCCCTCAGGACTTTGGGAGAGTTTGGAATAACTTTCAGGGAGAAATTTGTCTATTTCACCAGGAAAACCGCCGGTGTCAGGCGTTGGCACCTCGGGGAAATTCCCAGGTTCTTGCACTGGCGGTTTGCTTGCAGAATCCTGCGGGGCAGCTAAGGGTTCGGGTCCTGGCGGGCTGGCAGCAACTTCATCAATTAGTAGTGGGTTATTGTGTTCCCAGCCTATGAGTCTGGAAGTCTGCAAAGGGTGTTATCCAGGGTTTGACTCTGATTCTGTATTTTGAGATTTAGGAGCATCCAAATTGCCATTCCTGACACTTCCCAACTCTTTTTAGTTACAAGAAAAGGCCCTATGAATTGGGGACCAAGCTTACAAGAGGGCCATCTGATAGGAAAATTCTTTGTATTTAGATATACAAGATTGTTGACCTAGATGCTCTTTCCTTCCTGACGGTGACAGTCAGCCTGTACCTTGTAAACCTCAATAGCCTTTAAGAGATTCTCATTTAAGGAATTCTGGGTGAGTTGTAGCTGGACCAGGAACTCCTTGGCTGATGAGGAACAGACAGAGGAGATGACAGAAGGGACAAAGGCAGGAGTATAGCCTAAATTTGCCATAAAAGGGCTTATCTTGGTAGAAGAATGGGGGTAGCATTGTAGGAATACTGGGTTAAAGGTAAGTGAGAAGCCCAATTGTCTTGTTGTTCATTAAAAAACAGCAAAGGAAACATTCTAGTGTCTGATTTGTACGTTTGGTTTGCCCATTGGACTGGGGATGATAGGACGTGCTAAGGGAGAGGTGAACGCCTAGCTGGGTCATAAACTCCTTCCAGAACAGGGAAAGGAACTGTGGCCTGCGGTTGGAGATAATATCTCTTGTAGTGCGGTGGTGAATAAAGACGTGTTTAACAAAGAGGGAAGCAGTCTGCTTTGAAGTAATGTTAGAATTACAGGGAGAAAAAATAGCCTGCTTTGAGAATCTGTCTACAATGACCAGTATGGCGTCAAAACCTTCAGACTGAGGGAGCTGGACAATGTAATCTAAAGAGACAGACTGCAAAGAACCCTCAGGGACTGGGAGAGGGTATAGAAGACCCACAGGTTTCTGGGTGGAGTGTTTGATTCTCTAGAAAACCAAACAACTACTGACATATGACTTGGCAAAGGTGGACATCTTTGGCCACCAAAAGTGATTTCAGAGCTTAGAAAGAGGTTTCTTATATCCAGAGTGGCCTTCAGCAAGAGAATCATGGAATGTGATGGTTAGTAGCTGTTGAAAGTCTGGGGAGGGACCTACCAAAAGGTTGATGAAGTATAACACCCCATCTAGAAGATAGAAGGAAGGATTTGAAACTTTATTATTGTTTGTGAGAGCGTCAATAATCTGATACAAGACCTTGTTGGACAGCTGGTACTCATGGATCTGCTTTGATATGTTGGGAGTTGTGGTACTGATAACATTAAGTTTGAGAAAGCTCTCAGGCAGAAGGACCATCTTGGTGTTGAGGGATTCTAAGTCTTTGTCAACTTTGGACAATAAAGGGTTACAACTAAGTGCGTCAGGTAGGGTATTAAGTATACCCTTCTTGTACACAAGCTTGAAGAAGAAATTTGACAGCTCAGATACCCATCTAGTATGTATCTGGGAGATACAGCACAACTCAGTAAAGTAAAGCAAGTTCTTATGGTCAGTGTAAATAAGGGAAGGCTTGTCAAGTCCCTTGAGATAGCAACACCAATGCTTGAGTGTTTTGATGATGGCAAGAAGTTTCTTGTTGTGTACGGGGTAGTTTTGTTCAGTTGGAAGGTGTTTTTGAGAGAAGTATGCAACAGGGTGTTGCATTCCATCCCTCCCAAGATGAAGGAGAACACTGCCAACAGCATAGTTGCTGGCATCAGTCTCAACCAAGAAGGGTTTGGAAGGATCAGGCATCAGGAGAACAGGAGTGGAGACAAAGACAGCCTTAGTAGCATCAAACGTGAGCTGGGCCTCAGGTGTCCAGATGAAAGGAACAGAAGGAGAAGTAAGGGTAGTGAGAGGAAAAACTAAAGAATAAAAATCCTCTACAAACTTACGACAATAGTTTGCCAATCCAAGGAAACCACAAAGCTGTGAGCAAGTCTTGGGAACAGGCCAGTTCTTAATAACATCCACCTTGCTAGGAGAGACAGCAAAACTGTTTTGAGTGACAACGTAGCTGAGGAAATCAACCTTGGTGCAGAAGAATGAACACTTTGAAGATTTTGCAAATAGGTTGTGATAAGGAGCGCCTTTTTGGGGAAGCTTCAAATATGGAATGAAAAAAAGAAGAGAAGTATATTTATTGGATAATACTTTAGACTTATATAGACTTGACTGTGGCGGGGATTTAGTTGGATCAAACCTAGGGGTTGGTCATGTGCAAGATGGGTTTGAGCCACTGGATACTTGGACAGTCATGTGATATTGCTTGGTTACCATTCTTGGTATGGTAAACAGTATATTGGAAGGGCACCAAATTGAGCAATGGCTGGATGTTAAGTAGGTTGGCGGTAGCCAGAATGCCTGTACATCCAGACCCTCAACAGTTGTATTCTTGAAGTCTCTGGAGGACCTGGCTGACGTGGGAGACATGGTTGGGAATGGAGGAGGAGTATATAAGAATTTTGTCAAGATAAACAACAACAAACTTGTTAAGGAAGGGAAGAAGTGCCTCATTCGTTAAAGCCTGAAAGTTTGACAGAGTGTTGCATAATCCAAAGGGCATTCCATTGTACTCATACAACCCAAATGGAGTACAGAACACAGTCTTCCATTTGTGGCCAGGGGAGACTCTGACCTGGTTGAAAGTGCTTCAGAGGTCAATCTTAGTGTATACAGAGCTACTGGCAAGGTAATCAGTCAAAGCCTCAGCAGAAGAAATAGGGCATCTATCCTTGATTGTGATCTCATTGAGTGCTCTATAGTTGACACAAGGTTGCTTAGAACCATCTAATTTACTGACAAAGAAGATGGGGGGAAAACATGGAGACGTGGATTGTGAGATGAAGCCTTTTGAGAGTTCCTTGTTGATGTAGTTCTTTAGTAGGGTGTTGTCTGAGTCAGAGAGGGGGATAAGCCTTCCCCAGGGAGGAATGGTGCCTGGTGTAAGGTCTTGCCCATAATGGCGCAAGGTTATAAACTAAAGCATGAAAGGCATAAGGATTCAAATTTAAAAGGTATAAAAACATAGGAACTGTCTGTAAAATAATCTTACAGAACCCTGCTAAAAACCTATATTGGGTCACAAAAGGAGTAATTGAGTTTAAGAACCCTAAGCAAAGAAGATAAAATAAAGTGTTTAATAGTGAACAATTTGTAACTAAGGGAATGTCAATATTAGGATATTCTCCATCAGAAAATTGGTACATATAACTATTTAAAGATTCCTTAAGGGAAAATAATGGGTACAACAAGCCTAAGGCTTGTTGTTTTACAAGTTTCCTTTGTTTAAGGAAAGAAAAGGCTAAACTTTAAAATGAATTTAATAAAAATGTATAAATTTCTAAAAATTAAGATCTTAAGTTTAAATTGAATAAAAGATTGAAGGGAAGAAATCACTTAGAATTTTGGCTTAAAGCCTACTCTTCACAAGTTCTTTATTATATAGGCTTGTCCTTCTCAGTCTTGTGAAGATCAGCAGGAGGGAAACAGCCAAGAAAATGAGCAACTGGAGAAGCCATAAGAAGAACCTGGAGAAAGGAGAGCTACAAAGCCCAACAGAAGTTGCAGATCAGCAACCTGAAACTGGAGAGCGGCAAAGACGTAAGCAGGAGTTCAAAAGGTTAGAAATAAGTGAAAATATTCTAACTTTAAAGTAGAAATATATAATAGGAACAGTAGAAGACAGAGCAAACAACAACAACAATGATTAAAATGCAAATAGCAATAAAAACAGGGTAATAAACTTTAAATACTTAAATATTAACTTCCAATTCAAAATTCCAATATTAAAAATACTGAAAGATTAAAATCAAACAAAACATCAAATATGATAAATTTAAAGAGCCTGCCCTTTGGGGCAGGGAATGACACCTGGCTTCAGGTTTATCTGGATATTGTAGGGCCTATGAGAAGGTAGCAAGTTACATTCCTCTTCACTAAAGCAATCCTTGAAGTCAGAGTAACAATAAGGTAATCCATCCTTGTCCTTGGCGGAAAGAGTATTCAGAATTTTACTAGATATAGTAGTCAGGTTCAGTTTGGGGGAAATTGGGAAAAGAGTACCAGATACAAGAAGTAGTGATTTGACAACGTCATTAAAAATGAATGAAATCTTGTTGTTTGGGTGATCAAAGTTAAGCAAAGACTCTCTAAGCCACAGGAATCCAAGGATGAACAGGAAAGATAGGTTAGGAGAGGAGTTACACGTGACGCAGAATGGAGAGCCCTCCAACTCAATGGTGACAGGTTAGGGGATAGGTGTGGCGCTGGTGAGAGTGCTATTTCCCACCCTAACATCAAGGGATCTGGAAGCAGAGAATTCTAATTAGATTAGCAAGTTTCTCTTCAATGAAGTTGGAATTAGTGCCTGTAAAGTCACTCCTCCCTTTGGCCTTGGATAGGACTATCTTCCCATTTTGTACCAAGAAATCTCCTCAGAAGCCATCCAAGCCTCTTAATTCCCTTGAGGATTTGGCCCATACAATTGATGAGAGGTTTGTATTAGCATACCCTTCCCAGGTGGTAAATAACAATATGTGGAACTCAGTTTCCACTTGGGAGGAATCTCTGATTAATTTAGACTATTTTTTGGCTTGGGTGCATTTGCACTTGAAATTAATTAAGTCTAAACAATCAGGTTGCACTAGTGCTAAATCATCATATTTCAATCCAACTGGATTGGATGCTGATTTAAATCACCCCAGAAATGTCACCAATCATATTTAAAGTCAGAAATTACTGCAAAAACCTCCAACTCATTGGATTCACCTTGAAAAATTTCTCCTGCAGCCAATCAAATCTGCGCCTTGGGTCAGGTGACCCTGAATTCTAGACTCCTCCCTTAAAGCTAGACAGGGGACTTTCAGTCCCCTGCTTGCTCATTTTACAAAATAAAGTTTAGGTCTCCACTTTAGAATTTTAAGGTTTTTTTGGGTCCCTTCTTTGGCCCCTTTCACTTCCTAAGATTATTAGTAGAAATTCAACTTCTCTTACCTTATTCCTTCATTCTTGGGCCTCTCTGTGTCTTCCTGGAGCCCCCTACACGTTGCCAGCAATAATTTTAAAGCTTTTCACTTTTTCTTTGAAACATAGTTGTTCAAACTTAAAGTTTAGTAGATTATTTAGTATAATTACCTACTTGAATTTCAATTTTGTTTTTCTTTTTCTCTTGCTTCTCCCTGAGCTTCATATACGCTCTAGAGCTTCAAAACTCTGTCTTTGAAGCCCCTCTCTATGTGGTTGTTGTTCTCTGTGTCCTGTTCACCTCCTAGAATCATTCCACCTGACCTTGGCTTCCTCTTGGACACTAATTCAAGCCCAAAGAATCAGAAGAAGTTTTAAGAAAAAGAGCATTGTTCCTGCTGTTGAAAATTATTTGGCTAAGTAAAATGTTGGTGCCCTTTATCAAGTTTGTGGTGTTCACCTTGGCACTAGCCTTGGTGTTGATATGGTGCACCACCCCCAACATCTGGGGGCGCATCTTGTATTCCTTCCATCATGTGGGTGCTAACCTGGATCTATTACTACACACATTTGGCAACTTCCCTGGACAAGCTTAAGATATCTTCACCACTAGTGAGAAGGTTGTAAGAAGCCTCACCTGTGACGGCCTTGACCTTGTGGCTCCCAACCTATCTCCCCCAGTGTCACCAGTCCTGCCTTCTCTATTGCCCCTCTCCTCTGAGGTCCCAGTTGTACTGGCCCCAGGAGAAGACAAGGTCATCCCCTAAGTGAGCCCCCTGGTTACTCAGCAGGATAATTCTGATAGACTTGGACTCCTACTTTCTTCAACTATCCACTGTGTCCTCCTTTTGGGCGCCACTTTGAGCAGCCATTCCAGTTCTCCACTGGATGGTGTCCTGGTGTATTCTTCCCCCAGGATGGGAGCCAAACTTAGTTAGTTTAGCCCCCCTCTCTCACAGCACCAGTATCAAGAAGAGCGAGGATCTTGATCTTTCCCAAAGGTCCATAAATAGTTACTAAGATGGTAGGTGACTTGTAAGTGTTGCTAAGGGAAAGCAAGGTGAGTGTGGAGGTCTTGTTGGCAAGAAGGAGACACTTGGAGAGAGGGCAGGCTGGTAGAAGATGATCCTTTGATTCACATTAGGAGCAAAGGTAATTGTTACTTCTTCTAAGGACTTCCTCAGCAGTAAGGCAAAAACCTCCCCCAGCCTTTGGCTTGATGTCAGGTAGAGGGGTTGAAGAAAGTGGTACCTTGTCTGGTACAAACAAGCAAGCTGCAGGGGACAGGTTTGAAGAAGGGTGTGTTTTTGAGGAAAGGTATCTTTGGTTCCACTTGACCACTTCTCTGATAAGGGGTTATAATTCATTGGGGAGGTTGTGGTGGACCAAAATTCCTGAAGCAATTTTTTAGGCCTAACTTGTAGAATCTACAAGCCTCAGTGTCAGAGGCTTGTAGTCTTGAATGAATAGATCAAAAGTTCTGGTTGTATTTGCCAAGTGGTAGGGATCCTTGTGCAAGACCTGCAAAGTGGGAAGCAGAGGGGGCAGATGAATCTTTATATTCTCCATAGAAGGATAGGAGATAACTGACAAAGAGATCATAGTTCTGGAGGATACCTTGGTTGTTTATCAAGTGAGAGCTAAACCAATCTCTGTAGTGGCTGGTGAGCTTCTCAGCAAGATAGAGGATCTTCTGGAAGTTGGTGGAGAACTTAGATCTGTAAGCAGTAAAGTGGGCTTGTGCATAAGCTAAAGTGTTAAAAATACTATGGGGAAGACAACTATGAGCTAAGGTATTGAGAAATACTGTTTGGTTGGTGTAAGAAGTAGGAGTATGTCCTTCTTTCTTACAAAAACCTTTATCATATAACCAACCAAGTAAAAAAAACTACTAGAGATAACAATTTTACAATAATAATAGAGATAAACAAGGCTAAAAAGATGATATAAGAGATGTAAAAATTATTGCCTGGGTCAATCCCATGAGAAGCTAAAATAATGTAAGATCTTGCCCATAATGGTGCAAGGTTATAAAATAAAGCGTGTAAAGCATTAGGGTTAAGATTTAAAAGGTACAAAAAGGTAGGAACTGTCTGTAAGATAATTTTACAGAGCCCTGCTAAAAACCTATACTGGGTTACAAAAGGAGTGATAGAGTTTAAGAACCCTGAGCAAAGAATATAAAACAAAGTGTTTAATAGTGAACAATTTGTAAATAATGGAATGTCAATGTTTGGATACTCTACATCAGCAAACTGGTACATATAACTATTAAAAGACTCTTTAAGGCAAAATAATGGATGCAACAAGCCTAAGGCTTGTTATTTTACAACTTCCATTTTATTCAAGAAAAGAAAAGAAAAGACTAAAATTAAAAATGAATTAATAAAAATGTACAAATTTATAAAAATTAAGATCTCAAGTTAAAATTTGATAAAGAATTAAAGTATAGAAATCACCTAGAATTTTGGCTTAAAGCCTACTCTTCATAAGCCCTTTATTTATAGAAAAAAACTCTGTCAGTTGGGGAGTGATAGGCAAGGAGAGAAAAGCCAAGAAGAGGAGCAACTGGAGAAGTTTGAAGAGGAACCAGAGGAGAAAGGAGAAACAGAAGCCCAGTTTGAAGCAGATCTGCAAGTTGAAGCTGGGAGAAGCGGTAACAACATAACTAGGAGTTTTGAAGTGTAAGCAAAAATTGAATCTCTCTAACTCTTTAAATTAGAGAATATATAGCTAATAACTAGATGAAAAGCAAAAGACAACAACAACAACAATTCAAACGTAAATTGATGTAAAAGAAGGTAATTTACTTTAAAATACTTAAATATTAACTCTTAATTCAAAATTTCTATATTAAAAATACAGAGATATTAAATCAATTGTAAACACTAAAAATATGATAAGTTTTTAAGAAGCCTGCCCTTTGGGGAAGGGCATGACACATACCAGAGTCCAACTGGACTCCCACAGGGGAGGCAGGCTGGGCCTGGAAGGTCATGTACATAATAGGCGCAATTCTGACCAGGTAGTTGACTGAAGTAGCTAGGGGGTACCAACTCTCAGTATGGGGCACAATCTGGTTGTACAGCCCCAATACTGTGATATAAACAAACCCCAACTTACTGAAGTCCTGAACAGGAGGCGTGTTGGGTAAGGAGGAGTGGTAGAAATCTCCTTCATAGCAGGCAGGATGGTCTCTTTAGCACAACCAGGAGGGAAATCTAGCTGATGGGGGTAGAAATACTCCAAGTCAGGAGTGCAGGGTGGATTGACTGAGGTAGCAGGTGTATAACCAGGGGGGGTACAGATAGGCAAGTTTATATTGAGTATATGATTCACAAATAGATGCAAACAGAATAATTAACTTTGAGCAAAAATAGATAATTCCTGAAAGAAGATAATAATTTCTGGGCATGAACTTGTTTTATTAAGATGTCAACAGTGAGGAGGGCTTCCCCCCTCACTACTTATAATTTCTGGTAAAGATACAACCTTTTGTGCCACTAGGGATCTGGAAGCAACATTTTCAGTTAAACTTACAATTTTGGCTGGAATTTGCATACTTGGGCCTGGAGGTGGATGTTCATTGGTTGGTATAACAGGAACCTTGTTTGGGCTGCAGCATGCTAAAGTGCCACAGTTATTTATAGAACCCATGAGCAATTGAGCGCCTGATTGTGCAATCAAACAATTGTGCTCCCAATGTACCATTTCTCAATAATTAAGAGGTCCAAATTTGATATTATAATCAAAGCCAGGTATTTGAGGCTTGTTTTCCTCTCAAATCCCAGGCCATTTGTTAATCAAAAGGGGGGGTTCCTGCTCTGGGAGACAATTGGTAAGGGTTCCCAAGCTGTAAGGTTTTTTCTCTAGGAAAGCCAGCTGATTGTCCAGGGCATTCTAGGCCCTGACATCATCCCCTACCTTAGTCAAGCTTGCAGAGCACAACTCTTTATCACAAGACTTGTATTCCTTCAGCAGGGTAGTGGCATTCTCCAGGTTGGATTCTGGTCCCCAAGTATTCTCTTTATAGGGATACTCTTTTCATTTGACCAGGAAATGAGGTTTTTGGTATCAGAGTTTGTGTCCCAGGATGGCTTTGACCTTGTGTTCTGTGAAGCTTCCTACTTTGATGAGTGGGGGAGCTGTTCTCACTATCTGGTGCAGAAGAGAAGGTCCTTTTTTGATAACAGGGAGAGGTGGAATATGTTGTTTTTCTATCTGGGCGCAGTTCTAGTTAGGAGACTATGTGTTCCTCAATACCAAGAACCTTAAACTTGATATTTCTGGCCAAAAGCTAGGCCCAAAGAATATTGGACCCCTGTTGGTTATTTAGTAACGCTCTGAGGTTAACTTCTGACTCAAACTCCCTGGAGGCTCCTCCACCCATGACGTTTTCCACATCAGCCTTCTATCTAAATTCAAGGAATCTCCCTCAGACATGAGCCACAAGGATCCCCCCTGTCATCTTGAACCATACTCCTTAGTGGGAAGTAGACGACATCCTCAATCACTGCATCTCTTGAGAAAAACGTCAATATCTGGTAAAATGGAAGGGTTATGAGGTAGAATCCAACTCCTGGGAACCAGAAGAGAACCTAGAGAACGCACCTGATGTCCTCTCCCGCTACAAAAAGTCTCTGGAAGGGAATGGCCTTTCTGGGGAGGATAGTGTCAGGGATTCTTTCCCTGACTACATTAATTTTATAGAAGGTTTTAAAGGCATTACACCAGGACAAAAAACAAGTAACATAAGCCTTCTGACTATGGATAACACTGGCTTGAATCCAGACAGGGATCAGACTCTGGACCCTAAAGAAGAGTCAAATGTTAGTCTACCTGCAACAATCAAACTTAGTTTACCTTCTTATTTGAGTTTGATTTATTCAAAATTTGCTTTTGCACTTGCTCCCAACTTTGAACTGGTTAATAATCAAGTTGAGGACATCACTTACTGCTCCTCCTCTGATTGGCTGCTTATTGCTTGTTGCTTGCTTGATGCTCTGGAATTCACTATTCCTATATCCCTACCAGGCTCTACAGTTGCTTCCTGCTGATATTAAGCCAATCAACTGCCTAATTGTTTCTTATCCGGTGGTTTACTTTTGTTGCCTCTCCTTGTATGTTAAGTTCATACATTTTATTAAGATTCAGGTTCATATGCACATGGTAAAATTAGTAAGCTCAGCCTCAAGCTCATTTAAGCCACAATGTAAATCCTCTCATATCCCTCTAAACTCTTAAATGTCACAGCCCCATCATTTTGGTATTTAAGTGAGCATTTCCTATTCTTTATACTTGTTCCAACAATAAAGACTTATATTACTTTACTCCTGCCCAAACTTATATTTTGATCCCTCATTTGAAACCATGAAAGGAATCTTATTCATGTTCTGGTTTCTAGTCCTCCTACTTACAGTTGTATTAGGTCTTGAAAACCCTACTCCCATCACTGACTGGCCTAACTCCTCTCCCAATGATGCCCACCAGAAGGAGTCTCTGGCCAATGGGTGGTTCAAGTATCCCTCTTGCCACTGGGGAAGAAAGTTCCATTATGGTTGCAACACCACTCCTCCTCTAGTAGAACCTTCTCTGGTTAGACCCAACACATCTCTCTACCTGTTGACATACTTGGTAGGGTATTATCTATTGGGTTGGTTTAGCTCCATGATGGGTAGATTTGCTTATTTGGACCACTTGGGACATCTTGCCATGATTACAGTACCTTTTTAATCAGTAATTGCAGGGCTCAACTTAGGGGCTTTGGTCCACCAGGTAGGGAACTTGTTTCCTATCAAGTGGGTCCCTGACAGGCCAAGCCCCTTAATTCCCTTGAGGATTTGGCCCACATAATTGATGAGAGATTTGTGTTGGCATATCCTTCCCAGGTGGCAAACACTGATGTGTTGAACTTTTTCCCTGCTTGGGAGGAATCTCTGATTAATTTAGACTATTTTTTGGCTTGGGCTTGTCTGCACTTGAAATTAATTAATTCTAAGCAATCAGGTTGCACTACTGCTAAATTATCAAATTCCAACCCAACTGGATTGAATGCTGATTCCAATCACTCCAGCAATGCCAGAAAATCAGAGTCAAAGTCAGAAATTATTTCAAAACCCTCCAACTCAGTGGATAAGTCCTTGCAAAATTTCTCCCCTACCCAATCAAATTAATTCCCTGGGTCAGGTGACCTTTCAAACTGAAGTCTGTCCCTTAAAGCAAGACAGGGGACTTTTGGCCCCCTGCTTGCTCATTTTTACAAATAAACTTTGGTTTTACAAACTTATTATTTTAGTTTCTCCTTAGGGGCTTTTAATAGTTCCCTTTTTGATTTTCTAAAGTGTTAAAATTGGCTTTCTTTTCCCTTATCTTTTTTCCTTGCTTTTGGGTTCCCCAGTGCTTTTTTAAAGTCCCTAAAAGTGTGGTTAACGTTGACGTTGAAGCTTACCACTTTTGCTTTACGCTAGACAGCTTGAACTTGAAATTAGTGATTTAATTAGTATACTTAGCTATTTAAAGTTTGTTTTTGCTCTCCTTTTGCTTTTGCTCCTGCTGTTAGTCTATATACACTTAAAGCTTTTAATTACGCTTTCAAAGTCAAGCTCATGAAGCTACTGTTCTCTGTCCCCTTCCAAATTTACCAATAAGATTTGTGCACTTGTTCCTGCCTTTTTTTGTTGTTTGGACAAAAATTAAGGAAACATTTCCCAGCTTCTTGGTTCTAATCTTCTTTAAAGAGAATAACAAATAAAACTAAGTTCAGATGTTGATGCCTTTTGTCAATTTTGATGTCCTCACCCTGGCACCCGCCTTGGTGATGATATGGTGTACTTCCCAAGATCTCTGGGGTTTTATTTCCCATACCATCCACCACGCTGGGAGCAATCCCAGTAACTTTTTGAATATGCTTGAGGATCTCCCTGGTCAAACCCAGGACGTTCTCATTACCAGTGAGAATGTAGTAAGAAGCTTGGAGTGCAACAATCTTGACCTCTCTGCCCTTGAACCAGTCCCATCCATGGTCCCTAACTTGGCCCCCTCATTCTCTCCTCCCTCAAAGGTCCTGTGACTGTACAACAGTCACTGTTAAGTATTTAGCCAAATAAATACTCCAAAATATAAAGTTTCTCTGTTTTTGCTGTTTATTTTATGTAGGTAGGTTTGACTGGAATTCTTCAGATAAAGATTCCTGGAAACTCAGTATCTATATTTAATAAAAGAACAGAAGGTAGTTTTGTTAGTTAGGCCGTACCAACTGACAAAACTAAGGCAAGATTGGCCAAATCAATCTTGGAGACTAGGCGTCTCAAAAACAATTTAATTGACCAGGAAGATTAATTAATAGATACATTTCAATATAATTAATGGGGATTTGATTATATTGGTTAATTGCCTTGACTGTGTCACTAAGTTTGGTTAAGGGTAAACATAGGTAAACCCCCAAATTTGGGTTTAGAAACACTGTGGTGGTGTCTTGTTTTGAGGTTTGAAGCGTTTAACAGGTTTTTAAAAATGCAAGAAAACCATTAGATGCAGCAATAACTGAATAAAGGTAATGATTCCTAGGGATTCAGATTTAATAAGCTGTTTCCCAGTTGGAACATCAATAGCTGAGTTTTGGAATGTATATATTCCACAGGGTTTTGGCGCCGGGAGCTGGGGAAGCTCCATGCTAAATTGGTACATTGGGATGAATGGAGTCAGGTGACTTTTTCCCATTGTAGGTTGGTTCTCATAGGCTGAGAATTATTGGTGATCTTTTAGGTAAAGATCTAGGTTTAGATGACCCAAATTTCATAGACCATGTGATATGAATCATAGGTTGATTCAGGAACCAGAGGGGTTTTCAGCTGAATATGCCCCAAATGGTATATAAGCAAAAAATGCTAAATTTTAATAAAGATATATTGTTGATTTCAATGTTTTCCCTCAACTACTTTTTAATTATCATGTCTTCTTTGCTATCATTTGAAAGAGCAAAATTTGGAGTACTTTTTGTAGAAACTGCTACTTCTAGGAAGGAAGTTCCCACCAGTTTTCTTGAGGAGGCTTGGGAAAGTCTGGAGGTCTCTAAGATAGTGCCTGAAGAATCTTTGGTAGAAGTGAAAGTGGTCTTTGAAGAGCTATATACCAATTATTTTGCCAAAGAGGGAACCCCTTCACAAGGGAATAAAATTTATGTATGGGATTCCTGGAACTTGCTGTTAGGGTTTGATGAAATTTTAAAACAAGTGAAGGAATGATCCAATTGTGAAATTGAGGCATTAAGAAGTAGGGAAGAAAAGAGTGTCAAAATTATGGCTTGTTGGCAGGATGACAATAAAGTGTTGTCTCATAAAATTGCCTCCCTGGAGGCAAAGCTCCTCAAAGCTTTTTCACAGGAAGGTAACAGTAATAAGAGTCAAGGGCAATATAATGGTAAGTTTGACTGGTTAGACCTGGATCTGTCACAGTCCCAGTTCCACAGGCCCAAGAGGAGGATCCAGGCGGTCAAGAGTCTTCCCCCAAGTGTGCTCCCTGGTTGCTTGGTGGAATGCTCTTGATGGGTTTGGACTCCTATTTTCCCTGTCTATCTGACACATCCTCTCTATGGACGCCCCTTTGAGCAACCATACCAGTCTTGCACTGGATGACGTCCTGGTGGATCCTTCCTCCAGGATGAGAGCCAAACTTAGTTAGTTAAGCCCCCCTCTCTCACATGTTTGAGGACCTGGCTTACTCTCTTGGTCTGTCTGTTGCTCTGATGGTGATATTCAGTATACAACAGTTTTTTATTCCCAAGTCCTTTAGGATTTGGTCCCAAAACTCTGAGGTGAATTGTGGGCCTCTGTCTGAGACCACTTCTCATGGGAGTCCATGGTTCATGAATACTCAGTTCCAGAATAGGGTGGCAGTTTTTTTTGCTGTTACTTTGGTTATTGTTGGAATTAAATGAGCCATTTTGGTGAAAAAATTGACAATTAGAAGGATGACATTGAATCCTTTTGAACTGGGTAGCTTCATAATGTAGTCCATGGACACTGACTTCCAAGGGCCTTCTGAAATCTGAAGAGGTTGTAGTAATCCTTCTGGATTTTCTTGCTTAGGCTTGTTACATCCAAATGTCTTGTAACCACTGAGGTATCCTTCTTTCTTTGGCTTCATCCTGTGCCACATGTACGCTCTTTGGATACCCTTTAAGGTCTTGGTGCAGCCCAGGTGTCCAGCCATGGGGGAGTCGTGGTACTTCTTCAGAATCTCCAATCTCAGTGGACCTTCTGGTATGCAGGTGCATCTGTGTAGCTTCAGGGTGTTTCCATATAAGGAGTAATATGTTTGGTAGTATCAACTGTTGATATATTTCTCTAAGTTTTCCATGATGGAGATGCAGTGCTGGTCTACGGTCTGAGCTAGTTGGGTTTCTTCTCTTCTACTGGCTAGTCCTGTGACAGAAATTGACAGATAATAAGAAGCTGTCTCCAAGTGGTGGGAAACCACCACCCAAATCCACATGGAGTTAATGATTAACCACCAACGCAGCTTCATATACTGTTTTGTGAAATTTCCAAATGAGATACTAGGGTTAAGTAAAATAATTAACCCTAACCAAAAGAGCCCAAGATAAATGGCCTGCAAGAGAATCAGAGTGTCTTTAGCATGAAATTCAGGACATTGAGATAGCGCCAGAGTTTCAGTTTCAAAGTTAGGAGGAAAAACTCCAAGATTGGCAGGCATTGAATTAACATTTAGTGGAGACAACAACAAAGTACCAACAGCAGGCCCCCATCTTCCCGTAATAATCCAGCTTATGATTAAATTTTAGGGAATGTAGCCCAAAAGGCCAACTACAGGACACATTTGAATAAAAAATTGACCAATGGATGTTTTGATCTTATTGAGTAAAATTTGGGAGGACTCAACTCTTAAGAGTTGAAACAGTGAAAAATATTCAATATATATCAAAATTCAACTAAGCAATACCGCTTGGATCCTGGGCTCCTATTCCTTCCACATTTTCAAGTGAGTAACTGGTCTAGTTTGCAAAGAACTCTTGAGTGACCAACTTCTGATGACCCTGCTGATAAATAAGATCATATTTGGTGAGCCTCAAATTACGTCAACTTATCAACATCAGCTTATATGGGGAATTCAGACTCAACTGGCAAACTGGAGCAGCTGCAACCCATTTTCAATCAACTGTTTGATTTAAATCCTTTAAATTGGTCAATTTCATTAAATATTTTCTGGCTTTTCAAGCCTTCTTACCTGGCCAAATAATTCCTAGTATTATGGAATTTACTGTGACAAGTCCCAGGAATAGAAGCATTGGCTCAATAATGTTTGGGGACAGCAAGGATTTAGTGTTGAATTCTTCAGTCTCTTTGGGCTAGGAAAAAGGTCTGTTATTTGGCTTAGGGCATCAGGTACAATGTTGATCTTGCCAGGTTTGTAGCTGATTGATAAGTTGTAATCTGCTAGGAATAGGGCCCATTTAGCTTAACGCTGATTCAGTTATTGCAGTTTGAAGAAGTATGTCAGGTTCTTGTGGTTGGTCATGATTCTCACTGGGTGGTTGGCGTCACACAAGTATCTTCTCCAATGTTTTAAGGACTGGATGATAGCAAGTATCTCTTTATTGTAGATAGGGTAGTTCAACTCAGGTGGGGTGAACTTCCTCAAGTAGTAAGCTACTGGGTGCAGCTTACTATCATGTTCCTCCTGAAGCAACACCCCCAATGCAAAGTCAGAAGTGTCTGTCTCTACAATGAAGGACTTATTTTAAACTGGCATTGTCAAGACAGGGGCAAAGACAAAAGCGTTCTTCAGCAACCTAAAGGCAGATTTGGCGGTGTCATCCCACACAAAAGGGTGTTTCTCAGAGGTAAGGCGGGTCAAGGGCAAGCAGATCAAAGAAAAATTTTGGGAAAATTCCCAGCAGAAGTTTGCCAGGCCCAGGAAACTTCTGTCCTCCTTACAGTTCTTAGGTTCAGGCCATGACGTCACAGCCTATATTTTGTCAGGTGTCATTGCAAATCCTCCTTTCAGTACATTGTACCCCAAGAACTCTACTTCTTCTTTGGAGAACTCACATTTCTGGAGTTTAACAAAGAGTCTGTGTTCCTTGAAGTGTTTTAGGACAGCTTGAAGGTGTTTAACATGTTCTTCAGGGGTGTAACTGTAGATGAGGATATCATCTAAGTAGGCTACACAACACTGATCCTTGAGTCCTCCCAAGACCACATCTACCATAGTTTGAAAGGTGCTGGGCGTATTGCACAACCCAAATGCATAACCAAGTATTTGTAGAGACCTTGTCTAGTCTTGAAGGCAGTCTTCCATTTGTTGCCAGGCCTAATCCAATCTGGTTAAAGGCATCCCTCAAATCAAACTTTGAGAAGATGTTGGCTCCTGAAAGCTGGTCTGAGAGATCTTCAACATTGGGTAAAGGGTATCTGTTTTTCACAGTAATGCTATTTAGGTCCTGGTAATTGACACAAGGACATAGGTTGCCGCCCTTCTTTTTAACAAAAAGTAAAGGGGATGAACAAGGAGATTTGGAGACGCGTATATATCCCTTCTTCAACATCTTTTCCAAGTACTCTCTTAAGACAGCTTGTTCCTTCATGTTACAACTGTAGACAGGTCCATGCTTAGGTTGGTTTTCAGGGAGGAGGACAATAGTGTGGTTGAACTGACTGTGTTTAGGCAAGGCAGTGGCTTCTTCTTCTGATAAGACAGACTCCCAAGGTTTCAATCATTTTGGGATCTCAGTTTTTTAGGATTCCATGGTGATGTTGTTTAGCTCAGGGGTCTGCTGAGGGTTTGAGCCAGGAACCTCTAAGGTTTGGCTCTCATGAGTTACAGTCATCTTGTCACAGATGACAAACTCCTGTTGACTATGCTCATACAAAAACCTCAACTACAGGATTCAAACCCTCAACATCCTGCAGGCTGCTAGCCCGCAGATTTTTGGGCTTAAACCAGAGTGGGATTTGACTTCAGGGAATCTCCTAATGCTTGATGAACTAAAATTATCTACATTTAGGCTCCCCACGTCAAAGGTTCCTGTTAAATCAACCAATGAGAGTGCAGGCCAAGCCAAAGATCTTGGAATAACTTGGGCAATTGCAGCAGGGGAAGCAAAGAAGCTTCCTGTGGAATGTGGGCCACCCAAAGATGACAAATCCCATAGCCTGAAAGGGAAATTTAAGTTTTCTCAGTTTGAACCAGCCAATGAAATAACTCCTGTGATGGATGCCACCAAGGGCTGTAAAAATTTGGCATACGGTAGCACCAGGCCTAAAAGAATTAGTAAAGGTTTCTCCATGGCAGATGAGCATACTTATACCCTGGGCCACCAGGAAGTTATCCATTGCCATTCTTTCAATGAAGCAACATGAACCTTTGGTTCAACCAAGTTATCCCATACTTGATTTTAGTTCTATTTTATTTGCAGTCCAACTCCTGTGGTTCTGTGCCTCCCACTTATCCACCCCAAGAAACTGCAGACCAGCCGCCTGAACTATATTGTCCACTAGGAGCTCCATTTGACCTGTTACATTTCACATAATATCCACCAAACCTGGCATATTTGGAGTTCACACTAGAGGAAATCTTAATCTACAATTCAGAGGCTAGAACTAGAGAGACATAGACCGTTTACAGAGAAGGCGCCAAAATCACCATACCTCATCTGCTATTCTGCAACAAGTACAACTACCTGCCCACCTATTTAGTTCTGATGACACCACCTCTCACCCTGCAGCCCAACTGCCTGCAGGAATCTTTTGCAGCCAATGAATCCACCTCCACTCAGATATTCAGGGTGATGTATATCACTCTCACCAGCCTGATTGATTTAATGGTACCCGCAAGCGGACCTTGGGCCCTCCTGGGAAAATTGTTATCTTATATTGTAAAGTTAGCACCAATCTTGTGGTGGGTCCTACCTGCAGGGCCTGCAGGCTGTCTGCCTGCAAGACTCCAGGAACCCCCCACAGGCTGGATCCTTTACACACCTGATGGTTCTTATAGTCCAAGTTAAATTGGTGATCAACCCACCATTCAAACCCTATCACTACAGGTTTGGAAGCTTCTCCATGACGTGGAATCTGGTGGGCAGGAGTTTCCCATTTAAATTCAGGGAGACAGACTCTTTGCATTTGTGGGACAGGTCTGTTATCTTGTTACCCAAGGTTACCAGTTGGGAGTTTCCCTGGATTAGTGCACCCAGTTTCTCAGCTAGACTACATTCCATGTAGTTGAGGGTTGCCCCACTATCTAGGAGGACTACATGTTCACCTCATGATCATGGTAACATAAAGTAGTGTCAATGATAGGATAAGACTGGGAAGTGTTGTTTATTGCTGAAATAATGGCTCCTTTTATTCTGTCAGAGAAGCTAGTGAAATCCTTGGATAAGTGGCTACTCTGGTGGCAATAGAAGCATAGCCCACTTCTGATATGGTGTTGGTACTCTTTGGGGGTCATGTTCAAACAGGGCCTACTTGCACCAGGGGTTTAGTTGTTCTGGGGTTTCCCAACATGATAGCCTTATGGTTGGCTGAATTCCATGCCTCTGGCAATAGCCAGGAGCTTGTCTTTGGGGAGGTTGCATTGGTGGTGTCTCATTAGGCTGGCGTGGTGTAGGTTCAGACCTTTTCTGAAATGCAGGCCTGATATGTTTTCAGGGATCTTGGCAGCCTCTGCCAGACATAGGAATTATTGTATGTAGGTTTTCAGGTCATTACTTATTTGGGTCAGGAAAATGAGCTCTGTGTAGGCTTAGATCTTGACCCCAGTGGGGCTGGTTGCAGATTTCATTCTCTCCAGGAATTAGTTGTAGGAGAGCATAATGTCTGGATCTTTCTCTAGGCTGGTCAAGAAAGTTTCTCTGGAGTCATCCTTCAGTTGGGTGGCCACCATCATAACCTTCTGAGTGTTGTCTCTGAAGCTCTTGGGGTGGGCACAGAACAGGGCATTGATCATGATCATCCTTTTCTGAAGCCAGTGAACTCCATTTTTGGCAGGTCAGGAAAGGTTGTGGGGGTGGCAGTATTTTGATTTGAGGTGGAGATAGTCACAGCCTGAACCTGGGATGGCTTGGCAAAAAATTCTTCTTGGCTTTTTTTCTTGTTTCTTGGCCATATACTTTATTAGATAGTAAGCTGAGGTCAAAAAGAAAAGCATACAAGATGCCCCTATAATCAAAAAAGAATAGGGGCCCAGGGTTACTAGTTTTGATATGGTTGACATGCTGTCTGAGCTCATACCAGAGTCCAAATGGAATCTCACAGGGGAAGCAGGCTGGGCCTGGAAGGCATGTACACAATAGGCGTGATTCTGACCAGGTAGTTGACTGTAGTAGCTAGGGGGCGCCAACTCCCAGTATGGGGCACAACCTGATCAACCAGCTTTAATACTGTGATATAAACAAACCCCAACTTACTGAAGTCCTGAACAGGAGGCGTGTTGGGTAAGGAGGAGTGGTAGAAATCTCCTTCATAGCAGGCAGGATGGTCTCTTTAGCACAACCAGGAGGGAAATCCAGCTGATGGGGGTAGAAATACTCCAAGTCAGGAGTGCAGGGTGGATTGACTGAGGTAGCAGGTGTATAATCAGGGGGGTACAGATAGGCAAGTTTATATTGAGTAGATGATTCACAAATAGATGCAAACAGAATAATTAAATTTGAGCAAAAATAGATAATTCCTGAAAGAAGATAATAATTTCTGGGCATGAACTTGTTTTATTAAGATGTCAACAGTGAGGAGGGCTTCTCCCCTCACTACTTATAATTGCTGGTAAAGATGCAACCTTTTGTGCCACCAGGGATCTGGCAGCAACATTTTCAGTTAAAATTACAATTTTGGATGGAATTTGCATACTTGGGCCTGGAGGTGGATGCTCATTGGTTGATATAACAGGAACCTTTCTTGGGCTGCAGCAAGCCAAAGTGCCACTGCTATTTATAGAACCCGTGAGCAATCAAGCACCCAATTGATAATCAAACAATCAGGCTCTCAATATACCATTTCCCAATAATTAAGAGGCACAAATTCAATAATAGAATCAAAGCCAGGGATTTGAGGCTTGTTTGCCTCTCAAATCCTGGGCCATTTGTTAATCAAAAGGGGGTTTTCTTGCTATGGGAGATAATTGGTAAGGGTTCCCAAGCTTTGGGGTGTTTTTCCTCTAGGAAGGACAGCTGATTGTTCAGGTGCATTCTGGACCCTGACAATATTCCTCAATAAACTAAATATTTTTCTTATTATTGTCCTTTCTATTGGACTGTTGTCTTCCCCAATCAAATACAGAACTATCATTGGTTCAGTTGTAACAGCTTTATGACTATGAAAAATACCATCTCAAAGTTAAGTTTTTTGAACACAAAAAAACTTTACAAGTCATTTAAAAATCATTTCAAAAGTTTATAGACTTAAAAAGAACTCAGTATCTCAAATCTGTAATAAAATGGGGCCTTTCAGTAGCAACAAGGCTGTGTAAACCCAAAAGCCAAAATGTACCTAAAACAGCTATTTTCAACCAAAATGCTATGATTTATACTTTAAAAGATGTGTACAGTAGTACCAAATACTGAAAATTATTAAAAAAATGATAGATTGAAAGAAAAGCAGAGATAGGGAGAGGAATTATTTATTGCAAAAAGGCTCATAAATTTAGTTAAAAGAGAAACAGGGATGGCTTGAGGATGTTCAAGCTTTCTATCCTTGGGATAGTATGCAAGGGCCACCTTGCAGATCTCAGTGTACTTTTTCACTGCCTTGGTCCGCTTGGGAAGTCATCTTTATTCTTGATGCCAGTCTTGAAGAGGTGGGCAGAGATGTCTTGCTGGGTTTTCAAGTGAATAAGGATATTGTTGAACTTAGGCTTCTTGACCCAAACCCTTGTAGAAAATTGGCTATGCCACCCTTCAAGGGAAGGGGTGGTATTGATTAACATATCTTTAACCTGCTTGATGCAGTTTCAGGTATTGAGTCACTGCCTTTTCAGATATGGTGTGCTCCTTGGAAGACAACAACCCACTGAGTTTCAAAATACTTAATAAAGAGTACAAAGGCTGCCGTGTTGGCAATGATGTAAGGATGGCGGAGGAGGGCATCATAAAAGGCATTTGTCTCCTTGTTTATAACTAAGGCAAGGGCAGAAAAAAAGTTGGAGATGTCCTTGGTCTCTTTGGTCCCTTCTGCATTGATGAGCTCATGCAAATTAGAGCACTTTTGGAGGTGGTGGTAGAGTGCTTGCTGGAAATGGAACTAGAATCCCTGAAGGGAGCTTCTAAAGACTTGGATGAAATTATTAGCCTGTGTCAGGAATGTTTCTGACACTACCCAAATTGTCACCCTATTCCCACCATGGAAACAGAAAGAAAATCTTCATTCCATCATATCACATTATGATCAACACTTCCCTCCATTTAGTCAAGAAAAAATGAAGAATTTAACGTCCAAACAGGACTAAATAAGGACCAAAATAATCTATCATCTGAGCAGTCATCTACCGTGGTTGTGCAAGCGGCTGTCACACCTGCCAGCCACTTTCAAGGGCAACTGTCAGCATTTAAACTGTCTACATGTAACATCCTCCATGTTGAAAATTCTAAAAAATATTTTTGTATTTTTATTGTATGTTGATTAATTTTTTCACTTTGAATGATTTTTCCTGATATTAAAAGTTAAATTTGATTTTAATTTTCAAGTTTATAGTAAAATTTTAAAAAACAAAGCCAAAATAAAATTTGGGATTGTCAACATGGAGGATGTTACATGCAGATAGTTTAAATTCTGATGGTTGCCCCCACAAGCCAGGCACCTGGGAGCCAGCTCACACTCACCTGCAGCCAATTATAATTGGGGGACATCTACAGCCAGTCAGAAGCATCAAAAGGGTCTAACCAATTAGAAACTGCTTTATTCCAAGGCTTAAATTTAGTATCTCAATGATTCAGTTCAGCAGACCTTGTATCTAACTTCCCAACTTCAGTAATAACTCCTAACCTCAACCAACAGGGATCTGGGACCCAGACCAAATGGTTGGGGCCAAAGCCTTTTCAGGATATGCAAAAGAAGTTAAAAATAGAAACCAAGGCAGACCTGAACCCTAACCTCACCTTAGCAATGACAAAACCAGGATCTATTAGCAAAACCCAAGAAGTATTATCCCAACCTCAGATAAGAGAAGAACAAGGGTTTGGCCATCATTCACCTTTCAAGCTCCAAATCCTCCAGTACAAACTCTTTGGACTTTTCCTCACATGTTTTCACTCCCACTTGCAAAATTTTGCACAATAGAAAGTACTATAAATAAAGTATTCTCTCTTGATGATGGGTTGTTCTATCATTGAGAGATTACCCCCCCTCAACAAATCTTTACTATTACAACACAACTAAGACAATCAACATCATCAATCCCCAAACTAGTGAAGATGAATCATCTCATCTTCACAGCTGTAGTCATAGCTTTCTTTGGGATTGGAGCATATCAGCCCAACCCTATCCTATTTGAGCCATTGCCAGAAAGACTTTAGGAACCTACTACAAAGAGTCATCATAACTAAAATCTTTTTATAGTGGTTCCTGTATCCTCTGGTGTCACCTCACTCCACTGTATCTATAGCCGTTTACACCTTTATTTTATATGCATTGATTACTTTTTGGGAATCTTGGATTGATATAACACTCCAGCCAAAGTCTTCAGATGACTGATGATCATCTACCCCATTATCACAGCCTTAACAGGTTTTCAATTGAAAAACCTCCTACCCTACATGCTCCAAATAATACCCAAAAAATTAGGGTATTACAGCCTGAGCCTGCTCAAAATCAATTACCAGATATTCATGGTAGAGAAAGCTCTTGTATGCCTCTTGGTTGGGATGGAGTCCTCTTCCTGAGAGATGATCTTTTTCTTATGCTCTCTAGTTTTCTTGGGCTCCTCTTTAATAGTTGGAAGGATTTCATCAAGATTTTTCTTCAAGATAGTGAGAGCACAGACATATGTATCCTGATTTTTTGCTGGGAAAAAAGTAGAGAATAAGGGGAAGAGCTAGATTTCTAACCTGTCCATGAATGTTCCAAAGCTGGTTAAATATATTTGGGAAGGTTGAGAAAGTGTCATTGGCTAGCCAGGTTTTGCATTTAATTAGTTTGCATAAATCCTGGGAGATGGCAAACCAGATAATGTACGCTTTTGCATTTACTCTGTTATTATGAGGGGGGGAGTGTTTGTTGTAGCAGGATAGCTTCTGCTCCTTGATAAGGATAAGTTGATCAATGGATGTGGCACTGACTCCCTTGGTGCTTAGGGCATACTTCTGATTAATGAAGTATATCTACAGCTTTTCTGCATCATTAAAAGAGGCAAGTTGAGAGTTATTTAACTTAAGGACGGTATCATTAACAACCTTAGTTGAGCTTTTGTCATTAGTGGTTAGGATCACTTGACAAAGATACCACAATATGGTATTATAAAGTGGCTCAAATGGCTCAGTGTAGTTGTGCTCTACATTTAAAGCCTTGAACCTAGCAAAGCTATAAGTAGTGAGCCTTGCTGAGAATCCAATGGTGTCACAATTGTAAGGGTGTTAAATTATGGTCTTTCCCATTGTTATAGCTAAAACTGTAGCTCTTTTAAACAAATTTTGCACCCTCTTCTTAGATGTGATGGGGTAGTCTACTGAGGACTTGGTGTGAAAAGCAAAGGCGCCATGTCAGTTATAAGTTTTATGTACAGTGTGGTATTCTATGTCTCAATCCCATAACCAAAAAGAGCACCAGGATTAGTGACACAATATGAAGTTGAATCAGCTTATAAGACATCCACACATAAAGATAATAGCCAAACAATTGTTAAATTGTCTTGTTGCATTTTTAATAGATCTTAAACTCAACTTTGGACTCTTTAAATGTGGCAATCAAGCTTTCTATAAATAGCACATAGTACTTGGCCTTTACCTCTGGCAATTTAGTTGGGATTGTGGCAATACAAAGCTATTCCTTAAGTAAATTAGCCGTGTGAAATCAATTGTTCTGTAGTAAAATTATATTTCATATGCCATTGCCTTATCTCCTCCTTTTGAAATTCCTCTCAAAAGTGCCTTCATCAAGCTGTCAAAACTGTGGGGTTGATCTCCCAGTAAGGTTCTGCACAAGAGGACCTATGACTCTCAAACCAACTTCCACATGACCTGTAGCCAAATATGGAAGTCAACTCAAATTACTAAATCCAGCACAAGAACCAGTGAAAATTCTAGCTAAGTGGGCATCTTAATTTGGCGCTTCAATCATTACATGGATCACACCACCCCTGCCCAATCCAGCTGATTGATTGTCTCAATCATATTCATCTTATAATGATTCACCCCAACTATATAATTTCATATATCTTAGTAAAGATAAAAATATAGTTTTCAATATTTTTACCTGTGCAACTCTGCTAATAAAGCACAGTTACAACATTGGTAGAACAGGTAATTTATCCATCCTACCTTTCTTTTCAAAATTCCTCATTCTGCCCATACCCGCTGCAGTCAACAAATATACAAAAGAATCATGTCTGGGCTCCCCTTGTACTGGGCGCCATACTCACCTGGAACTGATAAACCAGAAGGACACATCTTTTACTAAAATATTCTAATTCTGGCTCCTGACTTTGATGCCTTGTCAGGACAAGGGTTCTTTAAGGCCCCCTTATCTACACCTTGACCAATGATGAGAGCATCATATCTGCCCATATAGCTCAGCAACTTTGTAGTGCTGCCTTGGAGTTGTTTTCAAGAGCCAACAACAAGGCCACAGTGCGGATTCATTATTTCCAGAACAAGTTGACACAGATGGAGTGCCCAATCTGCTTCTGGACTTCAGAGATCTCCATTTTCCTGACTCACAATTCAGATACGTGCAATAAGTGGCACAAGGAGCATATGGAGAAAGACTGGGGTACCTTCAAGCAAGACTTCTTGGTTAGGTTTTTAATAAAGTATACAGCCCACATGATCATCTGCCAAGTAAAAACTTGATGCATACTGGTACAGTAAAAGAATTAACAAGAGCCTACAAGGAGCTGCACCTACGTGCACCTTTGGATATGACCCTTGATAATCCTGCAACACACCTTATGTACTAAAATGCTCTCAAAACTCACTTATGAGACACAGTAGCTTAGACCAAGTGACCAATCTCCAAAGCCTGTACTGTGGTATAGAGAAAGAAGAGCAAACATCTAATGCACTACATAAGGCACAGACTGGGAAGAGAGAGAGACCCAAAGACTCTCACCCCCAGGATGCTTCAGTTGCCCTCCACCTAGAAACAGCAACAACAACAAACCTCAGGCATACAATGGCCATAAAAACAGGAATAATGGCCAATTCAATTATATCCATTTAAGAGTTACTATCACCCAGGGCAAGAAGGATGAAGCAAAGCCCAGAGAGAGCAATAAGTGAGCCAAGCTCTCCCTAACAACTATCAGCCTTTCTAAATGATGATTATTAACCTAAAAACGTAGATCAGTGCCCTATGATCCAGGTCACTTCAGGAGATCCAGTACTGTGGTGTTTCTGTTCACCAGTCCCCATTGTGTGTCCTTGGTCATAGCCAGGGACTGACTGGAAATAGTTGACATTCCCTAGTAGCGGTAGGTGGCTTGCTTGAAGTTGCTTATACTTGGCATGCATTACTAAAAACTCTTCCAATAATTTTCCTATGACCAGGCGGACATTCCTGTCATGCACTTGTACTTTAACTGGTGCTAGTCCCTCTGTGGGCCTGTACCAATACTTTAACAACCTGTTAAACTCATTCCCAATAAATCCCCTTCCCCTGTATGACATCTCAAGGTGTCTAGTTAACCTTTCCCAGGAGGAGTGGGAAGTTTTACTGGTGGAAAATCTTCTACAACTTTAACAATAGTTATCTTTCTCCCCTTGACTAGGGTAAAAGATATGGGGTAACTCACTCATAGGGCTTGTATTTATCACTATAAAATTTGGGCAGGGGTCAAATTAGGCTTTTATTCACTTTCAGAAGGAATATTCTCTTAGAAACCTTCTAGTATATGGCCTGGGGGTCTGGGAAACAATAGATATAGTCAATACTTGGAGTCTTCCAACAATCTCTTGGACTCCTTGTACTTGGTCTTAGACTCTTGCACTTTAGTCTTAGACTCCTGCACTTTGCTTTAACTATAACTCTTTATATCCAGCTCCAGCTCCTTGGTCTTGGGCTTCTATACCTGTATCTTAGACTTCTTCACCTTTGTCTTATACTTAAGACCTCTGTGTAGTCCTTGTGTCATTTTTAATCCACTTGTGCCAGTCCCTGAAAAGCCTCAGATAGCTTCCCCTTTTATGGCTCCTTGTTTCAGTCCTTAATTCCTCTCAGAAATATTGGTTTTCAAAGCTTAAACTATCCAGTTTCTTCTTTTCTAGAATATATTAAACATTTGATCTTACTTTGCCAATTAAAACCCTGAGTTTTCTGCTTCATTCCCTCATTTTTTAGGCTTAACCCCTTCAATTAAAGCCCTTAAAACAGTGATCAAACAGGCTTTGACCTAAAGCCAATCATTTTCCTGGATTCAACTGTTTTGCCAAAATGACTTACTCTTGACCCTGGTTTGAACCTGATACTGTCTTGCTCTGGATAAACACCTGCTCCGTGTTTCAAACAGTTTTGCTTTGATTTCTGTCATGTTTCTCTGGCTGAACTTGAGCACTTTCATATATGTTTTACTTAGGGGATTTTTGAACACTAATTTTTTAATGTTTCTCCAAATTTACCCGCATTTTTTTCAACACTTTGGCCCTTTGAACTTCCCTGTTGCCCCCTTCTTGCCTCACTTAGTCATTTCAGCAAAACTCCATCCTTTGTCTTTGAAGCTTCTCCATCCTGTTTACAGCCTCTTTGGCTCATCTTTACTTAATCAATTCTTTATAAATTTACAGTCTTTTTTCTGTAAACCATTTCCTTATTTCCTACTTTTTTCTTATATGATATTTATCTCCATATTTTTATCATATCTTTTGGCAGTTTAATTAATTCTTTTACTGCTTCCTTCTTATTAATAATCCTGCTTTTCATAGTCCAAATCCAGAATTCTGGCTTCTGCATCTACTTCTGCTGACCCTTCTGAACCAACTTCCAATTCCTTGGCTATTCCTGCTCCATGATCTTATATTTCATCAGCTAGTCCTCATCATGAACAACCTAGGTTTCATTCCTCACTATGAACCCCTCAGGTTCCATTCCTCACTATTATCCTCCAGTCCTTCAACTAGTCTTCACTGTGATCATCTAGTCCTTATTACTAGTCTTCATTGTTATTTTTTACTATGAACCAGTTTTGTTCCATTTTTAGTCCCTGTTACCAATATTTCAGAATCAGGCAATAAGTCTACCAGGCTACTGAAATTTGGCTGGGCCCCTGTAAGTGTCCTCCACTTGGGCCATTCAACTACAGACAATCCTCATGTCTGTGCAGTTGTCTTTACTCACTCAGGTGGTTAAGTCTGAGCTTTCAGGCGCAAAGTAACCAACTTTACTTCCCAGAGACCTGATCATAACAAGTTCTTCAGCTGCTTCCCTGACCAGCTATCCTGATAACACCTCTGAGCATATTCATGCCCTCCAATGATATCTTCAGGACCTGCCCAAAGCCTCCAGGGAAACACAGACAAGGACAACTTACCAATCTGTTAGGCAAAGTGCTTGCTCACAGACCTCCTGTAAGTGCACAAGGGCACATAGAGCTATCTTGTCTCCTCTTTTTCCTAGAAGCTCATGTTACTTGCTAGGTCACATCATCCATTATTCACAGTAGCCAATGTTAACTGCTAGTAAGAAGGGCCATTTCCCACCCCTAGTAGCCAATGTTATCTACTGGGTGAAGACACATAAACAGCCCCCTAGAAGCCTATTTTATCTGCTATGCTGGTTCATCCTCTGTCTCTAGTAGCCAATGTTGCCTACTAGACAGCCCTTACCTTCCCTAGTATCTTATGTTATCTACTAGGCCTCTACTTATCCCAAAACTATTATACATGACCAACTTTCAGCATAGAGTCTTTATTGAGGCCAAATCAACCCTTGCCTGCACAACAGCTTCCATGTGGGCATCACAAGTACTCTAAACAATTACCAGACACTCCAATAAGCTGATATCTTACCCTTTCTGTGTTTGAAGTTACCCAGGTTCAGCTCTTGTGGACTCAGATGCTGTTTGTAACCTTGTTAACAGCAACTTTGTGAACAAGTTTAAGCTAGCCACTAATTCTTTGTGGATTAAAAATGTGGCTCTAGCCAATGAACACCACATTGCCATTAATAATATTTCCCCTTTTTTATCACACCAAAGAAACTTCACAATATCATTCAGGGACCTGCCATCAACTTTTCTTGTTTTGATGTGGTACTTGGCTTGGTTGAGATAAAACAATCCTCACATTGACTGGGTCACCTCAGTTTTAACCATCAAGTGGGAAGGCATCAACCATCAAATCTACCCCAATACAGTAGACTAATTTTTATGAGACCATGTGTTTGTGTGAATAACATAGACACAAGAAAAAAGGACAACCTTAATACAATTGACTGGGATCTCTATCAATATGAAGTCATACACTTCAAAGACAAGCAAGACGCTATCAAGTCACTATACAGAGAGATATTTGCCTGAAATACATATATCTTTGAAGAAGTGCTAACAGGGCTCTCCCTGAAAAGCACATACAACACTCCATACAACTTAAGAGAGAAGTACCCAAAGCACATCTTATATACCAACTCACCCCAAACAAGAATGATGCACTCTGTGCCTACCTTAAGGAGGTCTTATAAAAGATTCTCATCAGACTGTCACAGTTCATCTTTGAGGTCACTATATTCTTTGTGGCAAAGAAGGATGGGTTCCTGAGACTAGTCACTGGCTACAAGGCCCTGAACAAGGTCACTATAAGAAGCCACTACTCATTATCACTCATCAATGACTTTTTTGACATTATTGATGACGCAACTGTATTATTCAAGATTGAACTTACTGCAGAATACAATCAAATACATATTAAAGAAGAAGATGTCATAAAGTGCCATCCACCTTTATCACATTCTGAACAAGGTGGTTGCTTCTTGCATTGAGAATTACACCCTTGTGTATCTGGACAACATTATTGTCTATAGCCTGATAGTGGAACAACATCATGAAAATCTAGAGGCAGTGTTTGCCACCCTGGCAGAACATAAACTTCTAGCTAAACTATAAAATGACATTTCTACCACATACAGCTCCCCTTTTTGGGACATTTAGTGTTCAAGGATGACATCAAACCCAACAAACAAAAGATTCAAGCCATCTGCAAGATGCCTCTTCCAAAGATAAGAGAGAAATCAGAAAATTCCTGGAAATTATAGCATATGTATGTCAATATATCCCAGACTGTGATGTACTGACAGCAACCTTGTCTGCTACTACAGGCGTCAAGTCCAAGTTTGTCTGGACCTCTCAGCAAGACCTCTGTTTTTGCTGCCTGAAGTAAAAGTTGGTGTCAGCCCCCATTTTGAAATACCCCAAAAGAGATGGGTATTATCAGATGGAAACCAACACCTCAGATGCATCCATAAGGGGTTTACTTTGGATCAAAACTGAAACAAATGAATTCCTGCCTGTAGTGTATGAGTCCCGTAAATTAACAGACAGCAAATGCTGGTATCTCATTCATGACAAGAATCTCCTGAAAATAATACACTGTCTAGTAAAATGGTGCTGTTACTTTGAGAGAAAGAAAAGGTTTACAGTCCTTGTGGAGCATAAGTCACTCATCTATTTTAAGACACAAGCAAATCTCTCTTGCAAACAAGTGCAATAAATGATGTTTCTTATAGAATTTAACATGAACATCTGGTATAATTCTGTACCAGAGTTGGTTACTGCAGACACTTAATAACAACTTTATGTGCAAGTCTCAAGTGATAGAACAGATTTTATCCTAATTGGCTGCTCCTGATACTATAAAACAAATATAAAGTCTTTTTCCTGGGCATCAAAGACATAACATAAAATACTGTCATCAAGAGCAAACATCTTTTCATCAATGTTTATAAAACGTTATACCAAAGATGTCAGAAGGAGTAATCATCCACTATGTGACCACACATCAAAGAGTGAACACAATCTTACTTTATCATAAGGACTTTGACCACACCAAGGGTAGGAACCTATATGAGTTTCTGAAACACAAGGCATGGTGGCTTATTCTATACAAAGACATCCACAAATTACTTGAACAATTTGAGGTCTTCAAAATAATTTCCAAGAGCAACATGTCCCCCCAAGTCAGTACTACCCATCCAAACACAGTTGCCTTTCAAGGTATGGTACTAAACATTGTAGGGCTCATGCCAGAAAATAGCAACAAGAACAAATACATGATCACTGATATTGACTTTGTCATGTGATGACCAGTAGTGCAGGCTGTCAAAGCTCACACTGATAACAATGTGCACAGATTCATAGAAAAAAATCATCAGCAAATTTGAAAAGCCAGAATTGTTGATTACAGATGAAGACAAAAAATTAACCTCTGAGCACACCAATATATACCTCACTAAGCAGGGTGTAAAGCATACAGTGACCACTTCTTACCACCCACAGGCTACCAGCAGAGTTGAGCAATTAAACAACAGCTTAGTACAGGCCCTTTCCAAACTCACTGTTGGAAGACCTGAAGATTGGCCAAAGCAATTAGTGACTGCTCTTCTTGTGTGCTGCACCTAAGTGAACAGGTTCAATGAGAAGAGCCTCTTTGAACTAGTTTATGGTGTTGATTATATACTTCTGATAAGTATATAAAACAAGATAAAGAGGCAAATTGAGAAGAAAATTATACTTTATTAGATATGAAAATAAAGGATTCTATAATATCATGATAAGCCACATACTGTCCAGATATGTCATGGTGGCCATGAGGCTTGTTCAGGTAATGTTTTATTTGGGATTCAAAATGCTTGATCCCTGTATAAAAAGAACATCTGATATGAGTTTCATCAATTATTTATTAATTGTGGATTCATTGGTGAATTTTTTTTCCCTAAAGAGAGTAATTGTAGATGTTGTGACAACATGGAACATAATATTTCTTCTTGATCAACTTGCCTTTGTGAGATCTCATATTCACTTATAAGGAGTGAATCCAATTAGCATGTCAATCTCATTCATGACCCTATCTGTCAGGCACCCACCCACTTGAAATTAAACTTCCAAGATAATGAATGATAGCAGAAGGATTTAGACAAGTTATCAACAAATTCACAGGAAAGGATATCATTTCAAGTTGAAACAGCCCCCCCAACAAAACAATAACAACCCAGGAGAGAGTTGAACTAAACTAAGAAGCACACTCTCAGATATCTCAGAAGAAATGAGGAAGCCAACAGATGAAACACCTTGGGATTGATGGGTTTGGTTGAAAATTGAAACACCTGAGGTTTTTTCTTAATAGATGAGTTGTGCAACAGAGGAGTAGCCGTATAACACACTCCTGGAATCATGCAGCGCCAGGACTTATCTAAATACTAAGGTGGAGAGAAGAAACCAGAATTAGCTCTGGTCTCTAGTAAAACACTAGCCTGGAAGGCCTGCAATAGAATAAGCCACAAAACCCATTTATACCCAAGTGAGTTCCAAAAGAAAGTCTTGAATAATCTTTAGGCTGCAAATATGGAAGTGTCAAAGAAGAGTAAATATCAATAGATTATTAAAGACTTTATTGATTGAAAAATTCATAAATTATAGCTTACCAGCCTTATATATCATGATAGCAAGAAAATAGTTTGGAGAAAATGTAAAGGAGATCAGGAAATTTGGGGATTAATCTGGGGAATTTGGGGAAACTGGGCTTAAAACTAGAGTTTTTAAATTGAAATTGACATGGTTACAATTTCAACAACATAATAGCATTATTAGAACCAGGTTATGTGCCTACCAAGAAGGCCAAGGACTGAAGAATCTCTTATTTTTTCCACAGAGAAGCTGGAGACCAGGAGAAGGATAGACAACAGAGCCAGAGCACAACAGACCAGAAATCAAAGAAACAAAGTCCAAAACCTTGAAAATGTCACCAATAGTGTTTAAACAGCAATACAAAGTTGTTTTGAAATTATTTGATTGGCTATAGCTTAAATTAAAAGGTAATGATTGGTCAATCTTAGGAATTACACTAACATTACTTCCTAGGTGACTGATTAAGTGCAGAGGAGCCTCAGGTTTAACCGCCATACCCTGACTTATTGAATCATTAATATTAACTGATACATAATTCAAAGGTAATATTAAACATATACCACCCATTAACTCTTTCTTTCTAGGTGATTTAACTACCTCAGAAGAGGAGAAACTGTTATATTTGGCTCTTGGGGACAACATCCAGAAGGAAAAGGCAGGAAATCTTTATAACAAAATATTTGAGGTTCAAAGCTAGCCTTGGGTTAGCCTTCAGGGCAAAATTAAGGGCATGTACCTTAATTTCCTGGAATACAAGATGGGAAAGTCCTTTTGGCAAAAAGGACAGGAAAAAGCTTGAAGATTATTAAAGCCAACGCAAATGTGAATAAACTTGTCTTTATTAGGAGAATTGATTCTACTTAAATAGTAGACAAGGGACGGTGATCACTCATTAGATAGACAGAGTGGCCAAGGGGGTCGTGTTGGGATGAGGTCATACCAGGATCAGACAAGGGAAGGTATGGTATTCCGGAATGGGTGAATATTGACCCAGACCCATTTATGAAAAGCAAGGAATTCCCAAACTCGAAAGCGAAACCAGTCAAATGTTCACATTTATCATTATTTGAAGGTCATATTGAAATAGCATTAGTGGCGCAATTTCCAACAGAAACCTTCTAGTGTCAAATCCTTCATCTGAGTGTTGTCAGGAATATTATTCAAAGAGTTTCTGACATTATCCAGCACATGCTCAAATCTAACTTAGATCACTGCCACAGGTACTATCCCCTTAGTGCTCTAGTGGCTCTTGGCATGGTTTAAGAACTCTCACTTTTTAAATAAAGATTATCTTATCCCAGATATATTTTCCTGTCTTTTCTTGGACTGTTATCTTCCCCAATCTCAATCCTGAACTATAATAGTTAAGTTTAACACTTTGGTTAGTAAAAAACCTTAGGAAAGATTTTAATGACATATTTCTACCACATGGTCCAATGTATGGGCTACACTTTGTGTTTTTGTACTATGATAGGAGAGGAAAGAGAAGCTTTTTTATATCTCAAAATAATTTTTTAGTATATAGTAGAGAATAGAGCCAGTATTTTACTTTTGAAAGCATGCTTTATTCTGAAAACAAAGCTAAACAGTCTTCAATTATATATCTTACCCTCTCAAGTCTTTATACTCAGTTTTTATGGAATTTAATAATTAAGGTTTTATAAATTATCTGCTTGATATAAAAAAATTATCTTAATGACTTGTTTGACAAAAATAATAGTTGTAGGAATTTACTTATTATTTTGATGATTTAGGTAACTAATATCATTTATTTACATAAAGATCATAAGTTGCATGGTGGCTTTATTTTTCTATATTTTCATGTTTCAAAATCATTGAATTTAATAATCAAGCTTTTCTTTGGACATCTTTACTCATTGTTCTAGTATTGAACTGATTGGGGTGGTAACAACTTTATGTCTGTTGATGTTTATTTTATATGTAATACAAAAAAATTTCTAATATATATAGCGTTTACTATCTATTATTTTTTAAAACAAATAAGATCAGTCACAATTATGATTGATTTACCTTTGATATATCATATAATTTGCAGTTGGCTTGACAATATTGTTAGTCATAAGCAATTAGTCAGTTTAGAAAAATGAAATCAATAAAAATGGAGTAAGCTAGTTTTTAGATAAGGTTTGAGGATTCAAATAAGTGAGTGCCATCTAAACAGAAATTTTACAAAGATTTAAAATTATTGGGTTTAGTAAAATTCTGTCTAAATAAAGTCAAACAAAATTTACGGATTAGAAGCAATGAGAAATTACAAAGGACTAGACTTGAAAACAGAACAAATTTATTTTAATATTTTCCAAGGACTTTTTTAAAAATCTTTACTGAGAGACATTAGGAGTAAAAAATTAAACAGATTGTATTAGAACAAGGTTCTGTGTTGACTATAGATAGTCGTAAGCTGGTTATTCTTTAAAGTACCATACATAAATACATGGGGGAAACCAACTATTAATTCATAAGAAGTTATGCCACGCTATTCAACCAAGCAGCTGAGTTAACAATTTAATAGTTAATAAGAATGTATTTGTAACGTGCTGAAGCAAGGAATTTGTGTTAGAATAAAAAACACAAAAGCATGACTTTATTTAGGGAGTAAAAAGGGGAAGGATTTAAGAGGACATCACGCGGCTCGGAGTAGACAGTGGATTGGACAGACCTGCAGGAATATATTAGTTACGGCACAGAAAAGGTTACAACTATTTTGGAAAAAAAGTATAAGTTGGCTAAACAACTGTCCTTCAACTCAAGCATAGTGGTATCACCATACTTAGTAAGTAAAAACAACTGTTTCATGACAAAAAAGTTATTTCAAAACAAGAACTCACCTAAGACAAACAAGACTAAAGATAGAGAGGATTAAGATATAAACAACCTATTTATACCTCAAGCTCAGATACCAGAACCTTAAAACTAGGGCTGCTTCAGCTAAACTTAGGCAGCCATGACCAGCTATTGGCTCTGGGCGCTTGATACAAAGAGGTATTTTAAAATATTCAAATATGATGGCAAGCCGTCCTGATGAGAGCAGCCAAGCGCTAGGCCAAAGCATCCCTACTTAGAAGCTTATCTATGGTCGATTTTAAAAATCTTTAACTTCAAAATCAGAAAGCTTATCGAACTTTCGAGAATATTCCAGATAAGAGGCAAGGTGGATTAATATACATAAAAGCGAGTCTATTTGTCTGTAATGCCACCTCAAGTTCACTCAAGCCGTAGAGGATCAAATTAAATTGGCTTTTCCATATTAATAAAATTTTAAGTCAATGGCCAAGCCGAAAGCTTGAATTGGCTCACCTTACAATCCCTTACGTGTATATTGGAAATTATGAAAGTTGAATCCAGATGAGTGTAAGCTAAATTTTGTAAAGCGAGAATATAATCCACTCTGACTATAATAAATATTGATTTAATTGCTTGATTTTTCAATTTTTGGTTCAATCCTTGCACCTATGACAAAGAGACTTATCTATGTAGATTACATAACTTCAAAATGTGTATTAAACTAAAAGGTAACAACAGATTGTTTAATATACTTTTATGTGATGAGATGTTTAACCTCTTTGCTGAGGATTTAATTCACTGGAGAAAAGAAGCTTGGTCAATTTATAAAGATCTATTTCAAATTAGACATATAATTTTTAGTTTAAGAAATAGTTGGTTTGTACATTTTATTTTATTTATTTGAAGGAAAATAATATAATATTTCACTTGGATAGATCACCTGATCCAAGTGGCTGTAAATTGTTTCAGAGTTGACCCTGCTTATTATTACATTATCTTAATAAGAATGTCAGTTGAGTAAACAGGTAATAATAACATTAAGAGTTATTAAAGTGATTTTCATATAAATTAAAATATTTAGATACATTTTCAGATATTTTCAATCAAAATAGCACTAAACATGATAGCTCTAGACTATCTAAATGCTGAGATATAGAATAAAGTGTTAAAATTAGGCTTGTATCATAATCAAGGGTCTATATTCAGCATGATTCATTCAAATTAACACTTAGTACACATAAAAACCAAAAACAATACCCCTCTGTGAATACTAAGTGTCAGAAATCTGTGGACCGTGGTATTTTATCATCCACCAGATGATATCCTAAGTCTTCTAACATTAAGAAAGTACAGAGAACCTGTGATTTTGGCATAACCTGCGGCCTGAAATACTTTTTTTTTCTGCAGAAGTAGCAAGTCTGACTGGGCCCACTGCCTAAGGAATTTAGGATGGTTCTTTTTACTTCTAAATACAGTTCATAGTTGTTGTCTCTATATTTTAGTATAGGAATTAACACTGTATTACAACAGTATCATCTTTTGCTCTACTAATAAAGCCTAAGAGAGAATTATATTAAGAAAATAAGACTTTGATCAATTATCAAGTCAATACAAAATTATCAGTCTTTTATTCTAATAGACTGGCTTTAAGGTGGCCTGCCTGCCCGCATTTTATCCGGGTTAGCTCACAACACTAGGAAAAGACTGAAGTAGCATTAGGTCAACACAACAGGAGGTCCGGCCTTTTCTGGTTGAATTTTGTGAAAGCTCACTTGACAACTTCCTCAGCTTATTGTGTTTGTTCTAGACATGCCACACAGCTAAATCTCTTTTCAGCTGCCTGCCTGGGCCACTATCCAGGGCTAGCTAGCCAGCGGTTAGCTACTAGTTCATGAGATGATTGTTACACTAATCAGAGCTACTCTAATACAATAGGCTCAGGGTCTTTTATCTTAGAGTGTTTGGCCCGGTGGCCCAGTTCATGTTAGACTCTGCTAGACATAATATGGATGATGGTTCTTATGACAGCTCTCTTATCCTAGGATATAATTTAAGTTTAGAATAGTAATTATTATGAAGTGCATATTGAGGTACTTGATGAAGAAAACTAATTAATGAGCAGTAGTTGCATGTTCCATTTTTTAATTGTAATGCATGAATTTTTTAATGCCAGGATATGATTTAGTCATTGATTCATTGATCCTGCAGCCTGCGGCCTGCATCGTTCTGTTGAAACTATTTCAAAGAGTGATTGACAGATGGCTCACAATAATTGGTTGAATCTGTTAATTAGTCAATATCCCAAAATCCTGACACTAAGCAATATTAGTATTCAATAGCTTATTTTAAAGCTACATATCAGCTCTATACCCTGATAAAATTTGGTGAATCAAATAGTAAAATTTTAAAATATTATTTTATCTTTACTAAACTTAATAATAATACTCCAATTATTTTTGATTTCTATTATATATTTATACTTATAATATGCAACTTTATTTTATTTTAAATAAATAAATTTGAATTGATTTCTAAACAGTCTTTTTAACTAAAAAAATTAATTAAACAGATGATAATATATCCAAGCCCAAAAACACAAAGAAAATTCTTTTGGATTGATATAAGCGTGAAGTCAGAACCTAATAATGGAAATGCAGAATTGTCAAATCCTTGGTCTAAAATTTGAATCAAATTGATGGGCAACTCAGCTGAGAGAAAATTGAAATGTTTAATAAAATCAACCATTTAATTTTCCATTTTTAATTTATTTAAATTTGAAAATTTCAAATTTCTACTGCAAACAACTAAACTAACTAAAGACAAAACATATAAAAAATGTGGGATACATGAATCAGAAGTTTAGGATTATAATGTCCAGTTTGAGATTTCCTGTATGTCAATTGATTCATAGACATCATGTAAAAATTAAAGAATCTGAGATTGTGGGATTGTCAAATCCAAAAACCAAATTTCAATCAAAAATGAGGTGAATTTGAAATAAATATAATTTATGAGGGTCTCAAAAAGGATGTTAAAAGATATAGAGTGTATTTGTGCTAATTCTTTTAGGAATCATAGACATTCTCAAAAATCACCCTATTATATTTTAGGACAGCTAAAATTTAGGTGCTTGATTACAGTAAATTTTAAAAAACGCTAATAATAAAATAGAATTATATATTACAATCTATTTTTATCACATTGCCTTTTTCTTGATGTGTTGATAGTTGCTTTGCTGTTGATAATGTGCTTACATTTAATTAGATAGCTTCACCTCTAGTTGCCTTGGCAAGAGAAAATCAAGTTGCCTTCCCGAGATCAGCTGTAGTAGCAGAGGCAGCTTGATTTCCTATTGCCAAGGCAACTGGAGGTGAAACTATCCAATTAAATGTAAGCACATTATCAACAGCAAAGCAACTATCAACACATCAAGAAAAAGGCAATGCGATAAAAATAAATTGTAGTATATAATTCTATTTTATTATTAGCATTTTTTAAAATCTATTGTAATCAAGTATCTTTAATAGAAATGCATGAATACATAGTGTAGTAAACTAATGATTTATATTTCCCACCTCTCCTTCTTCCTTGAAAAGAAAATTGTTTGGCCTCTGGCTACGCTGGGGGCCAAAAAACTTTTAAAAAATTTCTGTGTCATCAGGAGGGTAGCTCATATATCATTATATGGTTTTGTGGTTGCCATATTAATGATTTAGAGTGCAGAATATTGCATTGTTTCCAGTTTAGACAATTTTACATTTCACTTAATTTCATGCCTAAACATGGTTGTTGAGATTGTATTTTTCATTTGATTTTATCCAGAGTTAAGCTTCTTGATTTGGGTTGATTTGTCCTAGTTTTTTACTGTACATTCAATTTAGATTCCAGTCCCTGCAATTAATATATGAGTTTACTAGTGGCATTCAAAAGTGATTTGAAATTTGGTTCTTGGATTTGACAATCCCACAATTTCAAAAAACATAGTAAACTTAATGAAAATGGCTGATGGATTTGAACGCTTCAAATCTGATTCCAGTTAATTTATTTTGTCCATTGGAAATATGCAGTTCAATTTGAACTTTTCAAAGTGTCTATGAGTTCCCACACTTTTAAATATTCAAATAATAATATAAATAATTCAATTCAAATAAAAAAGGCCATCCCACAAGTGCGATTCAAAATTTGGACCAAGGATTTGACAATCCCACATTTTTACGTCTAGGTTCTGAATTCACAGTATGTGGCTTGCCATAATGCTATACAATACCCTTCTTCTATATCAAATAAAGTTCATATTGTTCTTAATCTTCCCCTTATCTCGTTTTATATACTTCCAAGAAGTATATACTCAACAACCAAACAATTGATTAAAAGTTTACCTTCATTGTACTAGTTTATACTCGCTGAGCTTCTATGGTACAAGTTCCTTTAAAGTATCAATATCCCCCAATTCAATAGCTTATCATTGATGAGAAACCTTTTACAGCCGGCCTAAATTATCGGCAAGCAGCTTCAACGGTTAGATCAGAGAACTCCGATATCGATGCTGCAGTAAAGCTCTGCCATGTAAAACATATCGTGCTAGGCAAGCCTAAAAAGCATGGGATGCCTGGAAACTTGGTGAATGGGGGATACTTGAGGATGGACAGGAATAGATAGAGATCCAATAGCTCAACTCGAAGCTTCTCTTCCAGATACTTTGAAGATTACTTCAACTAGAAGTATGGGTTACTTTAGTCAAACCCTAGGCTGGTATGTAAAGTAAGGAACTTCATATGTTATCTTGAAGATTATATCTGAATAACTCTATCTAGATTAATATGGCATTAAGGAATTCAAGACTGGAATATAAACTTTGTAATTAAAAAATTTATAGGTGAAAAGACTGAAAGTCCAAGTGAAGTAATGATAGCTGTGATTGATAAAAACCTATGCAAAAGTGAAGAATTCTGGGAGTTCAGGGGTTAGTGTGCTTATGCTACTCAGATTCCTTGCTGTTAACAACAAAAAGAGCAACCTGGGTTTGTTAGCAGATGGCTAGCAAATTGGCTTACAGAGTTGTCTGCAAAGCAAGCAGCAAGGAAATTCCCGCCTGGACTCCATTTAACATCAAAAACTTCACCGGGTCGATGAAATGATCTGACAAGCTTGCCGGTCTAAAAGGATAAGCTACAGCGATCAATCTAGCATACCTTTGTAGAGAATACATGGACAACAGAATCAAAAGCTCCTGAGGCCAAGTACTCACCATCTGGACTAAAAGTAATGGAAGATATCCTAACACTATGCTCAGCCAACCGATACAAAAGAGAGCCAGTCTCAACATCCCATATACAAACAGTTTTGTCATCAGAAGCTCTGGAGGTTAAAACCAAACATGTTTAGTTGACCTACGAAGCAAGGATGGGTGCCAGACATGCCTTGTCAGGATTTTGGGCCCATTGAATACATGAAACTGATTCCTGATGGCCATGTAAATCTCTAAGAGGATGTGGACTATTCTGGGCCCAGATCTTTCCTTGAGTATGTGCTTTTACTTTAAAGTACCTTCACTGTTGTATCATCTGAACAAGACGCCAGTATCCTTCCTTGTGGGTCCCATTTTAATGCATTGATTGCAGCCTTGAATATCAGCCCCTGTAATTGCTATACTTACCTTGTGTCCAGAGAAAGAGCATACAGGGTTATAGCTTTTTACACACCCAATGTATATCATAGCATCAACTGAGCAAGTTGCAAAAATACTCTCATCTTTCCAGTCCACATTTACAACAGGCCCTTTATGCCACCTAAAGATATGCAGTAGGTTGCCTACAGAGGTGCACAAGAGACGAGCAGTTCCATCCATACCACCACTCAAAATAAGATTTCCTTGGTGATTATATTTGACTGAAAGCACAGGGGCTTCATGAGTATGGACTTTAAATCTCAACCAGCCATCATGAGTGTATTGTGCCACAGTTCCATCATAAGAGCCTAATGCTAGCACAGTTCCCCTTGGCTATTTGCTTTAGTTCCAGTATATACAACACTTACATGCCAGTCCATAGTAACAATCTCCTTATCATTTGATTCAGGTTCACAATGGAGATAGTTTGATGATACACAGCTGCTTCTAGAAGACGGCAGTGCCCACACTCGACCACCGCCATCATTTGAACTTTAAAAGATTAGCTACAGAAATATAGGCCTTTACCCAGTGGCAAGCTGAGATTGAAACATTGGATTCCATTCACAAACAAACACCTAAACGTTTAGAAATGAAACTTTGATTCCTACTTCAGAACAATGGCCTAGCAGAACAATAGCGTTTTCCTCCCTAGTAACCTTGTATGGTCGGTCACGAGAGCTAGCACAAACATTAAATGTTTGCAAGACTAGATACGCTACCACTTAACTAATTGTCTTTCTAATAACTTTGAGCGCAAGGCTCCAGCTGCAGTTAAATCTTTTCTTTTGTCGAATTGGGGGGTGAATATTTTCTTTTCTGGCGCTTGGACGATAGCTTTGTCCGAATCCGAATCATGGAACAAGCGCTTTTCTCTTTTGCTGGAGCCGCAGTGGTGTTTTCCTATTAAACGAAAGGCCTTTGAACAGGGCATTTCTTCGCCATCCTATGTTAATACCGAAATTAGCTCCGAACTTATCAAATATTTTACGTCATTTATATGCGCTTCTATTTTCAAGTACTGAAGCCCTTTTTTTACCACTTTTACTAACATGCTAGGCCTTACGGCAGTGGTGCGGTGACGGGAGCTGCATACGCTTTCCCGAAAAAAAGTAAAGGCAGAATGTCGAAAGCCTAAACCCTTTGTAAGTTTGACACAACCAGCATCTCAGGGTGCACTAGATTTATAATTACCTGACTCCTTTAAATAATTAAATATCAGAAGATTGAGATCTTCAAACTCTATACTCATTTTAGGCTAGAAAATTCAATTATTTTGGCTTCAGGAGAAGTTAAATGAAAGGCTCATTGGTATATAAAATCCTGTTTTATAAGCTTCATTTTAGAGGTCTTGTAGATTTTTACAGAATATGTATTTTTAAACTCTGACTTAAAGGATTCTTAATAAAAAATTTCGCCCACCGAAAGATCTCCGACCAAAAAGGCTGTGATGTGTTTTTTAGAGATGGAATAGTTTCTTAAGCACAGTTATCCTTAAGCTTAAGTTAAATAAAACTGGTAATTATTTTATCACGGAAAAATAAGAAAGCAAATTATGGAGAATTTCTTTGGTTTTATGACGTGCTCAAGTTTATTTAGGTCAATACTGGAATAGCGCTCGACGTAAATTGAAAAATTGAGATTTAAAAACTTAAAAACCTTTGCTATTAAAATTTAATGGAAAATATGAATCTTTAAAGGTAACGAGTTCAGCACATTTCAAGCTTGAAAAAGATATGCTAAACCACAGGTTTAATGTGCAATACTTTATGGATATCAAGTACTTACCTTTATCTTTAATACAAGCTTTAGCTGTCGATCCTCTAGGTAATATGGAATGAGAAGCTACATACTGGTGTGGTATAGACACAACGGCAATGGTGAGGAGTCACGTCATATCTCTCGAAGCGGCTCAAGTTATGATTGAGGCACGCGTTTGTTCTCATATCGCCCACGCTTAACTTCTGGTTGGTTCTTCTGACTCCTTTCGCTAAACCCAGTTGGCCATCATAACCTGTTCAATGTTGAATTTGTAAACCCTACCCCCAATTCCAAATCGGGGAGCCAACATTATTACAATTTGCCCTCTAGATTCAAAGAAAACCCCACTTAAACCAACTTCAGCAAATCCATCTTATTACCTCTTTATATTGATATCAGGCCAAAAGAGAGTTGATAAAGGGCAATATCAATAAACAAACCCCAAGAAGACAAACATTTCCCATAACATGTTTAACCTTAGCCAGCAAGTACAAACAAATTGGGCCAACCAATTGCATTAAATAAATAACAGGAGTTCAAAATAAGTCTACAGCCCAAATCATTTCCATAAAATTTTGATTTCAACAGTGGTACTGCTTGCTGTAAATACAACCTGTTCTGAAGAAAACAATGCTGCCAAATTCCACACACGGTCTGCAATCCAAACTGTGATCCCTTTACATAGGATAATAATAAAACATTTGATGGATCTAGTCTGCAAACCTTATGCCCTTCAAAAGAAGATAATGGTTTTATAGGAGGTTCAAAGGCAGGGTTTAAAAGGAACCCAGCCATTGGTATTTTCAAATAACTATACAGTTATGTATAAAAACCATAACTCTGAGGTTAACTTTACAGAAATTACCCAGGAATTTTACCAAAGCAGAAGCCAGTCAAGTAAAAGGTGACTGGTCATACAATCATCATAAGGTGAATAGGCTGGTGAGTGAATTAAATCTTTTGAATAAGCCTCTCATGTATCCTAGCAGGTAGTAGCCAGCAGTGAAGTCTAATAAGAAAGCCATATAGTAAAGATTCAGGCTTGGATCTTGAAAATAGGGGCTATCAGAATTGGCAATATAATCACAGCAATGTTGAAACAATGGGGTCAACCACCAGAAAGGTTCCAACTAAGCGGCTTGTGACCCGCAATCTGACTTCCTAGTGACCTGTAGCCAAATGTGGAAGTCAACTTGAATTTCCAGAAACAGCAACATGAGCAGATGATGATCTCATACAGCAGATGCCTTGGTTCAGCGCTTGACTCATTACCAGGATCAAGCTTCTCCCTAACCATACAACCAAGTGATCACCATAATCATGTTCCTGTTATCCATGATTCTCCCAAACTATATAAGTCATATCTCCAAATAAAATATCTATCTAGCTTATAATTATTTCCCCCTTGTAACTCTGCTAAAACAGCACAGCTACAACAGCAGCAATCAAGATCATCCTTAATAACTAAAGAAACAAGTGGGCTTCCAGACCCCCAAGAAAATCAAGACTGTCAAGTTTAGCTAATGTGTAAGGTCTTTCCCAAGATGAGTCCAAGTTATAAACCAAAGCATGAGGGACATTCATATTTAAGCTTAAGAGGTAAAAAAGGTTGGGATTATTTTTAAAGTGATTTAATAACTCAGCCAGAAGCTTATATCGAGTAAAAGGGGGAGAAATGTGGTGTAACCTACCAAGAAGCAAAATATAGGCTAATGTGTTAAGCAATGAGCAATTTGTAACCAGAGTAATATCAATATTAGATATTTTCTGTGATGGACACATTTGGAGCTGTTTTACAGGTGTGAGCTGATGTTGGATGAATAAAGGTTAAGTTATCTAATCACAAATGTCACAAGTAACATTTTTCTGTTATTCATAAAGCAAGATCCAGAATAAGGATTAACCCTGGTTCTTGCTCCCTGCAGCCCAGAAGGCTAAGAGCCTGGTACTCGCATTTTTTTCAGGTTAAAATCTGAAAGTGATTCAAATAGAAATCAGCCTATGTAAAATCTTTGCAACTTTTCAAGAAATCTCAAGAAAAGGTCCAAAATATGGCACCAAGAGCTATTCTGAAGTGGTAGAAAATCACATTAATGATCATGTAGAGGACCCAGAAAATTCATGCTTGCCTTTTCATAATCCTGGTCTGACTTTTTTACAGTTTGACAGGGAATCCTTTATGTGAGCTTTAATGAGCTCAGATTCCAGGCTAGCAACCTTGGCGTTAAACTTGTTGTTCTCTGTTGATCACTTTCACGCCTTTCACTTCCCATAGTCTTAGTTGCAGACCATTTCTTCTATTCCATGGTAGTTTTTTTTCCGTTAAAAGCCAAAAAATAAAACATAAAATGATTGAGGGGAAAGCAACCATTATCACAAATATAAGCATCTTTATTTATTATTATCATGTTTTCATTATATACCAATTGGGGTACAATTGGCTGAAAACCCCTCTGGTTCCAGAATTACACCTGGATTTCTATCATGTGATCTATGACACAATAGCATCATTCAATCAAGACCTTTACCAAAAAGATCTTCACATTCTTAACCTATAAAAATGTGCCCTAGTACATTCCAGAATTGGTAGGACACACAATTTCAAAAATGGCAGTTCAAAAAATGCTATCTCAAAATATGCCATCTCAATTTTTAGCTATCTCAATTTTATAGTAAAAACACCATTTTGATTTACGGCATTTTGACTAAGAAAAAACGGGTTTAAAATTTTAGATTTTTTGAACTCCAAAATTTACCCAAAAAATTCTCAAAAAAATAAAATTCAAAAAACATTACTAGGCTTAAAAGAGCCTCAGAATTTCAAATCTGTAATAAAAAATGGGGTCAATTAGTAGCAACATAGTTGCATAAAGCCCAAAAGTTAAAATATACCCAAAAACAAATATTTTCATCTATTATAACTTTGATTCATACTTTAAAATAAGCATAGAATTGCACCAAATACCAAAAAAGTCAAAAAATGGTAAAATCAAAGGAAATAAGAGAGAAGATAAAGAATAGTTTATTGAGGAAGGATCATACATTGGTTGAAAGAGCAACTGAGATAGCTTGGAGATGCTCAAGCTTTTTATCCTTGGGATAGTAGGCAAGGACCACCTTGCTGATTTTTGTATATTTCTTTACAGCCTTAGTCTGCTTAGGGGGATCACCCTTGGTCTTCATACCAGTCTTAAAGAGGCAGGCAGAGATGGCCTGCTGGGTTTTTAAATGGACCATGATCTTGTTGAATTTGGGCTTATGAACCCTGACCCTTTTAGCAAACTGGCTATGCCACCCTTCAAGGGAAGAGGTGATCTTGATAAGGCCACCTTTGACCTTCTCAAAACAGTTCCAGGTAATTGAGTCACCGCCTTTTCTGATGTGGCGTGCTCCTTGAAAGATACCAATCCATTGAGTTTCAAAATGCTCAATAAAGGGCGCAAAGGCTGCCTGGTTGGCTATAATATATGGGTGACAGAGTAGGGCGTCATAGAAGGCATTTTTCTCCTCCTTTCTAACCAGAGCAAGGGCAGCAAAGCAATTGAAGATGTCCTTGGCTTCTTTGGTGCCTTCAGAGTTGACCAGCTCATGAAGGTCAGAGCACTTTTAGAGGCAGCGGCAGAGTGCCTGCTGGAAGTGGAAGTAGAATCCCTGAGGGTAGCTCTTAAAGACTTGAATAAAGGCATTTGCCTGAGCCTGTTTGAAATCCACTACCAGATATTCATGGTAGGGAAGACTTTCTGGCTGCTTTTTGGGGGGTGGGGACATCTTCTGCTTGGGATAGGGTCTTCTTCTTGCGCCCTCTGGTCTCCTTGGGCTCCTCTTCAATGGTTGGGAGGATTTTATCAAGCTTGGCCTTTAGGATTGTGAGTGCACATACATATGTTTTCTGCTTCTTGTTGTGAAGAAAAAAGAATACCAGGGGAAGAACTAGATTACCAACCTGCCCATGGATATTACAAAGCTGGTTGAAGAGCTTTGAGCAGGTTGAGAAAGTGCCATCTGCAATACAGGTCTTGCATTTCAGCAGGTTGCGTAGATCCTGGCTTGTGGCAAAGCAGATAATATGCTCAGGGGCATGTTGATCATCATTGTGAAGAAGGAATCTCTTCTCATGATGGGATAATTTTTGTTCCTCCATAAGGATCATTTGGTCAATGGATGTAGCACAGACGCCTTCAGTGCTCAGAGCATATCTCTGACCAGTAAGATATCTCTGTAGTTTTGAGGCTCCACCAACAGTTGCAAGTTAGGTATCATTTAAATTAAGGAGGGCATCATTGATAACCTCAGTTGCGGTTTAATCCTTGGTGGTTGGGATCACCTGGCAAAGAAACCAGCAGATAAGTTGGTAAAGAGGGTCAAAAGGCTCAGCGCAGTCATGGTTGACAGTTAGGGCTTTAAATCTAGTGAACCCATAAGTAGTGAGTCTAGCTGGGCAGCCAACATGATCACATTTAAAGTGATGTTGACAAATGGCTTTTTTCTTGTCATTACAGCTGAAGCTGTAGCCCTTGTAGACAAAGCCAGCACCCTCTTTCTTTGTCATGATGGGGTAGCTGGCTGGATAAGTGGCAGGCACAGCAAAGGTACCATTTTGATTACATATATTATGGATGGTATTAAGATCCCAGAGCTTAATTTGGTCATCTGCAGGAGCACCAGGCTCAGGATCCTGCTCTTCTTCCTCCTCAGGCTCTGATGTGGGATCAGAGTGACAATTGAAGTTGAATAACTTCTCTTGGGGGTCTGAGGGGGAGTACACAAATGGAGAATGGGAAGGGGTAGGACTGTTTCCCTCTGGCTCAGGTGATGGAGTTGGGGTCTTGGGGGGAGCTTTGGCCTTAGAAGGCTGCTTTTTTGGGGTAGTCTTGGCCTTTTTTAGCCTTTGGAGGAGTGATATTGAACTTTGAGGCCTTGGGCGCAGCTTTGGTAATTGACTTGGGAGGCATTTAAAAGTGAATTAGTTTAAAAATATGAGCAATTTGGGGGTTGTTTTTAAAGAGAAAAATGAGAATTTTTTAATATAAAAAGTAGTAATTTTTTTACACAGAATTGTAGAAAAGATTAAAATTATATAATATCAAAATTTAAATGTTTTTTGTTGTGTAAAAAATAAATTTTTCACTAGTAACACAAGTAGGCAAAACTTTGAGTTTTGACTGAAAACTTGCTTTCAAAATGGTGTTTTTTAAGTGATGTAATCAAGGTGCTGTAGCTCAAAAACATAGTGTTTTTGACCATTTTTTATATTAAATTAAAAAATCTATGGTGGAGCTACCTCAACCAGGCCAAAGAGTAAAACTTGAATTTCTCAAAAACTAGCTTATACAACTGGGGTTAAAAAGTACCTAGTTGTTTAGAGGAGATCAAAATATATATATATGCCAAGTTTCAGTTAATTTCTTACATTCTTTATTAATATGTTTTTTTTACGTGAAATGATACTTTTGAAAAGTGAAAAGCAGGAATTGCAGTGGGGGAATTGATATAGCGTAGCCTGGCATCATAGGCGATTTCCCCTTATTTTCCCCTATCCATTGTGTGCATCAAATCAATTGGGTGATATTAAACTTGGTGGAATTTGAAGTGACGTAAATTGATATGGCATAATCACCCCCTTTCATATTAAAATCACTATTAAAATATTTTATTAAGAGAACCCTTATCAACGTATCCATGTATAATAAAGTTATAAATTACATTAAAAAAACTGGTTTTTTTACCCAGCAATGACAATCACTAGAAGGACTATCATAGTGGCATCTATTTAGATTGTTCTTAGTATAAGTGTCTTGGATTAATACTATAGAAACATCTTCTGGCACTATACAGCAGGCTTTGTTTTAGTTTGGGTATAAGCTTATTTTAGTTAAAGATAAATAGCGTGATTCAAAATGAGGTAAAGTCAAGATGGCGTAAACACTCCCCACACTAAGTGATTTCATATGTAAATAGTTAGCAAAATAAGATTTAATTAATCTGACTCAAAGTGACAGAATCAAGATGGCTTAAATTTGAGATGCCGCATTAATAAAGTATATGTAAATTTTAACTATTTTATTGTTTTTTTATTTAATTTTTTGTGATTTAAAATCACTAACACAAAAAAGGCCATCTCAAATTAAATTTAAGATGGCATAAATTGAAGTGGCGTTCTCGAGATGGCATGTCCTACCCCAGAATTACCTGATTCCTTTTGTTGAAATGTATTGTTTTGGCTTAAAGCATTCCAAGCTTCTGGTGCCAAAACCCTGTGGAATCTATGTATTCCTGATCTAAGCCATCATTGTTCCAACTGGGAAGCAGCTGATCAATCCTAAATTCCAAGACATCATTGTCTACATTTAGCCATTTTTTTGCATTAAAACCCCATTAAAACGCTTCAAAACTCAAACCAGGCAGCTTCATGGCGCCCCAGCGCCTGAAACATTCATTGGGAGTGCTATAGTGCTTTAAAAATAAATTAGGCGGCACAGTGGCACTTCTAACCTAATAAATTTGCCAAAACAGCACATTTAAACCACAATTTGGGGGTTTACTTTTGGTTAAACTTAACTAAACTTCTTGACAGAGTCAAGGCAATTAAAACAATATAATTAAATTCTCATTAATAATATTCCCTGGTACAGTAGTTTTAAAATCTATGGCAACAAAAAAAATTAACTCAGATTTAAACAAAATGAATTCATATTTAAGCAAAATTGAAATAAACCCAAATCTATTGTAAATTAATACAGTAGTTTTAAAAGCTATGGCAACAACCAAAAATATCTCAGATTTAAACAAAATCCAAGTTGCGCAAGATTCAGAATTCAATTAATTTAAATATCTTTGGTTAATAAATGAAATGTCAAACAGAAAACAAAATTTCACTAGCCCATTATACAAAATTATATCAAACATCAAGTGGTGTAGTTCAAACCACAAACAAAATGAACTGACACAACAAGTGAAATGGATGGATGCCATCCCGGAGTATATTATAATACAATCAGGATTCATATGAGGCGCTGACTGTCAAGACTCCAGAATAATGTAATAGACTTGACCATTCTTCTTCTTGGTTTATTGGGTAGACAACCAATCACCATTCCGCTGGCTTGATTATAGAAGTATCAACTTAGCATGCTCCTTGGATGCAGCTAGAAGTTTATTGATGATTACTCCAAAGATTAATCCTGATCTAAAAATGTCCCACTAATTGGATCAAACCTGAAGAATCAGGCTTGATATTCCAGTTCACAATCACAGAACGTTAAACAGCCAATAGGATGGAATGCTCATGAATATTAATGTAATATGGTTGACGCCAAACATTTACACTGTAGATATCTCAAATTGCATTACCAATATAGAAGGTTGTTCAGCTTAATGAATGCATGATGTAAAGTCCCAATAGACAGGATAACAAAACTTGCACATGCATAAACCACAAACTAGATGCCGCTAATACGCTGGTGAGATAAGCTGAGGCCCAGTAATCTATTGAAGTCCCATACCAGCCTAACATGGCTGCCTAGCTCTGGGGGCTGAAACTAGCAGTCTGGGGAACAGATAGACTGACTAGTAAGAGTTAGATGCGTCAGACTACAATCTGGCAAGAGGGCTTATCCACCCTATATAATGTGCTCTCTTGATTAGAGATTGAGCAGAATATTCACCCTTGAAGATAGAGATTAAGGAATCTATATCACTGTATCACTACTAGCCAAAGCCTAGTAGTCAGAAGTATCTGAGTAGAGCGCGTCACCGTCTACTAACAGAACCATGTGTTTCCTCCTACAGACTTGGAGTACCGCCAGGCTGTAGAATCCCCTAAGACCCAATTGGTAGATATAGACTGTTGCCATACAGCCCCCTATCAATACCCACATTACCATGTCCTTTAATAAACAATTCCTCAAGACCCCAAAATCTTGACACTGACAAAAGGACTAAAATGAAACAAAATTTGAGCAATCTAGAAGCAAGATTCCACAAGCACGAAACAAAATGAACTCACACAAGATGTGTAGTATGAGCAGCCTAAAATAGAAAACTATCAATTTAACAGCCAATCAACAGCTATCTAATTTAGGAACATAGGCATTTTATTCATTTTCATGGCTCCTGTTTTGTATGAAATGGTTTTGAGAACTTTCCATATATGGACTCAAGATTACAATAAAAATAAATCATTAAATTTTAAAATTTCTACTTTTAGTGATTTTATCCTAGGTTTTATTTCAATATGGTTTTCAACAGCAACATTTTCAACGGCGCTAGCAGCCAAGGCAGCAGCAGCCAAGCCAGCTTCAATGAAGGCAAGGCTCAGAACGTGGAGGAACCTATTTACACCCAAGCCTTTGAAACAGGTAACAAGGAAGCTGACCTGTACCTGATCCCTGACCCATATGGCTTTGACTTGTTCCATAGTCACTTTGTGTCTAGCTCTGCCCCCACTCCCATACCCACCCCCATACAAGCTGCCTGTCAACCAACCAATCAGGATGGCAACCTTGATTTGGAACAACTTATTGCCACCGGCCAACCTGCCCCCCCCTCAGCCAATCAGGCTTCAGCTCCTCTGGCCCAGCACCTCAAGCAACAAATTATCACCACCCAAATTCTCCAAGAAATTGTGGCACTGAACCTGCAGGGTCTGTCCTGGGAACAGATTGCAGCCCAATTGCAATTTACCTGAGCCACTGTAATGCAGGAGTTCAACAACCTAATTAACAAGGGGAATCTGATTGGGATGGCCAAGAAGCCCAAGAAGGCCCCCAAGTCCTAGATCAATAAGGCATACCCAATCATGCTTGATCTCTTGCAGCGGGACCCCAAGCTTCCCTTGACCCAGGTCTACAAACAACTTGCACACCACAACATATGGGTTTCTGAGCACATGGTGCAGCTCTGGATGCACAGAAAGGTGACTTCAATACAGATTCTTCCCAATGTTGCCAGCAACCAATGGGATGGCACTGAGGATTCCCCTTATGATCAGGCCATCAAATCAACCCTGGTCTGATGCTTGAAAAGTCTATCAGATGACGTCATGTTTGTCTTGTATTATAAGCTATCAATAGCTTTCAACAATTTTGGCACACAAGGAAGAGCTACCACCCAAAAAGGGAGGAAGAAGATCAAGAAGGAGACGTTCATTGGTGCATTTATGGCTGTTTCAGCCAAGGCTTTTGTCTACTATTGAACAAACCCAGATTTCACTGATGGCTACAGGTACAGCCACATTCTTGGTGGATTACTTGACTCCTGGGATGGCTCAAATTCCAAGCATCAGGATTTTTTGAGCCACCAGATGGAGGATAGCTTCACCGCCCTTGAGGCCATCCAGGGACGCAGGCACCAGGTGTCAGTCTACCCTGTTGGTCATGCAGACATCCATCTGGCTGATGCTGTGTTCTTTAATATTGGAGATACACTCCAGGAGCGCTGCCCTCAGGCTTTCAACAACCTCTATCTTGGGGTCCTTGACCACAATTCTCTCTTTGGTCACCAAACAATGGCTGACTTGTTTGCCCAAATTGTCTTCCATGTGAACATGGGCAACCAATCATGTAAGGATAAGCGCCTCCCACCATGTGCCACTGCCATCTACCAGCCCATCCAGCCAATGACAGACAAGGAATACAATGAGCATTTATGGCAGCCATCACGTGCAATCCTCCTACCCCTACCCCCCACCTTACAGCCCCACTCACCCACCCAATCACCCAATCCCAGACCCCCCAGGCCAGCATTGCCTCTACGTCTTCCTTCCTGCACTATTCTGCCTACTAGGCATCACTCTTCCCCTTCCCAATAAACCCCCTGTTGCCAAACATTTTCTATTTATATTATCTTTATTTTGAATTTTAATTGTTCATGTTCTCTTTGTTTATAGTTGGTTTTATTCTTTATGTTCAGCTTATTTCTATAAAATCATATATTTACTATGCCATGTATCTAGATCCAGAACACAGTTATTTTTGATGCTTTGCACTGCCCCTTGTGATAATATAAACAACAATTTGGTGATCAGCTAAATTTGAATTAGAAAATTATAGGTTAATTGTGTTTAGATAAAGTTGTTAATGATCCAAATTCAAAACCTTAATGATAAGCTTTAAGCCAATCAGGAGCTGAGTGATAAAGTGATTGTTGTGACATAAAGGGTCATTCAATAATTCTTTGGTGTATGTGCGCTAATTAATATAATATGCTGGATGTTTTGCCATTGTGCGCCATTGTTGCTGTGGCAAGTTGTTGGTGCACTAGTGCTAACCCAGCAGCTGATTAGGCACTAGTCCACCAACAACTTGCCACAGCGGCAATGGCGCACAATGGCAAAACATCCAGCCAATCATATTAATTAGTGCACATGCACCAAAGAATTATTGAATGACCCTTTATTTCACAACAATCACTTTATCACTAAGCTCCTGATTGACTTAAAGTTTATCATTAAGGTTTTGAATTTGGATCAGTAAAAGCTTTATCTAAGCATAATTAACATATAATTTCTAATTCAAATTTAGCTGGTCACCAAATTGTTGTTAATATTTTCACAAGGGGCAGTGCAAAGCGCCAAAAATAATATGGCAATTAAAGAAACAATGCCAACACAAAGCAAACAACAGATATTAAGATGAGCTTAAAACATATACACAATGGGTAAAAAGATGGGATAGTGTAGCAAATGGGAAAATAAACAGAAATAAACAAAGAGGCAATAGAATCAGAATAATACAGATTTTATTGGGGTGAAAGCTATAAAAACATATGAAAAGGTTAGTAAAAAAATCAATGAGAGAATTGGAGAAACTTCTAAAAGACCTTGACTCTTCAATTGCAGAGATCAAAGAAATTGAACGCAAGGTCAAAGCAAAGGTGAAGTCTGCTGTCCTCAAAGGCAAGAAAATTGACAAGGTGTTGGTCAAGGCGCTTATGGCCAAAATACCTGACACCCCTGAGAAGACCATCAGTGTCTTCTTAACATCCAGAAGACAGTTGTGGATGGCTTACAATTCAAGTCCTACGCCCTTTCTGCGCCGTCCATCTGGACCAATGACCCTGAGATGTATGAACATCTTAAACCAACCAAGAGGGCCCACAAGGATGACATTGAGATGCCTGCACAGCTGCTTGCTCCAAGAATGGCCAAGCCAGATAAGGCTACAGGAAAGGAGGAGACTGTAAAAGGTAACCTAATAATTATAATTAATAAAAATTTCCAAATACTTACCCTTTTTTTAGAAAACATTGACGGTGAACTCCGCCGGGTCCTGGTTCCTTTTGTCCCCCACCTTTTATGCAAACTATGCCACTTATGTGGCCAAGCAGCTGTATCTGTCCCCCCTGTCTTTCAGGAGCTTGAAGACAGGATCCATGGTACCTTTATAATGTCACGGGAGGCATTGGTTGAGCTAACACATGCCAAGGGGGCATCTGAGTGGGCAGTTAATGCCTACAAAAATGCCCAACTGGTCCGCCTGGACCCGGTGGTTTTCAGTGGAGTTTAACGTGTAAACTCCATTGAGCTTGTTTGGGACGTCCTGGCAACACTCCCATTCAAGAATATACCAGAGATGGGCCAGGCCCATGTGGCTGCTTGCTTCTGCTTCCAGGTGGAGCACACCCTATCTTGCCTTCTGGACAACTTTGGGAGTGTGGTGTCAAAATTGGCTGTTGCAGACGCAATAGCTGTCAAAAAAAACTAAGATCCTCCTGGTGTACTTTGGGCTGGCCTGAAGTGCAGATGAAACAGGTCCCCCCTTGGCAATGAATCTTACCTTTGGCAAAACTAAACATGAGAAAAAAATAAGCACAGTATACAACAAACTGTGCGAGTTTACTGAAGCCTTTGCTGGGTAAATGCTTCACCTTGTTGTTTACCTCAGGTATCTTTTCTTCTTTGGGATGAGCGCCAGTGTGGAGTACCTAGGCAGGGTCCTTCTTGGGATTGACAAGGCCAGGCTCTTCCTGGATGGGAAGAAGGTCCCCCTGGGTACAACTTGGTTGACCACGTAATCCAAGATCCCCTGGTCCTGGCTGGCATCTTTGGGTTTGCAGCCCCACCAGAAAAGCTGCTCCTCCATTCCCACCTCACCATCATCCCTTTTACCAGCAGGCAAAAATACTTCAATAAGGGTGTATCCACTGTTCACAGTGTGGCGGTGGAGGTTATGCACCACATCCATTGCAGGGTGGGTACATACTGCCAAACCCATTACAGGCGCCCTTAAAACTCTCTTTTCCAATAAATATCTTTACACTTAAGATTGTTTTTATTAATTAATTTTTCTAATGTTTATTTTAGCAAACAAGATTTGCAAAATATATCCCAGAGAAGGTCTTCATAAAAGCATAATAATATACACTAATAAAATACAATTATACTTTTTACCTTATACATTTAAATTTTTTAATTTCATTTTTATATTTATTTGACAAAAGTGATATACATATGTTTGTGTAATCCAGTATCAAGCTTTGGGATACCCTTAGATGACACAATAAAAAATGATTATAAATAAATAAATTACTAACCTTCATTGATGGTCCTGCCAAATGTGATTGTGGGCTTAGAAGCTTTTAGATATAAAATAATAATTAATAAATATTAAATAGTAGATTAGAGAATATAAAAAAAGTTAGACACACTAAGCCTTTAATTGATTGGCTGTTTGATTAGGCACGCGGGGATGAACAAATCAGTGTGGCCATAGAATTTGGCCACGGTCTCAGCTGGGAGGGTGTAAATCCCGGCCTGGAGCAAATCAAACAGGTCCTCAGTCCCAGTTGGGGTTCCTTGCTTGACAACTTTCTTGAGCCACCCAAAGACTTCCTTGATGGGATTTAGGAAGGACAAATAGGCAGGGAGGAAGAGAAGGCACAAATTTGCTGTGGCCAATTTCTGGGGGCCCACTGCAATGCTGGTATCAATTGATGGAAATTTCTCAAGAATATCTGCCACCTTATGGAGACCAACATTGTCCAGCACAATTACGTTGGTAAAGCCTGGGCTTGTGCACCTCAGGTGCTCCTGGACCAATTGGAGAAATGATAGGAAGGTCCAGCTATTGTGAGATCCCAATATCATTTGGTACAGCTTGACCCCCTTTGGACCGAGGAGAGCCACCATCAAACAGGCTGTGGCGTGGACTGCAGCACACCAAGCCATCCCGTCATTGGAGCCTTTTGGAACATACCCATATGCATTCCGCATTGACAAGGCAAATGCTGATTTTTCAATGTAGTATAATTTGACTGTCCCCTTGGCTTTGAGGGCAGTGTACACCTCTGTGTATTTTTTCCAGGTCTTGATATTAGAGGGACTATTACAATTGTAGGGGGATACCCCGAGCTTTTTCCAGGAAAAGCGTATTCCCTTGAGTAGATGGTAGTAAAAGGAAATTGAAGCCTTAACCCCCAAAGTAGACTTGAGCATGGCCTGTATATTAGCCAGTCAAAGATGACAATCTTGGTTTATTCACTAGTGGATTTCCCATTTGTGCTTATTAGTGAGCATGGTTGACACGCACAAGAATTTCTCTGCAGCAAGGACCAACCAGTGTTGATGAACTTGTTGAAGATCTTGCTGGCTTACTTGGGATCCACTCCAACAAGGGCCGTGGCTGCCTTGTAATCACCAGATTCACGCATTAGATTAAGCAGGATGATGTGTTTGATGTCAGGGATGTGCTTCTGGGTGGGAGTTTTGGCGGTGGGGATTGACTCATTGGCATTGGGCACAACACAGGGCATGGGTACCTTGGTGTAGAAGGCTGAAACCTTTTTGAGCACTAACTGTCTCTCATCAATTCTGAAGAACTCAGGCTCCTTGTCCTCTTCCTGATTGCCATCACTGACATAGGGCTTGTAGCTAGTATCAAGTACTGGCTTTACCTTCTCCAGAATGGCTGATGGGACTGACTCTTGCCGGTACACAACATTGAACACATATGAAGTAAGTTCTACCTCCTTGTTTATAACTTTCTTGGTGAAGGTAACCTTGGTGGGCTTCCAGGTCAGCTTGGGGACCCAAGGGTTGATGCTCTGCACCCTAGCAGCTTGTTCTCCTCAAACCGGCTGTGTCAGTGCAGCGTCACTATCAAACTCTCCTCTCCTGTCTCCTTCCTGAGTAGGCATTTGTGTTGCACTAACTCTGTTCTTTGACCCACAGGGGCAACCACAACTACAACGCACAACAGGTACAATGGTACTCTGTTGTTGTGTTCCTTCCATTTTACAATTTAATAAAATACTAAATAAAATTCAATTAAGCTACTCCCTAATTTTAATTTTTGCTTTTATCTGAATATGGATATTTAATTAATATTTCCCCCCCCCAACATCCCAATTATAGATTTTTTTATTTCTTAATTAGTTGTTTTTGGTTTTACAACGCCCATTTTAGAATACTCAAAAAAATTCACCCATTTTCCTAATTTTACTGCCAAATTCAAACACCCAATACAATATTTTTAAAATTTATGTTTCAGATCTTGTGTTTTATTTTAGATACCTTGGTATCATTCATGATTACAATCCATTGCACACACTGAGTGAGTGATTTTGTTTACATAGCAAGTTGCTATTGTGTTTTGTTTTTGGTTTGAGTTTTGACTCACCATGCTTGGGTGTGTTTCATCACCAATTCACATAGTAAACATATGTACCCCAAAAGTCAACTCAGACCATTTTGTTTGTGAATCCATGTATTTCAGATTGTATTTTGAATGGTTTTGCTTTGCGCGTGAGCACTTCTTTGCTGTGTTGACCCATTTTGCCCATTAACGCCAAAAATTCCTGTTAAAAGAGTGTATATTTTAACCTGATAGTTGTATTTTGTTTAAATCTGAGGTATTTTTGGTTGTTGCCATAGCTTCCAAAACTACTGTATAAATTCATTTATTTTTAATTTTGTTTAAATCTGGATTGTTTTTGCTTGTTGCCATAGCTTTTAAAACTACTATATATATTAATTAGCCTTCACAGTTAATTATCTAATTTAAAGACAACATGTCTTTACTTGACACAGTCAAGCCTAATTTTGGCCCTATGATTAAATCATCATTAATCATATTCAAGGGTATCAATTAACCTCCCCAGTTAATCAATTGGTTTAAGACACCTAGTCTCATAATCTGAATTAGTCAGATTATTTACTTTAGCCCTATGACTAAATCCTCATTAATCATATTCAAGTGTATCAATTAACCTTTGTGGTTAATCAATTGGTTTGAGAAACCTAGTCTCATAATATGAATCAGTCAGATTATTCATTTTGCCCCTCAATTATTACAGCCTAATTAATTCCTGGGTATTCCATTACTATGTTAGAAAATGTCTCCAAGGCCAATCCTATTGCTTTGAATTTCAACCAATGAAATTCATCACTATCCAGCCACTTTGTGAAACCAAAGCCCAGTGTGACTGCAGTGCAGTCACAGAGCGCTACAGAGGGACTCAATGCCCTGTCAATAAGGGCCTCCAAAGGATTTTCTAAAGCTGTCAGGGAGCCAGCCTGTAGTAGGTTTGGGCTGGTTGGCAGGAGAACACCCCACTTTCATGGGGGAAGTGCCCACCATAGAATGGGTGCTAACTTCACAATGTAGGAGAACAATTTGCCTAGTTGGGACAAGGGGATGTTGGAGGGTACCATGGAATCAACCAGGCCTTTAAGTGTAATATAAAGGACATCAAACAACTGAGTAGAGTTTTTATTGGCGTCAGTCTTGTGTTTCTGCGGACAACTGGGTCTAGGGATTACTGGCAGTATCATGTGTAAGGAGTAAGCCGGCTTGGGAGAATACTCAGAGGGATATGCTGGGCTGTAGGGAATTCTTGAAAGTTGGAGTAATTTGGGCGGCTTAGTGTTTGCTTCTGGTAAATAGTAGGCCAGTAGGGCAGGGTTGGAGCAATTGTTCTGTGAATGTAAAAGTGCTAAAAGTAAGTATGAGATAACTTGGGAGAACCAAAGGTTCATAACACTTTTATTTCAAGACTTTCAATTTCAACTTCCTGGTAACTTCAGGGTATAAGTATGCTCATCTGTCATGGAAAACTTTTGCTGCTTCCTTTAGGCCGGGTGCTGGAGCTTACTTGGGCTTGGGAGTCCTTGGTGGTATTGATTGGCAGTGATGTGTTATTGGCTGAATTCAGATAAAAAAATTTGGTTTGCAACTTAGTCTTAGGGAATTTGTCATCATCCTGCAGCCTGCCGGGCCACAGAGACAAGTGTTGGCTTTGGGCCTAATTTTGTGACATCTCATTGGCAGAGTGCTGGCAGTCCACTGAGAAACTGTCCAATTTTGGGCAACTAATTACTAGGTCAGAAAAGTCCCCATACAGGCACAATTTGCAAGTGGTCAGTGCTTCATTAGCCAGGATAAATGATTTCTCCAAAATTGGGTTGGTTCCTGGTTTGAGTCCAATGATCCACAGGCTGGAAGTTACTGGTTTGGGTCCAATGACCTGCAGGATGGCAGTTCCTAGGAATTTGGGTTTCAAACCTGAGGGGCAGGACACCGTCTCTTTGATAGTCAGTGGTGATTCATTATTAGGATCAAGTTTTGAGTCACACTGGCAGGACACTGTCCCTTTGATGGTCAGTAGGCAAATATCACTTTTGAAAAAAGCCCTAAAAATAGAGCATGTCTTGTGTCCTGGCCCATCTCTCTCAACCAGGCTAGTGAGAAGAAGGATATAGCTGTCTATTCCTTAACACCAGCCAATAATGACTGCCTGTGCCTGATGCCACCCTGCCACCTGTAGGTTTTTGCTGTCCTACCACCTGAGTTTTCAGAACCCCAATCTAAGAGTAAAGCCTGGTAGATAGTATTTATACCTTGCCAGGTGAAAGCTAAACCTCATTGTCATACTGAATAATAAAGCTGTGATGAACCTTTGGTTTAGCCAGATCCTATTATATATTATACTTGTTTTTATCACCTCCATACAAAATCTACAGGCCCTGTCATCACTTTAGAAGATCCTGCAGACCCACACCCACATTATTCTGACCTTATAGCGCCTTTTTTGGTCCAATACATTTACTGATTACCCATTGAACACATTCTTTTCAGAGTTCACTCTATAAAAATTCTTCTTACCAGCCCTTGGGCAAGATCCCGCAAACCCAATACTTTTGAACAGAGAGATTCCTTGTACACTGTGCAACACTTTCTTTTTAAGGACAAATATAACTACCTGTCAGCATATTTGGCCCCTATGACTCCTCCTGTTACCCCTGGCCCAACTGCCCACAGAATCTTGGGATTAAAAATGAGATCACATCCACACAACTCTTTGGTACACTGTACATTACTCTGACAGAGTTGATGGACTCCAAGGTCTCATCCAGCAGCCCCCAGTTTTTTCTGGGCTGTTATTTATTATACATTATCTTGTTAGTGCCAATAATGTGATAGGCACTCTCCACTGTCCCAGCAGCCCCCCTGCTTGGGTCTGCAACTGCTTCAACCTGCACTTGGCTCCCAGACAGAAACAGCCTTAGAGGAGGAAAATGGATTTGTTAACAGAGTTGTTATGGTGGAAAACCAAATGAAAGGGATAGCACATGTGATGGTCCACATGGAAGCAGTTTTGCAGGCAAGGGTTGATTTGGATTCAATAAAGGCTCTATGATGAAAGTTGGTCATTAGGTAGCAGTTTTGGAACAGGTAAAGACCTAGTAGGTAACATTGGCTACTAGATACAGAGGTTGAACCAGCCCAGCAGGTAGCATTGGCTATTGAGGGCTGGTTAGATGTCTATGCCCAGCAGATAACATTGGCTGTTGGGAGTTGATTTGATGTCTACACCCAGTAGGTAAAATGGGCTACTGGGTGTGCAAGTTGGTAGGTCTGAACCTAGTAGGTAACATTGGCTACTAGAGAAGGAGAATGGCTCTTTTCCCCAGTAGTTAACATGGGCTTCAGTGTCACAAATGACAAACTCCTTTTGACTATACTCATAGGAAAACCTCAACTACAGGATTTGAACCCCAATACCCTGTAGGCTGCCAGCCTGCAGATTTTTGAGCTCAAACCAGAGCAGGATTTGACTTTAGAGAATCTCCTTAGGCTTGATGAACAGAAATTACTTGCATTGAGGCCTCCAACGCCAAAGGTTCCTGTTAACCCGACCAATGAGAGTGCAGGCTAAGACAAGGATCCTGAAATAACTTGGGCCACTGCGGCAGGGGAAGCAAAGAAACTTCCCCTGGAATGTGGGCCACCCAAAGATGACAAATCCCACAACCTGAAATGGAAATTTGAGCTTTCTCAGTTTGAACCAGCCAATGAAATAACTCCCGCAATGGATACCGCTGAGGGCTGTAAAAACCTGATAGACGGTAGCACCAGGCCCAAAGGAGTTTGTAAAATTTTCTCCATGGCAGATGAGTATACTTATACCCTGGGCCACCAGGAAGTTATCCATCACCATTATTGCAATAAAGTGTCATGAACCTTTTGTTCAACCAAGTCAACCCATATCAATTTTAGTTTTATTTCATTTTCAGACCAACTCTTGCAGTTCTGTGCCTCCCACCTATTCACCCCAAGAAACTGCGGACCAGCCACCCAAACTATATTGTCCACTAGGAGCTTCCTTTGGCCTGGTACATTTCACAGAATATCCACCAAACCCGGCATATTCAGAGTTCACACTATAGGAAATCTTAATCCACAACTTAGAGGCTAGAACTAGAGAGACAGAGACTTTTTACAGAGAAGGGACCAAATTCATCATACCTCCTCTCATATTCTGCAAAAAGTACAACTACTTGCCTGCCTATTTAGTTTCAATGACACCACCTCTCACCCTGTGGCCCGACTACCCGCAGGAATCTGTTACAGCCAATGAATCCACCTCCACTCAGATATTTGGGGTGATGTATATCACTCTCACCGGCCTGATTGATTTAATGGTACCCGCAAGCGGACCCTGGGCCCTCCTGGGCAAATTGTTATCTTATATTGTAAATTTAGCACCAATCTTGTGGTGGGCCCTGCCTGCAGGGCCTGCAGGCTGTCCACCCGCAAGTTCCAAGGAACCCCCCACAGGCTGGTTCCCTGATATTATGGGAGGAATGGTTGATGTAGCTTAGTAGGTAACAGGTGACTACTAGAGCTGAAGGGTGATACAGTCTAGTAGGTAAAAAAGGGCTACTAGGAAGGGAGGAGCTAGAGATAGCTCTATATGTCCTTGTGCACTCACAGGAGGTCTATGAGTAAGCATCTTACCTAACAGACTGGTAAGGTGTCCTTGTTTGTGTTTCCCTGGAGGCTTTGAGGAGGTCCTGAAGCTACCATTAGGGGCATGAATATGCTTGTAGGGGTTATCAGGGTGGCTTCTTGGGGAAGCAGCTGCAGAAATTGGTATGATCAAGCCTCTGGGAAGTAAAGTTGGTTAATTTGCGCTTGAAAGCTCAGGAATAGCCACCCAAGTAAGTAAAAATAGCTGCACAGACATGAGGGTTGTCTGTGGTTGAATGGCCCAAGTAGAGGTCACTTGCAAGAGCCCAGTCAAACGCCATTAGCCTTGTATACTTATTGCCCGAGTCTGAGTCTGAGGTATTAGTAACAGGGGCTAAAAACAGAACCAAGGTGGTTCATAGTGCAGATGAAGCCTAGGTGGTTCGTAGAAAAGACTAGCTGATGGACTAGGAAGGACCAACTGATGGACTAGGAAAAACTAGCTGATGAACTGAAAAGGGCTAGCTTAAGGACTAGAAGATCACAGAGAAGGACTGGATGAAGGACCAGAAGATCATGGAGCAGGACTAGCAGGAGAACTGGAATTTGGTTCAGAAGGGCCAGAAGAAGTAGATGAAGAAGCAGGAATAATGGACTTGGACTGTGAAAAATAGGATTAATAATAAGAAAGAAGAAGTAAAATAATTAATTGAACTGCCAAAATATATGATAAAAACATTGAGATTAATATCATATAAGAAAAAAGTAAGAAATAAGGAAATAGTTTACAGAAATTGGGTTGTAAATTTATTAAGAACTTACTGAGTATAATGGAGCCAAAGAGGCTGGAAACAGGACAGAGAAACTGTTGGGACAAAGGCTGGAATTTTGTCAAAATGGTTGGAAGAGGCAAGAAGTGAGCAACAGGCAAGTTCAAAGTGCTAAAATGCTGAGAGAACATGGAGAAACTTGGAGAAACATTGAAGAAATTAGGGTTCAAAAATCCCCTAAGTAAAACATATGTGGAAGTGCTCAAGTTTTGCTAGAGAAACATGATGGGAATCAAAGCAAAATTGTTCAGAACACAGAGCCAAGGTTGTTCCAGAGCAAGACAGCACCGGGTTCAAACCAGGGTCAAGAGTAAGTTATTTGGGTAAACGTTTTGGAAAAACCATTCAATATGAGTGTTTGATTGGCAGCAGGTCAAAGCCTATTTGATCACTGTTTTAAGGGCTTTGACTGAAGGGTTTAAGCCTAAAAAAATGAAGAAACAAAGCAGGAAAAGCAGGGTTTTAATTGGCTTAAGTAAGTTATAAGGTTTAATATATTGAAGAGCAGAAAAGCTGAATAGTTTAATCCTGAAAAAACCAGAGTTTTAAGAGAAACAAGGACTGAAACAAGGAGCTATAAAAGGGGTTTCAATATGAGACTTTTCAGGGATTGGAAACAGTGATAGCAAAGGCCACTAAGACTACACAGAGAGCTGGAGAACAAGATAAAGATGCAGTAGCCCAAGATTAAGGAGCTTGGCTTAGGATAAGGAGCTGGCCCAAGCAAGAAGCAGGAGTCCAAGACTAAGGAGCAGAAATCTAAGACCAAGTACAATGATTCCAAGAGATTGTTGGAGGACTTCAATTATTGGCACATTCATATTGTTTTCCAGACCCCTGGACCATACAACAGAAGGTTTCTAAGGGGATCTTCCTTCTGAAGGTGAATAAAAGCTCATTTCAACCCCTGTCCAAATTTTTAGTTGTAAAAACAGATCCTATGAGTGAGTCACCCAATATCTTATACCCTAGCCAAGGGGAGGAAGACACCTACTGCCAAAGCTGTTGAAGATTTGCCACTAGTAAGTCTTCCCAGGAGGATTGGAAGAAATTAACTAGATACCTTAATATGACAGATAGGGAAGTGGAGTTTATTGGGAATGAATTTACTAGGTTGTTAAAGGATTGGTACAGGCCCACAGAGGGACTAGCACCAGCTGAAGTACTGTAAATTCAGAACCTGAACGTAAAAATGCAGGATTGTCAAATCCTTGGTCCAAATTTTGAATCACTTTTGCAGGCAACTCAGCTGAGTAAAAGTAAAATATTTAATAAAATCAACCATTTAATTTTAATTTTTTTGGTTTATTTAAATTGGCAAATTTCAAATCCCTTGAGCAGTTAACTAAACTAACAAAAGAAAAACTCATCAAACAAATGTAGGATACATGAATCAGAAATGCGGAATTTTAATGTACAATTTGAGATTTCCTGTATGTCAAACAAATCATAGACATCATGTAAAAATTAATGAATCTGAAATTGCAGGATTGCCAAATCCAAGAACCAAACTTCAGATCAAAAATGAGATGAATTCAAAATAAATATAATTTATGGGTGTCTCAAAAAGGATGCTAAAGGATCTAGAGTAGATTTGTGCTAATTCTTTTAGGAATCATAGGCATTCTCAAAAATCACCCTATTCCATTTTAGGGCGGCTAAAATTTAGATGCTTGATTACAGTAGATTTTAAAAAACACTAATAATAAAATAGAGTTATATATTACAATCTATCTTATCACGTTGTCTTTTCCTTGATGTGTAGATAGTTCATTTGCTGTTGATAATGTACTTGCAATTAATTAGATAATTTTACCTCCAGTTGCCTTGGCAATAGGAGGTGAATCTATCCAATTAATTGCAAGTACACTATCAACAGCAAATGAACTATCTACACATCAAGGAAAAGAAAACATGATAAGATATATTGTAATATATAATTTTATTTTATTATTAGTGTTTTCTAAAATCAACTGTAATCAAGAATCCTTAATAGTAATACATTAACACATAGTGTAGCAAACTGATAATTTTTCCTTTCCCACCTCTCCTTCCTTCCTTCCTTGAAAAGAAGTTTTATGGCCCCTGGCTACGCCGGAGGCCAAAAAACTTTTAAAAAAGTTCTGCGTCATCAAGAGGGTAGCTTATATATCATTATATGGGTTTGTGGTCGCTATATTAGTGATTTAGAGTGCAGAATATTGCATCATTTCCAGTTTAAACAATTTTACATTTCACTTAATTTCATGTCTAAACAGGGTTGTTGAGATTGAATTTTTCATTTGATTTTATCCAAAGTGGAGCTTCTTGATTTGGGTTTATTTGTCCTAGTTTCTTACTGCACATTTAATTTAGATTCCAGTCCCCACAATTAATATATGAGTTTACTAGTGGCATTCAAAAGTGATTTGAAATTTGGTTCTTGAATTTGACAATCCCGTAATTCCAAAAAACATAGTAAACTTAATGAAAATGGTTGATGGTTTTGAATACTTCAAATCTGATTCCAGTTAATTCATTTTGTCCATTAGAAATATGTAGTTCAACTTGAACTTTGCAAAGTGTCTGTGAGCTCCTGCATTTTAAAAATCCAAATTAAAATACAAATAATTCAATTTAATTAAAAAAGGCCATCCCACAAAAGTGATTCAAAATTTGGACCAAGGATTTGACAATCCCATATTTTTACGTTCAGGTTCTGAATTTATAGTACAAGTGCATGGTGGGATGCCCACCTAGTGATAGGAAAAGTATTGGAGGAGTTTGCAGTAATGTAGGCCAAGTATACAAAACTTCAAACAAGTCACCTGCTGCTACTAGGGAATGCAACTCCTTTCAGTTGGTCCCTGGCTATGACCCAGGACACACTATGGGGACTGATGAACAGGAATCCCAAAGCACACTCTTGCAGAACCATAAACCAAAGAAGAACTGCCATAAACCCCTTGAGTAAAAAAGATGGCTTAGATGTGGTCATTAACAAGAAACAGTGTGAAGCTGAAGCCGCTCAGATAGCTGTGAGAACATGGATTTACCCTGCTTGTTGCCAAAAATTATGGCAAGAAAATTGCCCATAATATGTTATTTGGCAGTGGTAGTGTCACAGTAGTGACATTTTTGCCTGGGATAGATTGCCCAAAGAAAAAAAATGGGGCAAGGAAAGCAGCAAAATCTTTGAAAGTATTATATAATTTGAATTTAGTCAAAGAAAAAAATGGGTTAAAGCTGCCCCTGTTGATGATGAAGGAATTGGCCTGCATCTCCCTGAATTTTGCCAAAATAATTATGCATTGAAGATTACAAGATATTACTACCCAGTGGCGCTTGGTGGTTGATCAGCCAGTTGCTCAAAAATATTGAATTATGACGTCATTGATGCTTTGGCAGAAGTCTCCAACCAAAAGGTGAAAATATTTCTGGCTGGCCAATCAGATTCAAGTTTGTCTCTCCAGTTGAGTTATAGTCCCCCATTTACCCTATGAAAACTTGTTTTCAGACAGTTTTACCTACCATCAATAAAGTCATCCCCCAATATATGAAAGCTACCTTGAGGTCAAAAATGCCCCCTTCTCAGGCCATGGCCGCCGCCATCTTGGCATGGCTGAGAAAAGTCTCTAGACAGGACCAGCAGGTTTTGTACCTCTGACTTTGAAACCATTTCTTTTTGGTGGTCCATTTACACCTTCTGTTTTCTGTGTTGCTCATCCTCTTTGCTTCCAGTTTTATTCCCTTCCTTTGTAGATTTGTAGGCTTAAAGCTTCAGTGCACCTCTCTTTTCTTAGTTCTTATTTTAGTCTGGGCAATTTATCCCCAAAACTTCTATTTGAGCTTGGATCTAATTTACACTAATCTAACAGGTAGCACTTGAACCACTGATTGCCAGAATTTTATGGACTATGATGTCATTGACTTTAATTCAAAAGAGGGCCAGCAAGCTACTGAAAGTGTTCTCACCAGCCAATCAGATGACGCAAAATCTTCTCACTTCCCCCTAAACTACCTTGAAACCTTTCCCATCCTCCTCTGGAAACAAGTTTCTGGACAGCTTATTATTCCTGACAGATTGAAAGCAAAGGAAGCTATAACCATGATGCAGGAGTACCTTAGCCTGCTGGCCCCAGTTGCAGACAATGTTTCCTCAGCTCTCTTCCAGTTTGAAGCTAACTCCCTCGCGGTCCTCTGGTTTGTGCTTTATCCTGCTACTTTATCTTTTTGGCTTCAGGTTTTTGTCTCCAAATTTTTTCACAGTTTCAATCTTGGTTGCTGGTTTCTGTTACACCTCCAAAGACGCAAAATTGGTGAGTCCATCCAATCAGTTTGGTTTAGTGCTGCTTAAGCAGTAGACAATTGGTTTGTTTTATCCTCATTGTTTCTGTCAGGGCCCAAGGGCTTCCAACTCTGATCCATTTAAACTATAGTCTAAGGAAAGCCCTTTATGTTTTATTCAGACCAAGAATAATCACAATGAGGAAAAAGAGATCTAGATTCTCTTTATATAATTTGCATTGGTCTTTGAGATTATTCCAGATTATTCCTGAAGGTCATTATCTCTCTATCTGGGGGTCATGCTTAAAGTTTGAGATATCAGCTGACTAACTCTAATCATATTCCTTTGGGCAAATTTGAACCTTGCGCTTTGCCTCTGTTGGTCATCTAAAAAATATTTTGGCAGGATTTCCCTCATCTGTGGCTTTTGTTTGAGCATAATAATTCCACAACTGATCAATGGAAGCTGAGATATGATTGAATCTGTCCGCTCACTAATTGTTGCTTGTCTTGATTTGAAATCCAATCTCACAACCATTTCAAACATGTCAACAGGGCTTTTGAACTTGGCTCTTTAAATTGCCATAACTTTTGATCTAGGGTACCTAGGGAGATCATCAAGGTGGCTTTCTGACAACAAGAGGTATCTTATTGATACAAGTTTTTAAAATGTGACTTTTCAAAGTTACCCTGTTATGGCAGGCCATGAAAGTTTCTCACTGGATAGTGCCAACCACCATCTAACTCTTACAAGAGTGGGTTGCATATCAGATCCCCTTAGTGTCCCTGTCCTTCCGTTAAATTATCTATCTATCACTAGCAGGTAAGTTCAACAACTGTGTCCAAGTGCTTTCTATTATATTAGACTTTGTGTTCAAACTTGGGCAACCATCAGGATTTAAGATGTCTGAATGAAGAATACTCCATGTTGAAAGTTCCCAGAGGATATTTCTGTATTTTTATTGTATTTCAATCAATTCTTTTAGCTTAAAGACCTGTTCCTGATGTTAAAAGCTAAACCCAGCCTTGATTTTAAAGGGTTTAGTAAGATAGTAAAAATTAAATCCAGAATAGCTTATGAGATTAACAGCATGGAGATTGTTACTTTATGATAGCTTAAATCCTGATGGCTGCCCAAAATTATTGGACCTTGTTGTTTTATTATCCTTCAGGGGTTGGTACTCTCTTTCATAATGAGCACCTGATTAGGTTTAGCCATGGGTTGAACCTTGGATGTGTTTTGAGATCCTGCATTCTGATTTGATTAGATAAGATGCCAAAGGTTTGATTTGATAGAGCTAAAAGCTGCATCATGTTTAAGATTAAAGACAATACTTACTGGATTTGATGATCCCTCATTTTCCCTAGAAGGTTCTAATTCTATAGTAAGTTGATTGGTTTTATTATGCTTGTGAATTGATGGAAATTCTTTACAAGGCACAAATAATTGGTTTGATAAAAGCAACTGTTATACCAGCTTTATAAAGAAAAACAGCTGTATCCACTATGGGATATGGCAATCAAGTTAAATCTGCTTGATCTTTTTTGTTAAGAATATTATTCTCTTGATAACAAATTAAATGATTATCTTTTGCTGATGATGAGTAGAAGCTCTGGGGAAAGCTTTAAAAAGTATTTTGGAAGATGGTGTTTTATTTGAATAACAGGTTAGGCTTTTATAGACAAATAAATTGTGGCAAGGACACCAGTTGGATCAATTGAAGGGGGAATCAGGAAGGTGACTTAGATCTGAAATGGCTAGATAGGTGGACAAGCAATCTGGAAATTGGTTTGATGCTGAATTGGGGGAGCTGTTGTGAATTGTATTGGCCCCAAATTGGCCAATGAATGAATGCTAGGTTAGTTGGTACTAACCAGAGTAATTAACATTCAGCTTTGAGTTTTTGTTTTGCCACCACAAAGAGTGAACCCTCAGGACACCAGACCACTGGTGAGTTAGAACAGCAGGGATTCAACCCGCCACCCTGGGTTGCAGCACCACACATTTGGGTTACCCCTATGAGCAAGTGTGACAAGGCCTTAGTGCACTACCCCAAAGTGTCAGGAATATTCAAGATAAAATAGCTCAGGAAATCAATGTTTGCAGAACTTCATTGCAAATCAATGAAGGAAATCATTTTCAGCAGCTCTTTAAGGTCTTGCCCATAATGGCACAAGGTTGTAAACTAAAGTGTGCAAAGCATTTGGGTTAAAATTCAAAAGGGACAAAAAGGTAGGAACAGTCTGTAACATAACTTTACAGAATCCAGCCAAAAACTTGCATTGGGTCACAAAAGGTGTAACAGAGTTTAAGACCCCCAAAGAAAAAAATAGAATAAGCTATTCAATAAAAATCTATTAGTAACTAAGGGAATATCAATATTGGGATATTCTTCATCCACAAATTGATACATATAATTATCAAAAGATCCTTTAATTGAAAATAAGGGGTACAGCCAGCCTAATGCTTGTTGCCTAACAACTTCTGTTTTGAATAGAAAAATGTGTTAAATCTGACTGATCCTGAAATTTAAAAAATAGACTATTAAATTAAAAGGTGTAGAAGTTAAAATTGGTAAAAACTGAATTAAGAAATTACTTAGAATTTCAGCTTAAAGCCTACTCTTCCCAAGCTCTTTATTTATAGGCGCATTTTTCCAGTTGTAAAAATGATAAGGAGAGGGAGAAACAGTCAAGGACAGGAGCAACTGGAGAAAAATAGAGAAGAACCTGGAGGAGAAGGGGAAACAGAAGTCTCTTGTCACCTGCAAGATCAGCAACATCAGCTGGAGAAGAGCAGGTGATTACGCAACATGAGTTGTAAAAGGTAATGAAAGTTCAAAAAAAATCTTCTAAATAACAATAGAATATATAAAGCTATTGAATAGCTAACAAAATAATAGGACAGCAGCTGTTCAAAGTGCAAATTGACATAAACACAAAGGTATTAGCTCTAAAATACTTAATTATTTTTTTCTAACTTAAACTTTCAAATATAAAAAATAAAAAAGATTAAAATAAAAAGAAAATAAACAAGATCAATTAAGACTAAAGAGCCTGCCCTTTGGGGCAGGGCATGGCAAGTTCCCCTTATTAGGAAAACTGCCACAAAAAAGCACAAAGCCAGAATTTTTTTAAAAATTAAAGTTTGGGGCTTCAGCCTTTTATAAGCCGGCCGTGGTCCGCGCATCTGCACGCCCAGCATGCCGGCTTGCCTGCGCCCACTGCCAGCCAGCTTCTGGAGGAGCACTCACTGCGGCCAGCCTCTCCCTGCCAAATGAGGAAATTACCAAATTTGAAAGCCAAAAAAGGCAATTCCCAAAGTCCCAATTTGGGAGAGCCACTGCCCTAATTAGGAACCTTGCTAATGTGGGGAAGACTGACAATCTCAACTGCACCAATATTCATGCACCAAGTGCAATTAATGAATTTGAGTGCATAAAGAAGCCTTGATCTTTCTCATGGTACTGCTGGCCAGGAATTGGTGACACATTACCACCTTATCCATTCCATTGCCATCCCAGAAAGGGAATCTCAGACAACACCAAGTGTTTGGGGTTCCCAATACAATGCTTTTAAATATTCATGCCATAGCAGGGACTTAGTGTAAGGTAAAGAACAATCACTTGATGATAGCTGTGCTATCATTGAGTGAAATCACCCTAAATCATATCACATGGATTGCTTACAAGACTTACCCCTACAGAAAGCCAAGACACTAAGCTTTGTCTTCCCTTTCCCAGGACATAGAAGATAAACCATCTAATCTTCTCTGCTGTGCTTACAGCCTGCCTAGGAATCAGAGGCCACCAAAACAAGTCTAAACCATACAGGACATTTCAAGAACCCACCCACCAGTACTACTACAAGGTGCCTGCACATTTGAACGCCTCCCAGATTTACTCCTAGTCCACTCTGGTTTTGCCCCACTCAACAATGTCTATAGCTGTATACACCTTTATGTACTATGTACTCACTTCCTTTGCCGGTAATTTTAGATAATTTGATGTGCAGGCTAAGGTGTTCCATTGGGTATTAATGGTATACCCAACTGTCACCTGGCTCACAGGGTTCCAAGTGTTGAACTTGGCACCCTACCTGGCCAAAATCCTCCCTGCATGTTGATTACTTCCACAAAGGCTCCACTAGGTGAGGAGTGTGCTTGCCTCAAGCAGCTTCATTGGCTCTTTACTCTTTGATCAATGTAGTAAGACAGAACCAACACTTATCTAGCTGCTGGCAAAAGGAAGGCTCAAAGAGACCAACCCCCAGGAAAGCTTGATCCCTGTTTTCCAGCGGCACCCAACAGTCAACCCATGGGTGTATTCCTGGGAAGTCCAACAGTCCATCCCACCTTCTTCACTGGTCTTTGTACTGGTAAGGTATCAACCAAACATCCACAGTAGAGGGCCCCAAGAAGGTGACAGTTCATAACCACCTCCACCGTTAATATCCAACTCTTAGACACTGGTTTTATTTTTAAAGACATAAACAGGGATCATAATTCTTTACTTTTTTGTTTTTATATATTACTTATATTGTTTAGCTTTGTTGGTAAATATAAGCCTATTTTTTATAGGAATCTAATGCCTAAAAGTGTTTGTGGAAAGCTCATCTTGTTTGGCTTCGAATTGCTGGAACGGTTGTCTGTGGAAACCGAGGATTTAAAAGTTGGCATAAGGTAAGCGTGTGGAAAGTATGCTGAGAGTAAACTTGGTTGTGGGAATTAAAGTAACGGACTACAAAATTGGACCCTTTATTTAAATCAGAGGAGTTCCTGATCATCAGTTCACAACTTTCAATTGCGATCTCCTTAAGAGACATGAGTTTTCATTTTGTTATCTTCAAAGTGATGTTAAAGCATAAGTTCAGTTGAGGACGGTTAGCTTTGACTTTCCTTGTGGTTGATATCGGTTGGTCAGTACCCAGCCACTTGACCATCCGATCGAGGATCGCAGGCTCCAGTAAGAACAGCTGATCTTGTGCCGTCGGTATGCGATTGCAATGTTCGCTGGATCATTTGTCCTCGTCCAAATACTGTTCTATCGTACCCAGTTACGACTTTGATCCTGTGTCCCATCTTCTGAAGCGCAACGACGGTTTCGTCAGAGAACCCCGGTTCAATTAAGACTATCCCATCGTCGGGAGAAATGCAGAACCGCGGGTGGTCAATGGCACGCTGGGGAGACATTTTTCCAATAAGACAGTTGAGGAGAACCATGAGTTGGCCTTGAGGCTGCATGAAGGCCCCCATCACCCCAAAGCAAAGCCAAAGTTCGTTGTCTGGCATCAACGCCATCGCTGGAATAATTGTATGGTACGGTCTTTTTTTAGGTTCGATGCGGTTGGGGTGGCTACGCCCAAGGCTAAAGTTGCATCCTCTGTTCTGTAAGGTGAACCCATATCCTTTTGGAACCATACACGACCCAAACCCATTGTAGTTGGACATGATAAAGCTGCAAGCATTACCTTCTTCATCAACAACAGCAAGGTGGGCTGTGTTAGAACTGTTGAGGGGTGAGCCTGCGTTGACGTCAACAGAAGAAGTGGTGGGATTAAATAGTTTGGCGCGGCTTCGAAGATATTCCTTGTTTAGGAAGTGACTAGCGGGAATGTGGTAAAAGTCGGTGTCTGTCACATGCTGTCGGGTGTCAGCAAACGCAATACGAAGCACTTCAATGAGTAAATGCAGGTAAGCAGGAGAGTGTGGATCTAAATCTTCAAGTGAAGGTATGATTTTGTCTTCTTGTAAAACATCCAACAGTCCCATGGCAATCAGCGCCGTAAGGCCTTGTCCGTTGGGCGGACATTCATAAACTTGAACCTTGTCCTGAAACTTGTAAGAGATGGCCTCAACCTCTTCAGTTGAATGTGCTGCCAAGTCTTCTAAACTCATCACGCCACCTTGGCTTGTGATAACTGCAACAATAGCTTCGGCAATCTTTCCCTTGTAGAACCCATCCTTTCCATGTTCAGCTACTGCTCTATAAGTCTTTGCAAGGTTGGGTAAACGAATAACCTCCCCTGCTTTGGGTGCTCGCCCGTTCAGGAGCATTTCATGGCCATTACATGCCTTGCTAAGAAGTCCTTCACTTTTTCCCCACTGATACATCAAATAGTGCAATTACAATAGTTACCTCATGGGCGGTAATGTCAGATACTGGGTAACCTTCTTCCGCCAATTGGATGGCCCGTGAGTAGATATCACTCATGCTCAGCTTCCCTGAACCAAACTTCTTGACGGTATCGACCATCGCCGCACATGCTCCTGGAACAGTAATGGCATGGGGAGAATTATATGGTATCTGTGTTGATCCCTGGGGAAGTTCACTGAGAACTTTTTCAAGCGTCACTGCTTGTGGGGATCTAATATTTTAATCAAATTATGCTACTGCAGTACCTCCCCGAACCATTAATGGCTCTGACTGACTTGTCCTTTGCGGAATAAAATAAGCAAAACGCATCCCCTCCTATCCCAGTCGAGCTCGGCTCTATCCAATTAATCAACTTTTAAAATATAAAAATTACCTGTTACGTTAAGGCACGCAACTATCCCCATGGTTTAGTGATATGCTGCATAAAACTATACCTGTAGCTATAGCTGCGTCCTTAATCAAATTAGTAACCCCCAAAGGCTTATCATACCGCTGCGTTGCCGCCCTGCTTAAGAATATCAAGTCCGGCCTGGGTGGCTAACGGTTGGCTTTTTTAATGTTAGTCATATTCCTCAACTGAAAGCGTACCTGGAAGATACCATCCCCCGAGTAGAGAGGACATCAGAGCGCCTAGAACCAAACGTAAACTCATTATAACCCATCGTGATTAAGAATCAGTCGCGCTTTTGCTGCGAGAAAACTAAGAATCACAGGATACGCCCACAAGAGAAATTGCTAAACTATGCTAGTTCGCCACCGACCAGATATGGAATCTTAAACTTCCTCTACACGCTCTTATCTTATCAACTGGAGCTGGTCTTGCTTTCTGCTGGTGCGTGACGCCTGTGCCCAAATCAGGATCGTTATCTCAAGCCAGGATACACTCGCTAACGAAAGTATTTGGCTGTGCAATGAGATTGGATCCTGCTTCGATTTAATCCACACTCGAACCCTTAAATAGGACCTTCAAAAATAATCCCTCAAAACTATGCCCAAGCCTAGAATCAATCTTTTTAAAAGCCCAGGGTGATTTTTCCTTACTTCTGTAGGAAATATGATATTAAAATGGTTTGGGAAGCATCGCCGTGCCAGGTTGTACATGAGATGATTTCGGTGCCGATGTCTACAAGTTTCTGTAACTGCTGCTTTGGCTGTATAGATGATCATTATTTTTTACTGGATGGTTGCCCTGACCACTCGCCTCAACGGGATTGCTGGTACCTTATCAGTGCAACAAATTAAGATTGACAAATTTGGAGTTGCTGCCGCCACCGCTAGAGATATTAGTGGACAGAACAGCTCTACCTTGGATACCCTAGAGGAAAGCCTTCGACTCCTCTGGGCTAGACAACCTGCTGCTGAATCCAAGTTTGAGGGCAATCCTCTCATTAACATCCTCAACCCAGGTGACAACAGTCAGTCCTCTTCCTCGTCCATTGACCCAAATTACAAGCTGACCTTCAAACAGATATTCAATTCTAAAACCTCTACCATTGCTGCCTTTCTAACAATTTACGAGACTGCAATGTGTAGGGCTACTGATGAACTCAAAAAGGAACATATTCTCACCTGTCTTTATCCCACATGCCAAGAAGTGGTGGTCCCTGAACTCCCCTCCATTGTCACTTGGGAGGACATGAAGTGCCTCCTTATTGAAGATGTTTGGAGGAGATCTCAGCTTGGAAGTCAAGAAGGATGCATTTATGCACATTGCCTTTAAGCCCAAGGAAACCCTGGCTGAGTTTGTAGATTGCTTCTACATTGAAGGTAAACAGTTAATCATATCAACAGTTAACTTCCAGGAAGCTTACATGGCTTGTCTCAAATACTTTGAAAGTGAACCAGCTTCTATGCCTACACTTTAAGACACACAAGGCTTCACTCACTTCCATGAAGAGTATTAAGACACTCTTGCAAGACATGCTTTTGACCCATGAGGGTACAGTGGTACATGAAAATAAAGCCAGTAATGCTGGGACTAGCTCCTGTACACCGCGCATTATGACTCTGGGCTACTAAATGGACAGACTAAAAGGCAAGGCTGCCATAACTGTGGCAAGATCAGGGCACCATTTGCGCACTTGCACTAACCCCTGAGTGGAAGGTTGTGATCCCAAGGAACAGGCAGGAAAAGAGAGGTCAGCTTAGAGACAGAGACGCTCTCTGCTGACCAATCTCTCCCGTCTTTCCCTGATCCTCCTTCTGATGAGAAAGCTCTGTCTTCCTCTGGCCCAACTATTCTTCACATATTCCACAATCTGTCCAGTAATTCAGACCTTGAAGATTCTGATAGTAAGATTCTGATAGTTATGGTTATTCTGTTCTGGCTGTTCCAGAAACTGTCTCTGTCCTATACAAGCTTTGCTCTGGAAAGATCACCACCACTTCTTGAGCACCTTCAAGTAAAGCCAAAGCCATGATGGCTTGCCCTTACCTAGCCCAGGCTCATTAACCTCCTGTCTTGGTTGATTCTTCTGAGGAAGCAGCCAAGCTAGCCAAAGCTCTCTTCCAAAACGTAGCTGTATCTCTACCACTGCAGACTGTGTATAAGAAGATTTCTGCCTTAAGGTGCATGTTAGCTAAATAAGAGAAGGAGCTAGAGGCTGCACAGGATGTGTTGGCTGCCTTGCCCCCCTTTGGGAAAGGTACAACCTCGCGTGGAAGTATCAATCCAAAAGGTTAAAATCAAAGCCATCTTGGACATGGGTTCTCCATTCAATGTATTATCTTCAAAACTAATGAAGAAACTTAAGCTGGCCCCTGACCTCAACTACACTCAGTTGTATGGCACAGATGGCATGGCACAAACTTGGGCCATTGAGTGCCTACTCCGCTCCACCCATGAGGTTTGGGAAACTCCTCATTGCTTCCCCTGCTGTAGTCCTTGAGAACAAAAGCTATGAGCCTCTTGGTTGGTACACAATTCCTTCAAGAGTATGACAGGATTGTAAAATTAAAAGATGGATATCTTTTGCTCTTAGGATATGAGGTCCCTTTGATTTTTGAGGAACCTCTGCGCCTCCCAGGAAAACGTCTTAAAACTTGTGTGCTTGAGTACCCCACAGGTATCTTCTCTCTCAAGTATAGGACTCACTCCTCCAACATGCGCACCCCTCCTCCTTCCTGTCCTGCGGAAGAAGGGGTACATCTTCTTGCCTCAGCAGCTATCACCATTCCTCTGGGCTCCCAGGTGGTGATTGATTATCAGATTTCTTACAAACTACCTGAAAAGTTGTTCCTGGAACTCTACTCTCCTGAATCCCTAAGCCGTAAAGAACCCCGCCTGTGTCCAGGGATTCTAGATCAAACCCACAAAGAGCCTGTACAATTACTGCTTGCCAACCTGAAAGCCCTGCTCATGCAGGTGACCCCAAGGCCAGGTTATAGGGCATGGTTGTATACTGAGGGCAGAACAAGTGGCATCTCTCTACCCTTTTGGAACTTTTAGTGATTTCAATATACCTTAAGACAATCCCCAAGTTCTCTTCTTATTCACCGCTGCCTACTTCTCCCAATTTTCTCTCATCCAACAAAAAGACGTGTTGGGCCTGCTCAATAAGTTTAGCAACATCTTTGCCTCTGGACCTATGGAATATGGCCTGGCTAAAGGGGTCATTCATCAGATTGATACTGGTGATGCACCCCCTTTTTGTGCTAAACTATACCGCCATAGTAGGGTGGAGGATACTCAGGTGTCTAAGGAGCTCAAGCAGCTTCTTAGACACTGGGCTACTGGCCCCTCTCCAGAGCCCTTGGGCCTCCCTGTTACTGATCCTCAAGAAGAAGGATGGTGGACATCACATTGTAATGAGATTATTGTCGCCTGAATTCTCTCACTAAGAAAGACTCATATCCCTTGCCCAGAATTAAATATTCTCTCAGACAGCTGGGTGGTTCCAAGTTTTTCTCAGCCATGGATCTAGACTCTGGATACTGGCAAGTTGACTTATCTCCTGAAGATAGAGAAAAGGCTGCAATTATCACCTCAGAAGGCATTTTTGAACCCACTTGTATGCCCCAAGGACTCTGCAATGCCCCTGCTACATTTCAACAGGACTATGGACTCCATCCTACGAGATCTAAAGCTCTCTTGTGTCCTCGTGTACCTTGATGACATCACTGTATTCAGCGCTACCTTTACTGACCATTTGGAACACCTCAAGGCTGTCTTCATCAAGATCTGCAAAGCTGGCTTGAAGCTCAAACCCTCCAAGTGCTCCTTCTTTAAAGAGTGACTCGAGTTCTTAGGTCATGAGGTCACTCAAACGGGAATCCACCCCATAAATAATAAGGTGGAAGCCATTGACAAGATGCTACCTCTCACAAATCTTCAAGAGGTCCAAGTATTCCTTGGTATGATGGGCTACTACCAACAGTTCATACCTGATTTTGCTGAACTGAGTGAACTCCTCGTCCAACTGCTTTGCAATGTCCCCTTTGAGTGGACTGACAGCCAGCAACAAGCATTCAAAGCGTTGAAGGCCAAGCTCAAAGAGGCTCCTATCTTGGTCTATCCTGATTATGATAAAGAGTTCATCTTGTATACTGACGCTAGTGGAGTAGCTGTGGATGCCATCTTAGCCCAGATTGATGACAAAGGTGTGGATCAACCTGTAGCCTACTCTTCACAAGTCCTCAATAAACACAAGAAGAACTACAGCGTCACTGAAAAGAAATGTCTGGCAGTGCTGCATGCTGTAAAACAGTTCAGGCACTACATCTATTGGACCCACTTTACGGTGGTCACAGATCACTCCTCCTTTAAATGGCTGCAACAGCTAAAGGAATCATGAAGGTCAACTAGCACGTTGGGCTCTGCATCTGCAAGGGTAAAATTTCACTGTAATACACCATCCTTGGGCCCAACATCAGAATGCTGATGGCTTGTCAAGGATGCCAATACTAGCTATTCATCCTGCTGACGCTGGTTGCCTATACAAATTAATAGAGTACCCTGACTCTTGGACCACTGAGCCAGAGGACATTTGACTGGTGCTACAAGCTCTATCCAAGGACACTGTAATTTGAGATAGGCAGCTCTTCAAAAAAGTCAGTGATGCCTATCCACCCTATGTTTGCCCTAGCATGAGGATAGCCATTATCCTTCAAGCTCATATTGACACTGGGCATGGGGGTATAGCCAAAACCCATGACTGGCAATTCAAGAACTTCTACTGGGAGAGCATGTGCCTTCTGATCCCTGATGTTCTTGCCTCCTGTCATTTGTGTCAACTCCAACGCTCTTGCCCTTCCCAACACCAATTCAAGCTCATTCCCCCTAAACATGCTTTCCACGCTGTGAGTATTGATGCTGTTGGGCCTTTTCCTTGGTCTAGGTCTGGGTGTCGATTTATCTTAGTCATCATATACCATTTTAGCAAATGGGTCAAAGCCAGAGCAACAAAAGATATAACTGCTAAGACCACTGCTAATTTCTTGCTGCAAGATATCTTCTACCAACATGGCTTCCCTCAAGTCCTGCTTTCTGACAATGGCATCAATTTTAATGCTTGCCTCATCACATCTATTGTCTGAAGCTATGGGTACCCACCAATCTTTCTCTGTGCCATATAACCCTTCAACTAATGGAACTGTCAAACAAGCCAATTTCTCCCTGGTGTCCATAATGAGGAAACTCACACTCTCTGATGCTGCCAATTGGGATATGTTCCTCCCTGCTGCCCGCTTTGCTTATTGGCTCAGTAGACACCAAGTAACTGGTCAGTCCCCTTTTGCCATGCTGTATGGACGTGAAGCTGCCACCCCCTCAATCTTGGGACCCCCTTTGATTGAAGTTGATGAGTCTGCAAATCCTGAGGCCCATGTTAAAGACTTAACTAACTTGTATCATTGACATCCAAGCAACAGCTTATCCCACTGCTTACAAGGTCAAGGCTCTGGATCTCTCCCTGTTCAATGCTGCTAGAGCTCCCTCCCTGAGTATCAAATAGGCAACCTGGTTCTCTACTACCAGAATTGTACATGTGGTAGAGCTCATAAGCTAGATTCCCTCTGGGTTGGGCCATGTGAAGTCACATTTAAAAAGCGTGTCAAGTATACTGTGAAATTGCTGTCCTCTGGACATCCTTTTGCCTGGGTCCATTTCAAATTCCTTAACAAATATCAACTCCTTGTGTTCAATCTTGAGGGGGGAGATGTTGGAAATTGAGCCATTAATGCTATTTCGATATGGCCTTTGAATAATGATAAATGCAAAGATTTGACTGGTTTTGCTTTTGAGTTTGGGAATTTCTCGCTTTCTGTAAATGGGTCTGTGCCAATATCCACCCTTTCCAGAATACCATACCTTCTCTTGTCTGATCCTGGTATGACCTCATCCCAACGTGACCCCCTTGGCCACTCTGTCTATCTAATGAGTGATCACCAACTCTTGTCTACTATTTAAGTAGAATCATTTCTCCTAATAAAGACAAGTTTATCCACATTTGTGTTGGCTTTAATGATCTTCAAGCTTTTTCCTGTCCTTTTTGCCAAAAGGACTTTCACATCTTGTATTCCAGGAAATTAAGGTACATGCCCTTAATTTTGCCCTGAAGGCTAACCCAAGGCTAACGTCAAACCTTAAATCTTTTGTTATAAAGATTTCCTGCCATGTCCTTCTGAATGTTGTCCCCAGGAGCTGAACACAACATAGGGGGAGGCCAAAATCTAGCAGGAAGGAGTACAAGTCTTCATAGGCATAACCAGGACAGAGACCAGGAATTTTATGCATGGCTACCATACCAGTGTGGAGGAGGGAGCAAGCGGCAGCACATGCTTTCTCATAGTCAAGAGAGAAAGCTGGAAGGGGGGCCCACAAGGGCCCAGGCAACAACACCATTACCATAGGTGTTCTTGGGGAGCCAGTAATATCTTCCTCAAGAGGGGGACATGAAACTTTAGGAGATTTGGGCACTTCTGTAACAATATGAGAAGGACCAGAGAATGTGTGGGGGAACAGAGTAACCAAGGGGCTGGCAGCCCCTATAGTGAGCACCATTTTGTTGTGGTTGGCTCTTGGGGACAACATCCAAGAGGACACAGCGGGAAACCTTTATTACAAAAGATTTGAGGTTTGAAGCTAGCCTTAGGTTAGCCTTCAGGGAAAAATTAAGGACACCTACCTTAATTTCCTGGGATAAACAGAGAGAAGTTCTTTTTGATAAAAAGGAAGGAAAAGGATTGAAGATTATTAAAGCCAACACAAATGTGGATAAACTTGTCTTTATTAGGGAAAATAATTCTACTTAAATAGTAGACAGAGGGCATTGATAATTCACTAGGTAGACAGTGCTACTGATGAGATCATAATGAGCTGAACTTGTACCAGGATCAGTCAAGTGCAGGTAAAGTAATCTGGAATAGATGGACATTGATGTTGGCCCATTTGAATAAGGTGAACAAACTCTGAAATCAAAAGCAAATCCAACCAAGTCTTTGCAGTTATCAATATTTGAAGGCCATATTGAAATAGCATGAATGGTGCAATTTCTGACACCCCTCTTAATGCCACAAAAAAAATGCAGCCACTGCTTTCAAAGTTTCCCTGTGCTGTTTCTATCTGCTCATGCTCCCTCTAACTCAATCAACTATTAATAATTTCCTATTATTATTTTTATCTATTCTCTTTAGTTCTTTATTCTCTTCATTTTCAATTATTTTTTACTTCTTTTAAATTATTTTTTATTGATTATCTTAATTCTTTTTATCTCTTTAAATCTTTTCTCTCTTGTTCTTTTTTTCAGCTCTCCTAAATGATTTTTTTCCTAGTCCTTCTTATTATTCCTGCTAATTCCTACCACTACCTTCCATCTGAACTTCTCTATTATGTTAGTCTTCATTAGTCAACACTGCAGACTCAGGAAAAAAGTCTTCACATGTGAATCAACTTAGACTGTACCCCCATCAGTGATCTACACCTTAGGCTATTAGCAACAGAAACTCCTCATGTATTGCCCCTGTTTTTACTCACTCAAGTGGTTAGTTTGAGCTTTCAGGCACAAATTAATCAATCTCACTTCCCAGAAACCTCTCAATAATCAATTTTTGCAGCTGCTTCTCTAGAAAACCACCCTAATGATGGCTATAGCTGTATCTATGCTTGCCCAGCAACTTTAAGATCTCCTTAAAGCTGCCTGTAAGTCATAGAGAGAAACTTTACCCACATCATAAGTAAAGTTATCCAGCTGTATTCTCACCCCAGTTGGTATCAGGATCTCAATGCTACCTCAGCCCATCCCAGGGTAGCCAAAAATTCTCTACCATTTCACAGCACTAGCAAGAGACCACCTTAATAACACCCCAAGGCAAAAACCAAACACCAAACTCCTCAGTTGAGCAAAACCCCAGCTACCATAGCTGGCCAAACAAACAAAACCACAAAAATTTAATTCTATCAGGCAACCATTCTTTACTTGGTCAGCATTAGCCCACAGCTGCAAAACAGCTCAACATGTTGATCATCACACTTCCAGCTTAGTACAGTGGTTTTAAAGGCTATAACACTAAGCAAAAAAACTCATCTGTGAGCAAACTAACTCAGATGCAAACAAAGTTTAAAAAAATGAATTCATATTGATTAACAACAGATTTGGGTCCACCTCAACTTTGTTCTGAGATTCATTGATTCACCTACATCTGAGTTGATTATGCTTGCAGATGAGGTTTTTTTTGCTTAGCGCCATAGCTTTTAAAACTAATATAAAACCCTCAATCCTATGATTATAATATTCCTGCTGTGCTTCTTTAGTTGTATCTAAAGAAGCACACAACAATCAGTACCACTATTCATCCTGCATTGATGGTTCAAAATTATGAATCATGATATGTAGACAAAAAGTCAGGAACATTGTGTCATTGCAAAATAGGTCTCCTGAAAACCCTGGTGAAATTGTGGATTAGGGTGTTTGTGTAAAGTTACTCCCCCTGGCCCTCAACTGTTCTGTGCTCCCATACCACACTAAAAAGTTACCTCAACGTCCCACTGAACTCTTAAGCTCTCTAAGAAATTTGGCCCACATATTAGACAAAGTATTTGTGTTGGCATACCCAACCAAACCCCTTGACTCATCTCTCCCCTCCTGCCCCCACCATAGAGGAAACCCTGATCAGTTTGGACTGCTTGCTAGTTTATTACAGGACCTATCTAAAAGCTGTGAGGTCTAATCAATAAAGCTTACCATGACATTGTTCACTATTCATCCAATTCTTAGATGTCCCTCTACCAACTCACTTGAAAGTCACATTCCAATCAGGTGCAACCCTAGAAGTTGATGGTGAAACTTCCAACATCCCTAGTTCAGGCCCTCAAAAGTTCTTCACCAACCAATCAGACCTAGCCATGCTCATTCTCTCCCATTACAGACAACTTTTCCAATAATTGGCTTCCTTAAAAATCTAAGGAAGGCCCCCAGGACCCTTGTGTGTGTATTATTTGATGATTGAAAGTTTGGGTTTTAAACCCTTGTTAAATTTTTTCAAGCCCTTCTCTTGAAAATCTTATGGAGATTCTGAGGACTTTTCATTCACAAAGACCTCCATCTGCCCCTTTTAGACCACCTCAAGTCTTTTCTGGGCTCCTAGAGTGAATTTTAGTGGTCTGGGCTTAATTTTACCTGGTTTAAGCCTGTGTTTGCATCAGTCTTTGGCGCTAGAGATAGTAGATGATATAATTGCTTAATTTAAGTCTTTCTATTGGGTTTCAAAAGCAAGCATTGATTTTGCTTGCCTTCTTGCTTCCCCTGGCTCAGATCTTGGCCTCTTTCTTTCCTGGGTTTCATTTTCAGAGAGAATCAAGCATTTTCTAAGATTTGTTGAGTTCTCCTGTGTCTTCCTCTGTTTTTGCCCCTCCTTAAGGCACTTCTATCATCAGAATTTGAAGAGAAGTTTAAAATGTTGCTTTCTCTGTTCAATTCCTTGGTATTTACGGTCCTTCTGTATTTCTTCACCTCTGGTACACTTTGTCTATCCTTTGGGATGGTTTTTCTTACTCTCTAAGCCGCTTTGAGGAACAACTCTTTTCAGCTTCTGTACATCTTGGATGACCTGCCTGACAAGAAAAAGGTTTTTGTTGCTTCTAGCAAGCTTCTGATTAAGATAATGGTTCATAATAACAACCTGCCCCTTCTTCCAGTGTATGCTGAGCCGCTTGCGTCTGACATCTCATTGCTCTTGCTAGAACCCTCCACTTTTAAAAGGGAGCCTAATGTGCTTGCTCCCCAGGAGATCTACGCATCCCCTGGACGCTCACCCTGGTTACATTATGGGATGCTTCTAATGGGTCTGAATGCCTTTTTCAACAGCCTATTCCCTCCTTTGTCATTTGGAACATTCTTTCAGGTGACCATCCCAGTTGCTTACTGGGTGGCATCCTGGTGGTTTGCACTCCCAGGATGGGAGTCAGACTTTATTGGTTTAGCCCTCCTCTCTTGCAGATTGGGCAATATGGCAATTTCAATTCTTTCCTTTCTTTTGGTTGGGTTTCTGTATCTTACTTGTGCTAGCTTTAGCTGAAAAACTTTATCACAACTTAAATTCACCATTTAATAAAAAATAAAGTACAGTTTATTATCCTTAAATATTATTATTGAGCAATAAACTGCTGTTAATCTGCTCAACCAAAATTATGGTACAAGGACTAAATTTAGATCTAATGGCTTGTCAGAATGGGTAAAGCATAGTCTAATCACAGCAGTACTCAAACAATGTCACACAATTGACTTTACTTATGCAAAGCAAGACAAGCTCAGAGGGAGAAACACCTACTAGTATCCAAAGCCAGACTAGATTGATACTGAGCTGGCTTTTCAGATAATCTCAAGGTATTACCCAAGACTCTGCCTTTCAGTAGTCCCAGGAGGTGATGTTGCAGCATAATTAATTACTCCCTCTTGGAAAACAAATTTCCTGGGAAATAGCTTGAATGTTGAGTAGAAGGTGGCCTAAAACTCAATCTAGATATTACCCACTAGGATGTGCATTAGAATCTCCAAGGGATCTGGCTCTCTAAACCTACATGGCATGAAAGATCTACATGAATGCCATGGGGTATACCAACAAGCTATAAAAAGGCTTTCTTCTATTTCAATAGATATATCAATTCTCTTCTAAATCCTCCCCTTATGTTTTACCATATACCTCCAAGAATAATGCACTTGGCACCAGCATCGTTTTATGCGTTGCATGGCTTGACTTTGGGGGTGATTTGTCTATTTCAACAGCTGTAAAAAGTATAATATTAGCTAATTGTTATCGACTAAATATTTGCATTGATATTTCAATCTAATTGTGACCAGATGGATTTGTTTCAGAGAAGTATTGCTTGATCTAATTTCGTTAAAATAACAGTCTTTAATAATTTTATTTGATCAGGACTTGCTTCCTGATAGATCATTTGGGGAAGCTTCTAGATGGTAAGAACTTTCAAAGTTCAGAGTACTTTATCTAACTTGTGGTATGAGTGTTTGTTGATGATTAATGGTCTTAAATAAGTACAAATGAAGGGTGACAATAATTGATGCAGATTTCAGACAAAGCTGACATATGCTTATTTACTGTCTGCTGGAGTAAGTTGATTGGTCTAATGATGGGGAGGCTAGTTAATATGGATGGGTTAAGAGTACACTGAGATGGAGTCAAATGAGCCATATTCGCTAATGCTGTTATCGTCATTATCCGAGTATTCGGACTGATTGAAGCGAATCGACGACATATCAGTGGCGGAAGTGCCAGAGGAATAAGTATTCACAGTTTGGGAGGTCTTGGAGGTCATCATTGTCGTTTGTGACCGAACCGAAGTCGCTTTGGAAGGTGCTGCCGTCTTGGACATGACGCTTTCCTGGTAGAACAGACATTCGGTAGGCGCCATATCTTCGACAAGGTCAGGGTCGCCACCAGCTGCACTAAAGATGGATTTCATGGACGGATACTCAGCTGCACCCTAACTTGTCAGTGGATTAAAGCTAACTAAGTTACCGTCTGTTTGTACTCATATAATAGCCCTGCTGATCCAGCCCCGATGACATAGGTACCTCCCAATTGACTAAAATAATTAGAAAGAGCCATACTTCTAGCTTACAATCCATCGCCATTAAAATCACCGCTGATGCCCAACTTGTTAGCAGCAGATACCGCCGCTCCTGAAATGGTTAGAATAATATCAATAATTTAGTTACGTGAAGCAGCAGTAAGAAGATCGGCAAGTCCGGCGATGATGCTCATCTTGGTCAACCCCAAAGCACGATGAACAGTACGCTCCGTGTCGAGAAAAAGCTCCCATTCCCAGTATTTTCCATCAAGGAACTCCTGGAGACCAACTTCTTCAAACCCAATACCTACTAGCCTAACATTTAATCTGTCTAAAGGGTTAGAAGGGTACTTTCTATATTTTTACCAAACTCGGGCTTAAGATTAGACAGAAGACGCGATTCATATCTGTAAAGATGAGTTTAAGCTTTTTTAATTTTTCGAACCTGCAAAGAGGACAGCCAAATCTGCGCAGCACCTTTAGAATGACAGTGTGCTCCTTCCACAAATCAGTGATGACTACAGTTTCACCAGTGAGGGCCTGAATGGTGATTCCCTGAAGAAAGGCGGGCTTCTTCTTGGCGAAGCTCGTTTTGAAGTTGGATATCTTCTTGAATAAACTGGGCATTTTGTTTAACAAACAGTCACGTTAATTGAGTTTTGCTCCCTTCTATCCTTGAACTTGCCGTTGCTTTAATATGGAGTAAGTGATGCTCTAACCTGGTCTTAGCTATTCAATCCTTCCAATTGGTCAATCCCCACCCCCTCATCACTAAAGTCATTTTCTGACCACTTACTTTAGAATTTATTAAGTATGTGCTGGTCCTACAGTCCCCCCTGAATCGCCTTTGTCATGGCGACTCTGGTCTGGATTGGCCCCTCATGAATCAATACCGTCTTAAGAATCAGCTGAGTAGGCCTGTGTAGCTTGGATCTATTTCCACTAATCAAGCATGACTTATTGCCCGACACTCATTAGCTTGTCTGATTGGAAGTCATTTCAGATAACTTATGAAGCCTGGGAAATAAAACTACATACGCAGAAACAGTGTATCATTATCTATGCTACCATCCAATACTTCTCATTGTAGCATCCAACTGGAAAAAATTCATCACACACGTGACACGGAAAATAATGAGCTTTTACCTTCTTTAATGAATTGATTATTAATAAAAATAAATGTAGTTTCCACGGAGCTTGATTTACATTGGCCAAAATAAATTGAATTTAATTACTCTCATTTGAAGTTTTTCAAAGCCAGGCTCAGTATATTTATTAAATGAGCTTGAAGAGAATGTATCCATCTGCTTCAGATGGGAGGATTTTGCTTAAAGACCCAACTCCACGGCAATGTTTAGCCAATCAAGAACTGCCACCAAGTAGAGCTATCCATCTGTATTTTAATGCAAGTATATGGACTGCTTCAACTCAGCTCCGACCAGCTTCCAGCTCTGGGCCGCCACAGACAAAGCAATATTTGTATCTCACTTAAATATCTTTTTGTTTAAGCTGGCATAAAGGCAGAAGTTAGCCAGAGGTGAATCGATCGAATAGAATTAAGGAAATCACGATTCTAGGGTCCTCAGGCGTCTAAGGAGACCAAGTTGCAATGATTCAAGCAGTGCTTGGATGGGTTTAGAGCTGCTTCGGCCAAGCCCTGGGCAGCCGCGGCCAGTTTCTAGCTCTGAGTCACTCGCATCAAAGATTTATTTAATACTATTTAAATATATGGTATTGCCGTTTTGATTGTAGCTGCCCAGAGCCGAAAGCCGGCCGGGAATGAGCCGAAGCATCCCTAGATGGGTTTAAGATGTAACTGGCATTCTCTAATTGACAGCACCAGGCTGATTGATTTCAATTCAAAATCTGGAACTATTGAATAGCCAATCAAATACTTAACAAATGCCTTAATCTACCCCAGCTTTTAATTCAAACCAAAAATCTTATTTGAAACACACCACTAGGTGCCCATGTCCCAGCTTTCTCCAGGATTCCGTGCAAGTCACCTCATTCCTCCTCTAAGCATCACCATCTCCTGATATCTCCAGATAATTATATATTGGCCCTTGACGGTAAAAGCAAGCCAAGCCCATTGTAAACAAGTGTCAATCATGCCCCTCCTTCAAATCATTGATCCATTCAAGACTAATATACCACTTACAGCTACATGTTCCCTTGCTAAGGGTTTATTGACCCACCGCAACAAAAATAAAAATAGTTGCTTTTAGAATCAATACCAACCCAGGCATATATTTACAAAAGCATCCTTGACTTTCAACCTTTGTAAAAAGTTATCTGATATCGCACTAAACACATGGCTCTTTTCCTTAATATGACTCCAACTTAAGTAAACCCCCCGCTACCTAATAGTATCCCTTGAAAATCCCAACATAAAGGCATGAACTTAATTTATAAACCAGAGAAAATGGGTATATAAGGCCTGGGATAAAATTTTAAAGCTCTTTCCTGGCTGTAACACCACCCAAGATGTTTCTGTATCAACTCCAATCCAAAAGCCATATTTTGCGAAGTATAAACTTCTTAGAACTACACAATATAAAATATGGGTAAGATTGTAGAGGAGGGTTGATACATTTATTGATATAGAAGACAAGCATTTATATAGCTGTTGATGTACCATACAGCATCCATATATATCATGCACAGCACATGGCTCAAGAGGACCAGGTCCCCTCAGAGAATCTGGGGTTGAACTTTAGGGTCATCTTCTACTCAACAGTCAAGTCATTTCCCAGAGAATGGCTTCTCAATAGAGATCAATCAAATATGCTATAATATCTTCTCCAGAGTACTGAAAGGTAGAGCTATTTATTGATTCTTGATATTATCCCAGAACCAAGCTTGATATTAAACAGTTTGGCTTTGTGTACTGGTAGGTGTGTTTCCCTCAGATCTTGCCTTGGTGTCGTAACTGTGCTGTTTTAGCAGAGTTACAAGGGGAAAATATTTAGAAACTAGATAATATTCTTTATTGAGAGATAGTTATTATATAGTCATTGTGAATCATGGATAACAGGAACATGATTACATTGATCACTTGGTTGGATGCTGAAGGGGGTGGCCTGATCCTGGTAATGAGTCAAGCGCCAAATTGAGGCATCCACCAGAAGGGATCAGCTTCTGTTCATGTTGTTGGATTTGGAAATTTGAGTCAACTTCCTAGTTTGGCTTCAAGTCAAAGAATAATTGGATTGCAAGTCAAGAACCCGCTTACTTGGAACCTTGCTGGCAGGTTGAGTCTGCTGTTTTGACATTGGTTTTCATACTGTAAATTCAGAACCTAAATGTAAAAATGCAGGATTGTCAGATCCTTGGTCCAAATTTTGAATCAATCTTGCGGGCAACTCAGCTGAGTGAAAAGTAAAATATTAAATAAAATTAACCATTTAATTTGACTTTTTTTGGTTTATTTAAATTGTCAGATTTTGAATCTCTTAAGCAGATAACTCAACTAACAAAAGACAAAACTCAGCAAACAAATGCGGGATACATGAATCAGAAATGTGGGATTCTAATGTACAATTTAAGATTTCCTGTATTTCAAATAAATCATAGACATCATGTAAAATTAACAAATCTGAAATTGCGGGATTGTCAAATCCAAGAACCAAATTTCAAATCATAATTGCGGGAAATTTGAAATAAATATAATTTATGGGTGTCTCAAAAAGGATGTTAAAGGATCTAGAGTGAATTTGTGCTGATTCTTTTAAAAGCACTGGCATTCTCAAGAATCACCCTATTCCAGTTTAGGACGGCTAAAATTTAGATCCTACTATTCAGCAACTTATCATATTTAACAATAAAATTGACTAAAATATACACTTCTCTTTTTGAGTTTATTTTTTAAAAAAAATATTATGTCTTCTTTCAATAACAACCAAGTCAATGAGCTGTTCCCTGGCCTTGACGAAATCATGCAGGGCTACGCTGGGTCTCTTAACAGTGAAGCCTCTGTCTATGGCCACTCCCAACCTGCAGGCCCCTCCGCAAGCCCCACCCAGAAGTGTGTTCTTTCTCCTGCAACTTCCAGCATGGTCCTGTTTGCCCATCATGCACAGGCAGCTGCCAACCCAAATCCTGTATCAACAATGGCATCCAGAACCAGCCATTTGAGCTATGGGGTCACCCAGAGAGCCACAAATCCCAAACCAGCAAATCAGATGGCATTGATCAGTTCCCAAGATGGACACATCCCTCCCCAGCCAATCATCCTGCAAGACGCAGAAGAAAATTGATCACTCCAGAGATTGTTCTCAAAATGGTTGAAAAGCGAGGGATGCTTATGTCCCCCGGGGAAATTGCGGCTGCAATGGGGTTTGCAAAGTCCACTGTGGCTGCAACCCTGCAAGCCCATGTGTGACTGTATGACAGTCACGGTTAAGTATTTAGCCAAATAAATACTCCAAGACATAAAGTTGCTCTGTTTTTGCTGTTTGTTTTATGTAGATAGGTTTGGTTGGAATTCTTCAGATAAAGATTCCTGAGAACTTAGTATCCATATTCAATAAAAGAACAGAAGGCAAGATTGGCCAAATCAATCTTAGAGACTAGGCGTCTCAAAAACAATTTGATTAATCAGGAAGATTAATTAATAAATACATGGGAATATAATTAATGAGGTTTTAATTATATTGGTTAATTGCCTTGACTGTGTCAAGAAGTTTGGTTAAGGTTAATCAAAAGTAAACCCCCAAATTTTGGGTTAAAAGCGCCGCTTTGGCAAATTCATTGGGTTAGAAGCGCTGCCGCGCCGCCTAGTTGATTTGAGAGGCGCCACCTGGGAAAATTGCTGGGCGCTGCGGTGGTGCCTGGTTTGAGTTTCAAAGCACTTTAATGGGGTTTAAGGCAAAAACCCATTGAATGTGAAGATAACTAAATAAAGGCAAGGATGCCTAGGAATTCAGGTTGATCAGCTGGTTCTAAGTTAAAACATCAATAGCTGAGTTTTGGGATGTGTAATCCACAGGGTTTTGGTGCCGGGAACTGGGGAAGCTCCATGCTGAATTGGTACATTGGGATGAATGGAGTCAGGTGGCTTCTTCCCATTGTAGGTTGGTTCTCATAGGTTGAGAAATATTGATGATCTTTTAGGTAAAGATCTAGGTTTGGATGACTCAAATGTCATAGACCACATGATATGAATCATAGATTGATTCAGGAACCAGAGAGGTTTTTGGCCAAATATGCCCCAAATGGTATATAAGTGAAAACAGCTAATTTTAAATAAAGATATATTGTCAATTTTGACGCTTTCCCCTCAACTTCTTTTTAATTATCATGTCTTCTTTATTACTATTTGAAAGAGAAAAATTGGAGTGCTTTGTGTTGAGGCTGCTGCTGCAAGAAAAGAAGTTCCTACCAGCTTGCTTGAGAAGGCTTGGGCAGGTTGGAGGTCTCTAAGATTGCACCTGAGGAATCTTTGGTAGAAGTAAAAGCAGCTTTTGAAGAACTACACTCTGAATATTTTGCCAGAGAAGGAACCCTGGCACAAGGAAATTGAGTTTATGCATGGGACTCTTGGAACTTGCTGTTAGGGTTTGATGAAATTTTGCAACAAGTAAAGGATAGAGCCAATTGTTAAGTTGAAGCGTTGAGAAACAGAGAGGAAAAGAGTGTAAAAATTATGGCTTGTTGGAGAGATGACAATAAAGTGTTGTCTCACAAAATTGCCTCCCTGGAGGCAAAGCTCCTTGAAGCTTTGTCACAGGAAGGTACCGGTAACAAGAGTCAAGGGCAAGATAACAGTAAGTTTGACTGGTTAGACCTGGATCTGTCACACCACGCCAACTGTGCCCCCCTACCAAGAAGACCCCAACTGGTGCCCGTTCTTCAACTGAAGGTGAAAAGCCCACCTTCTCATGATGGCTATTATGGAGTGTGACCCGCAGATGTCCCTGGTCCAGGTCTGTCTCCAACTGGGACTCCATGGCATTTTCACCAATAAGAGAACAGTGAATTTGTGTATGCACGGAGTTGTGGTTGCCATCAGACTCTTATCCAATCAGGTTCTCAGTGGCCCCATTTTGGTGGACACTGACCCCTATGATTCTAGAATCATCAATTTTATCAAAGGAAGGGCAATGGGGGCCCGTAATGACGTAATCTTCCTGTTGTATACCAAGATTTCTGCAAGTATTCAAGACTATGGAGAAAAGCACATCCAGTCTGATGTATACAAGCGCGGGCCAATCCTGTATCAATTTTTTGGGGTTTTGTTGGCAGTTTCCCTATTGAGTGTCAATCATTACTCTGCGTTATCAAACACTGCAGATGGGTATGCCTACCAGACAGAGTTCAAGGTCATTCTGGAGGAGTGGGCTACCCAAAATGCCACATACACAGTTGTTATGAGTGCTGAGATGGAGCAGCAGGAATGGAAAATCCAAGAAATCAGGGCTGCAGGGCATACCTGTTGGTCCTACCCCATCAACCACGCCAACATGCATCTTGCAGATGTATGTCTCTATAATTTTGGTTCCGCTCTCAGGTGCTTAAAGCCTGCCACATACAATGAACTGTGCACCCAAATTGATAAGGGTTATGAGCTTTTCCCTTATGTGTTTGTCCAGGACCTATCAGATCTTGTCATTTTCTATGCAAGTGATAGTGATAAGTCCAGAAAGGACTCCTGCCTCCCCCCACACCAATCCATTCATTTTACCAAGCCCACATATGTGACAGAAGACAAATTTGAGCAATTGAAGCAATCAGCTCTTGCTGCCCCTTCCCAGTCAACAAACCCTGCCTCCCCAACCCCCCATCAAGCCACCTGCCTTCCAACCCTGACTCCCAAACCACTGCCCATTCCCTCCCCTACTTGTCCTTTGATGAGTAAAATAAAACTTTTCTTTATGACAACTTATTAAAATTGATTTTGTTCTTTCAGTTCATAATTAATAATATTTTTTTTACATTGTTAGAGATTCCCTTATGTAAAGAATGTTGTACATTTGATATGGTAACATATAATTATTTCCATGGATATTTTCATAATTGTTAATAAATTAAAGACCATAAATGTAAATATTGCATTAGAATATTGCAATTAGACATGAACTCTTGATATTTTGATATTATGTGCATAAATCAATGCATTTTGTTTAATAAAATTCATTGTAAACTTGGCCTTTTCCATTGTAATTTATTTAAATGGACTGTGTTTATATTAGAGAGCCATTAACGCTCAGTACAAATATTGATACATAGTGCATTTTACAGCCTGTATATTTACCTATTGGTAATAATTCTGTAAACTTTTTAGTCAGATTTTGCAGGGTAATAATAATGTAATGTGTTATTAAATTACTGTTTATTACCATTAATTGGCTGATTTTCTTTGCTGAGGCAATAGTGCATTTTCTGATATTTACACACTAGTATCCAATTGGGTGGTTTCACATCCAATTGGATACTAGTGTGTAAATATCAGAAAATGCACTATTGCCTCAGCAAAGAAAATCAGCCGATTAATGGTAATAAACAGTAATTTAATAACACATTACATTATTATTACCCTGCAAAATCTGACTAAAAAGTTTACAGAATTATTACCAATAGGTAAATATACAGGCTGTAAAATGCACTATGTATCAATATTTGTACTGAGCGTTAATGGCTCTCTAATATAAACACAGTCCATTTAAATAAATTACAATGAAAAAGGCCAAGTTTACAATGAATTTTATTAAACAAAATGCATTGATTTATGCACATAATATAAAAATATCAAGAGTTGATGTCTAATTGCAATATTCTAATACAATATTTACATTTATGGTCTTTAATTTATTAATGATGATGAAAAATATTTATGCGTTGAAGGTAGTACTATAAAATTAAGTTTTTTGATGGAATTCAAACATAATGTCCAATATTTACACACTTACCAACAAATTAGAGTCAGCCCTTCAAAAGGTTGTCAAGCTTGAATACAACATCAGGGAAATTGTGCTAAATCAACTTATAAATGAGGGAAGGGCCTTGGTCCAGCAAAGGGAAACCACAAAAAATAGCCTAGGAACAATAGTCAATGAAGAACATAAGCAAATAATTTTAAATCTTCAAAATGAAATACTCAAGCGGTTAGATTTCAAAAATGAAAGTTACAACTTGTGGGAATTTGCAAAAACTAATAGAAAAAATACCCAAAAAATCAAACTAATTGAAGGAAATGAAAGCTCAAAAGAAATTAACAGAAATGAAGAGGAAACCAACCAAATGGAAACAGATGAAAGCAAAACACAAGCAAGAAGCAGGAGCGCTTCAAGAAATACTGAAAATTTATCAACTGAAAATCAAGAGGAAGCACAAGTTGCAAGAAAGATAACAAAAATTAAGCCCAGAAAAATTAATGAAGAGCAGCCAACACTCATGAAGTTTGCTGAAGGGGCGCCTGTGGCTGAGGGGGCCGCAGGGGAAACAATCAGTAAGTCTTTTTATGTTTTACTTATATTTACTTTAGTTATAACTAGGAATGGGGACAAGGTTGCAGAAGTGGCAGCTTTTACGCCAAGTTGGTTCTACAGGGGTTACCAATCACTGGTAGCCACTGTAAAACAAATGAATAAAAACCAAATAAATAAAATAATTAAACAGAATATGAATAGTTTTGCAAATATTGAAGCTAAAGCTAGGGAATATTTACCACCTGCAGGGTGCTTGCCATTGATTAGGGAAGCATACAAAATACAAGCAAATATCAACTTCAAAGAGATGAGTGAAATTTGCAGGGATGTCAAACTAAACTTTGATGAATATATCTATGGAAGCATTCAACAATTCCCATTCACAAACATCAATGAATATGAAAAAACCTAATCAAAACTGACTTTCAAATTGGAACTGAATATCTGAAAACTGCAATTTTTAATTAAGTATTTAAGGCACTGTCAAATAAAGTCGGGGATGCAGTCCTTGTGAATAATTTTAAACCTTTATTAATATTGTTTGCTGAGGCCTGGGGGGCTGATTCAAGTTGGGCGCCCCCGGAACCCTCTTCAAGTTCAACCAAACATCCTATATCAATAGGTTAGTTCAAACATTCAAAAAATTATGCATGTTCTTGGAAAAGTATACCTTGCAAAGAATCCACATTGCGGTATACCTGGGAATCCTCCTACACTGCATATTAAAAACCAACATCAAAAAGTTGGAGGATGTACCTATTCAGATGGATATATGCCAATTAACACTAGAACACCAGAAGACACCGCGGGGGTATAGGACAGTCAAGCACGTCCTGTATGACTCCTTTGCAATGGCATTGTTGTATGGGTACTATGTGCCTCCCAAAAATAATCTACTAATCAATTTTCTCACCCACCTGTCTTTTATTAAACATTCAACAACCACTGGGGTACAGGGCACCACCCCTCTAGAAATCACATCCAGGGTTGTCCACCACATACAGAAGAGTACATGGATCCAATTAGACGCTCTAGCCAAAAATTTAATTTTGGGGTATAATTCCCCGGAATAATCACATCCCCCTTTGAAATTTGCATCCCCCTAATAAATCATCTTCCCTTGCAACTTAAATTTTATTTTTTTAATTTTATTTTAATTATTGAAATTTTAATATTAAATCTCAAATTTAAATATTAAAAAATTCAGGGTTAAATAAAAATATTTAAAATTCAATATTAAAATAGAAATATTTAAACTTTAATATATAAATTTTAATATTTTAAAAAAATATTTAAATTTTAATATTAAAACTTTAATAGATAAATTTTAAGATTTATAATTATAATTTTAATATCAAAATTTAAATATTAAGATTATAATATTTAAATTTTAATAGTAATATATCTAAATATATTATAAGACATTAGTTATAGTTGCAAATACATCAAATAATAAAAAATAATTTAAAAATGTGTTTATTTACTAGCTTGTCAAGTACAGGTTCATTTATTATGTAGATAAACAACAAGAATTGAATTTATCCGCATCATGCGGCCCACTCCACAGATATTCTAAACAAGTGATTGTTTAGAACTTGAATTACCTTTCCCTTGTAATATGATTTGATAAATATATTTGATATGCTTGACCTGCGTCCTAAGTACTAATTAGTAAGCAATACATGAAAATCATTGATTTCTGTGTCGTGTGGCTATAATGGCACTGAAATAATAAGGATCATATGATGACCTGCAAGGTCTGATTTGTGGCTTAAAAAAGCCAAAGTACCAACAAGGATTCACAATTGTTTAAATAAAATTAATCTATTTCTATCTTTTTTAATCTATTTATTTGTTAGCCCAACAGTCAATATAATATTCAGTGCATTAGAATAAAAATATATGTCCTCTTACCTAGTATAATTAATTTACCTAACCTTTTCTATGCATTCTTATATGTCTATAATACAATCAAATGTCATGTTATTATATATGGATAATAACTTTTGAGTCCTAATAAAAACAAAATTAATAAAAGAAAAACAAATAAAACCTGGAGTGCCCATTTATCTGATTGGCTCAGAGGCCAAGGCTTTGGGGAGAAAGGATTCTGAGTGCTTGTAAAAAGCTGCCACCACATTGGGTGGCATTGCAAATTGACTGACCTCAAGAATATTGAAGAGATCCTCGGTGTCCTGAGGGAGGCCTTTCTTTACCTTATTCTTGATCCACCCAAAGACCTCCTCAAATGGGTTAGGGAATGAATAATATGGGGGGAGGAAGAGGAGTCTCATTGGGCAGTCTGCAAGGCAGTGGCTGGCAGAATGACTATTTTTATTGATGGGCAGGAACTCAGACACAACAAGATCCACTTTGTGGAGCCCAACGTTATCCAACATAAAAATGTTGGTTATACTGCAATAATTAATCCGGAGATACTCCTTGACAACTTGGAGAAAATAGAGAAAGGTCACACTATTGTGGGAACCCTTGATCATCTGATACTGGTCTAAACGCAAGGACCAAGAAGAGCAACCATCAAATAGGTCTGGTAACAGACAGCTGTACAATGAACTACTGTCAGAAATATTCCAGACATAAATCAAATTCTCACTGAAGGGCAATGTTGGAAAAGAATAGAATTTTTTTGGTTCCAGAGTCCAAATTTGATGAAGACTTTCCCCCTTTAATTGGGGGAAATAAAAATCAAAAGGAGGAAAAATTGGAACCTAATACCCATCAGAATAATTTATCATCCGGGCAGGCGCCCGCGGCAACCGCGCAGGCGCCTACCAGCACCCTCTGCCAGCCTCCCAGCCAGCCCCCCTGCAAGCCTCCTGCCAGCCCCCACCTGCCAGCCAGGCCCCTGCCAGCCACCCACCTGGGCCCCAGGCCCCATCCCACAGCCAACCAGAAGTCCCCATAAGGTTCAACTAATCAGAAAAGTCCCTGGTTGCAGGGAAACAATTACAGAATAATTCCTGCCCTTCTTCTGAAGGGCAAATTCATGGATCGGAGAAATTTTTTTATTCCTGCCATTCAAAAGAAGGCAGAATTCAAGTTTCAAACTCCAAAACCTATTCTGGCCCAACAGAAAAAAGTCCAAATCAAGTTTTACATGTGAGCAATAATTCCTCCCATGACCAATGGGTTGCTGCTTCCCAGGTCACAAAGTTAAGTCTAGGCTCCAACCAAATCATGTGCCCGGAGACAGAAATAGATTCTAAGGGTACCTTGAGTTTTTCCCACCACATAAACTCTTGCCCACAATAATCCATTGGCTCATTCAAGAACTTCCAAATTAACAACATATTGTACAAGAACAAGTGTTTGACCTTATCCTCAAGAACCAATTCCAAGTCTCATCTTCCAAACTTTTGGGATCCCCAATCCCCTATTTTCACTCCCACTTTCAAAACTTTGCACAGTGAGGAATACTATAAATAAAGGATCCCTCCTCAGTGGTAGCTTGTGCTATTATTGAGCTTAATACCCTCAATAAATCTAAATTTTACTTAAAACTAAAGTCAACTTTAAACTAGTTAGTCCCGCCAACTCCCTCCAATCCAAGGAAGATGAACCATCCCATCTTCACAGCTATGCTTACAGCTTGCCTTGGGATTGGAGGCTATCAAAAAGGACCAAAGTTCTTCAGCCCCTCACCAGAAAGGCTAGGTCATGATCCTCACTATGACCCTGGACAACTCAACTCCTCCTACTCTGGTTCCTAGCCTCCCCTGGTGTCCCCGCATTCCACACTGTCCATTGTGGTGTACACCTCCATGTACTATGTGTTAACATACTTTTCCAGGAGCTTCAGAAGATAAAACCTCCATGCTAAGGTCTTCTGTTGGTTGATGACCATCTACCCAATCATCACTGCCCTGACTGGCTTCCAATTTGCCAACCTCCTGCCATACCTGCTGCAAGTAGTACCTACCGTAACTGGGTATTACAGCTACACTGTCCTTTGACCCCTTCTCAACCCACCCATGCCTAGACCTGAGGGAGGAGGAAAACAATAATTCATTGATATAAAAAGAATTGGACATTTCCTGTCTGCTTTAGGGCCAGATATGTCTTGGCATAAATGTGTTGATCCTCAATGGTCTTCTCATTGTTTCTGTTGTACAGAGAAACTCTGAGTACCTTCCACAAGAAGCCCAATTTGACCATTACTTTGTATACAAAGATTTTGGAAACAGAAAGCCCAAAATCTGTGGCAAGCATTGATTGGACAGCAAGTGAGTCCAGGTGACAATCCTTGGTAACCCACTGCTTGATTGCCTCAAGATGGGTGGGCTGAAGTAGACTGGGCTGCCGCTTAGCCTTGGCAGATTTTGCAATTTGCTTGGTGTTGATGTTGCCAATGTATCTGGTTATGACACCAAATTGGGAGGCCATATCCTAAACTACCATTCCCCCGTTCAAGCAGTTGAGGAGAGCTTCACACTCACTATCTTTCAACCAGCGCTGGCCCTTGGAAGGTACCGTGGCATCCTGGCTAGCAGGCTCAACACAGGGGATAGGGACCTTTGTGTAGAAGGTGGGATCACACTTGTTTGTGCTGGCACTGTCAATGGTGGCATAAAACACAGGCACAGATGGCTCTTTGGTGGTGGCCAATGGCTCATATGAGGTATCAAAGACACAGGGGCAGGAAGTAGCAACTCTTGGATCAAGAGTGCAGGGCTGGGTGACAACTGGGTACACGGTGGAGGTGTATGTAACCTCATTATTCCCAATGACCTTTGTATAGGAGACTTTTGTGGCAGGCCTTGAGAGTGGCTTCTGTCTTGGATTCAGGCTACTGTTCATGGCTTGAGATGCAGGAAGTGGTTGGCTGGCGCTGACACCTTGGGAGGCCTGTGTGTTGGCATGACTCCCCTCAAGTTGGGTTCTGGGTCTGTCCTTGGACTCTCTGGGACGCCCTCATGGACAGGCTGCCCCGCAGGCTGGTGCAGGAGCTAGTTGAAAATGTGATTGACAGTCCATAAAAATAAAATAAAAAATAAATTCTAGATTAAATATGTGTTTATTTGGATTTTTTGTTTAGTTGTGAGTAGTTATTTTCTCTAGATTTAGCCTTGAATAGTAACAGAATTTCCATATCCATGATTTGAAGTGTATAATATTGTATACTTTCCAGGTTTGGATAATTTTAAAGTTTAACCACTTTTTATGTCTAAACATGGTTATCAAGATTGAATTTTTAGTTTGATTTTAGTTGTGGTGGAGCTTCTTGATTTGGGGTGGTGTTTCCTAGTGTGCTTATTGTACATTAAATTTAGATTCTAGTTCCCACAATTAATATTTGAGTTTACTAGTGGCATTCAAAAGTGATGTGAAATTTGGTTCATGGATTTGACAATCCTGCTATTCCAAAAAACATAGAAACTTAATGAAAATGGATGATGGATTTGAACGCTTCAAAAATGATTCCAGTTAATTCATTTTGTCCATTAGAAATATGCAGTTCAACTTGAACTTTGCAAAGTGTCTATGAGTTCCTGCATTTTCAAATATTCAAATAAATACTCAAAAAATAAATTTAATTAAAAAATATCATCCTGCAAAAGTGATTCAAAATTTGGACCAAGGATTTGACAATCCCGCCTTTTTACTTTTAGGTTCTGAATTTACAGTAGACAGATTTAGCATGCTTCACCACTTTGAGTGTTATTTGAGTTTATATGCCTCTGATTAGAGAGGTGCTATTGGTTTTGACTTCTAGGACTATGCCTGATCATCTCAGGCCAGGTTGAAGTCTGTGTAAGTCATGGTTTACTACCCAGATCCGTTCTCCAATGTAAAGGTTCCAGTCTCTAGAGGTTGGAATATCAGGTATGTGATCAGAGCTGAAGCTAGAGAGCAAAGCTCATCATAAGATGAGAATAACTTGATAATTTATGATGGGTATTGCCCCATTAATGACCAGGGACCCACAGATAACATTGTGGAATCTATCAACCCCATGATGATGATATAGATAACTCCTAAGATCTGGATGGAGGGGGTATTAGTAGTGGCATCACTAATAAGCAGAAATTCCAGCTTGGGATGAAAGGATATTCCATTGGTACTGAATAGGCAATCATATAGCTGTATTTTTTTTAGACTACCAACATTAGAATTTTGTTCCAGATTCCTTCTCAGTTGACCCATTCAGATTTTATATTGCTACCCAAGAGGTTGGCTATAGCAGGCTTTCTAGTGTGAATCCTTATAAATTGGGGTTATGAGATACTATTTGAAATTTATTAGACCAAAGAAGAAACAAGGTAGATAGAAGTGATTAGTGAGAGAGACCATAGGAAATTTGAGAGAGCTTATTAGATAAGCTTCTAGGCTAAAGGAAGAAACTGAAAGTGATATAAGACTATAATGAGATAAGGTATAGTTTGGGTGAACTAATGCTCCATAGAATTTTATTTCAGGATGTCAATGTCAACCCAATCCTGAGTTGTATTGGGTTTATGATAATATTCCTGGTTGTCAGTTTATTAGGCTTAGTTCCTTGGGAGTCTGGGTGTATCAGCTATAGGGACTAGAACAGCTAGGATACTGAGATTATGGGGTCACTTCCTACTCCTTTTCCTTAGAGTTTCAAAAAAGTCTTCTATTTAAGTCATATGTTATTGAGGCCAGGATGGCCAGCAAAGTTACCACTGATGGCAGGGTACAACTAGTTTTTTTTGCCAAGACTAGCTTTTTAAGGGACTCTCCTATTGGATTGGCCAAGGCTAATCCTATTATGGGAATTAATTGCATCAGTTTAAGTGTTTTGGGCACTTTTTTAATTATGAGAAGGCTTTGTCCCAATGGGACTTTGATTATCAATCCTGGAATTTAACTTGGAATCTCTCAGCTTGGAGTGGGATATCATCTTTTTTATTCATTTTTTTCCTTGTCTGTTTGACCCCCATTGTCTCTTTGTACGGCTGGGTTGTCCTTGTTGGGTGCTGTTCTTGATAGTGGCCATGTGGTCCTAATTTGTTACTAACAATGATTGCTTTATGAACATAGACTGGTTTATATGGGCTTTTGAATGAGTTTTTATTTAATCAGGTGGGGAAAAAAATTGATGCTTCTAGGAGAATGCCTATATAAAGTAATAGGTTATTTGTTAGTGTTCTGTTTAAGACTTTAAGCAGGGGCAATTTAACTGTTTAACTGAAATATTTGCCTATTAATGATAGCTACTCTATTTGTGTGTTGAACGCCATGTTTCATGATTTAAAGTTTGTCTTTTTGCTGCTTGAGAAAGTAGTGGGTAAGGAAAGGAAATATACCTTGGGAGGCTTATTCTTGGGAGGCACAGGGAATCACTATAGGTGGTTTGAACTGTAAGAGCAGGAGACAGCATGTTACAATTTGATTGGGCCTGGAGAACTAACTATATTCAGTATAAAAATAGGGACATGTTACTGTTACTTTTAAGTAAGGCAAGCAACAATAAAGCAGAGCCACAAGGAGCCTGGTATGATAGGCTTTATTTAATGCGGTATAATATAAAAAGCCAAATAAGTGCAATATTAAGTAGAAATAAAATGATGACTTTATTGGAAGAAAATATCACTATTTAAAGTGACAATAATAATGGGTTAAGACTGAGAAATAATAATAGGTAAAGTTAGGGCTAGTTAACACAAGATCAAGATCAATGGGCTGAAATATTAGGCATCTATTTAAGATTCAACCAAGAATGACTATCATACATTCATCAAGGAGGAGGTTACACCTAAAAAATTAGCCTCAATGTGTTGAGCTCTCAATAATTCCTTAAGTTAATGTGTTTAACTAGTCAACTGTTACCAAAAATCCCCTGCATGGCTAGAATCTATAACTGATCAGAAGGCTGATCATTGTATCACAAGAATGCAGCTGTTAAAACAAAGATTTGATTAAGAAAAAAAAATGATTTTTTTAAAATGATAAGTAAACTTCATTAATTAATTCATGAAATCATAAACAATAATGGCAGACTGAAGAAGGAGGTGATAAGACATAATCAAATGGTACTTGATTCCCCAGGCATATTCTTCACAGTTCAAGACTGGTAAGGAGAAGTCATAAATACCACCAGTATTGCAATCAATATTATCCCCTTGCCTGCCAATGTATCTCATGATTCACAAGAGGTGCTCAAAGAGGCACTTTATAAAGCAACTAACAGTATAGAATCCCCTGTGAGCAGTTTAAAATTATGGACACTATCTCCTAATTAGAAAAAATATCAATTTGACATGTAGATCCCTCGCTTAAACTATTACCAGCCCAAAAACACTACATGAAACACACCACCATATCACCCCTGGTTACCTGTGGCTCCCCAATATAGTATATCAGCAGTGATATTTATAAAATAAACACAGCTTATTGCCATTCTTGTCCTTGTGTTTTGGACTGTTGTCTTCCCTAATCCAAATAATGAACTATTATTGGTTTAGTTGCTTTAGTGGTATCAGTAGTAGGTTTGATTGACAATCTAGCAAAAAGAAAATTCCCCCAAGAAAGAACAAAGTGCTGGCTGTATGGCTACACCTCACCAGGAAACCTTCCTCCCCATCCCTGATGGGGAAATCCCAAAGGGTTATGCTGTATATCAAGATCAACTAGTTCTCACCAGCGTCTACAACCAACTATGCTTGAGACAATGGATGTTAGTGTCACCCCACTCCAGTCTGATCTGTCACAACACATGATGAACTTGCAACTAGAATCATTCACTGGTGGTGTGTAAGGGGCTGGAATTTTCAGTTGGCTAAACTCTACAGAAACCTGCCTCTGTATTTGCCAAATACCAGAGCCCATGTGGGTTGCCACTGCATCTTGGCGCCTCACAGGGCCTGCTGCAGCATGATTAACCAACTGGGCCAGTCAGGAACATGAAGTTACTTGGGAAAACTTTAGGGACACTGAAAAATCCTGCTACAGCAAAACCTTTATGCACATTGTTGTGAATTTGCCCCTGATTGCAATAAAAGAAACATGGAGTGTACCTGAGTACCTTGCCACCTGGCAAAAAACGCTTTCTGCCGCCCTAAAAGCTGTTATCAACAGAAAAACAATGACTTCAGACTCATTGTCAATAAGTTAAGCCCCATATCTTTAATTGGGTGCCTGTAAGGCGTTGTGTAAAAATTGATGATTGCTAAAAAACTAACATAGTATCACAGTAGTTTCCATAATGTTGGATATTATCTGGCCTAACCAAAAAAGCCAAGAATTTGGAAAAAAGTCAACTAAAATGACAGATTTAAATCTAACCTTTGATTGTAAAAGTGTTAATGCCGTTAAAGTTTGTCAGCATAATTCAATTACCCAGTGTAGATTGGCACTGATAAATAGGCGTAATCTGAGGGTCACCTGATACAACCTTGTTTATTATAATGGTCATCAAAAATTAATCACACAAGGGTTTTTTGTGTGCTGGAAAAGGTACTCTTGGAATGAGACAGAATAAGAGCCATGGATTCAGGTGATATTACTGAGTCAATAATTTTGGTATATATTGGAAAATTTTCACTGTTCAACTCTCAAGAGTTTAGTCCTCCTTAAAAATATACTCAATAAACCTAAAAATTATATCCTGGTTATAGTTTTTTTAAATGCATCCTGTAGTAGGTCTTCTCTGCCATATTCCTTACAACTTGATTTTAAATCAAATTGTAACAGGAAGATGGGATCCTGCTTTAGGCTCTACATTGTATATGCCATTTAATGTTACACTAATGCCTGCCAATCTTGAAGTCTTTGCCCCATAATCCAAGACCAAGACTATTGTCACCTCCCAATGTACAGAGTTTTATTATGAGAATTCTTTAATTTTGTTGCAGGATATCTACCTAGGACTTCTTTGGCTGGGTTTAATTATCTTGTAAATCCTAGTTTATCTTTTGGAAATTCCTTAAACAGTATTTAAAGCTTTGGTGGTGGCTAATTATCAACTCCTTATGGATTTGGGTGATTATTCTGCACCTCTTGGAGACTTCTTCATACTACCCAGCAACTTCTGTCACACATAGAAGCAAACAAAAAAGATATAATATGATTTTAAAGATCCAACAACACACCCTTCAGTCTTTCCCTGCACCTGGTAGCGCCCACAACCAAGTGGGGTGCCATCAACCTCACCAGTAAGACAATAACAACAAGCACCCCCATGAGATGGAGCTACAATTGTCAAAGATTGAGAGTTGAGAAAAAGCCTGGGGTTGTAGACATGAGAGGCTCTATAACTCCATTTGAAAGACATCCCCAATTTTTCCTTGCCAAAAATCCATGTAACTGTAAGGTCTTGCCCATAATGGTGCAAGGTTATAGACTAGAGCATGAAATGATTAGGATTTAAATTTAAAAGATATAAAAACGTAGGAACTGTCTGTAAAATAATCTTACAGAACCCTGCTAAAAACCTATATTGTGTCACAAATGGAGTAATAGAGTGTAAGAACCCTAAGCAAAGAAGATAAAATAAAGTGTTCAATAATGAACAATTTATGACTAAGGGAATGTCAATATTAGGATATTCTCCACCAGCAAATTAGTACATATAGCTATTGAAAGATTCCTTAAGGGAAAACAATGGATACAACAAGCCCAAGGCTTGTTGTTTTACAAGTTCCATTTGTTTTTAGGAAAGAAAAAGCTAAACTTAAAAGATGAATTTAATAAAAATGTATAAATTTCTAGAAATTAAGATCTCAAAGTTTAAAATTGTAAAAATATTGACGGGAAGAAATCACTTAGAATTTTGGCTTAAAGCCTACTCTTCAAAAGCTCTTTATTTATAGAGAAAAAGCCTTTTCTGTTGAAAATTGATAGACAGGAAGAAAGCAGCCAAGAAGAGGAGCAACTGGAGAAGTTTGGAGTCAACCAGAAACAAAAAAGGGAAACAGAAGCCAGTATTGTACACAGATCAGCAACATAAAACTGGGGGAGCGGCAACAAACAAGCAGGAGTTTCAAAAGGTGAGATATAGGTGAAAATATTCTAACTTTAGAGTAGAATTATATGTGAAATAAGAATTGGGAAGACAGAGTGACAACAACGACAACAATTTAAATGCAAATAGCATAAAACAAAGGTAAATTAACTTAAAGTACTAGATTATTAACAATTTAACTTAAACTTTTGAATATTAATAAATAAAAGAAAGATTTAGGCAAAACTGAAAAATAACTAAGTATCTTAAAAAGCCTGCCCTTTGGGGCAGGGCATGACAGTAACTATAACACACACAAGGTTGAAACCCTTGACATATTCCAAATGTACAGTGATAGTCCTGCCCTTAAATATGGGCATTAATCAAATAAAATTATCACTTGTACTATCCCTTTTGCTTTTGTAGAAACACCCACAAGCTCCTGATAGATACTGGGGCCAATCACACTATAGTCAACCAAGAGTTTGACTTCTCTCAACAGTTGGACCAAATACCCAGCCAATTTAAAGCAGTGAGTGTAGCAGACTCCCACATATTAGCCATCACCCACAAAATATTTTTACTTCTAAGTAAGAATGGGCAATGTTCAGGTCAGGCTCTCTGCACCTGTCATGAGCGGTCTCAGCCACAATATGATTGCATGTTTAGAATGACTAAACCACAAATTCCCTTATATTAATTGGGATACCTTTTTTATTGCCCTCAATAAAAACATTGTTGACTTTCATATCTGCCCTATCAAGATGAGCTAGCTTCTACATGACATTGTCTTTGTATGGATAGCATAAGAAGGTTCCTAAAAATTTAGTGGGGGATTTGGACTTCAAACAACACTCAAATGAGGTTATCAGATCCAAAACTCCCTCATCTTTACCTATGTAAGATCTGCACTAGCTCTGCAGGAGCTACTCAACAAGTTTAAGGATGTATTTAGAAAAACACTAGGCCAGTTACCTCCACCTCAAGAAATCTAGCATGTTGTGCAGTTATAAGGGTCTTTACCAAAAGCTCAACCACTCTACTGTCTAATGCCCAAGGAGGATGAAACTCTCTGCCAGCACCTTGTGGACACCTTAGACAAGAGCTTTACCCTCCCCTTTCCCCAGAAGAGCTGCGGTCTTCTTTGTAGTTAGAAAATATGTATTACTCTGCCTGTTTACAAATTACTGCACCCTAAACAAAGTCACTGTAAAGAATAAGTACCCCTAATGCTAATTATTGACCTGTTTGATACACTTGTGGATACAAAAGTTGTCAGTAAGATTGATCTCACTGCAGGGTAAACCAGGTAAGGATTTCTGCCAGGGATGAGGCCAAGACAGCCTTTTAAACACAATATATATTGTTTGAGTAGTGTGTCACAAATTTTTTTGGCATGGCCAATGCACCATCCACCTTCACCATGCTCATTAATAAGGCTTATGAAGAATTGATTGGTAAGTGTGCTGTGATTTACCTTGATAATATCATTGTGTTCAGCCAGGATCAAACAGTGTACCTCCAATATATCTGTGCTGTCCTCAATACCCTTTTCAAGAACCAACCAAAGGCCATGCCTTCAACGTGTGAGTTCTTACAGTCAGAGTTGTTTGCCTGGAGCACACTATCTCTGCCCAAGAGATAAAACACAACTCTGCCAAAATTAAGGTAATCACCAATATTCTATCTCCCATTTATGTGGTCCAGATGCAAACATTCCTAGGTATAATTGTGTACATACAAAATTCATTTCCAACTGTAGGGATCTGATTGCCCTCTATCAAGTTGTTAAACACTAAACAACACTTTCAATAGACGCCTGCAAGATATAAGGCCTTTGTTAAACTTACCTCAGCACCAATACTCCAATCTCCTAATAGGGATCACCAATATGAACTCAAGACTGATGCCTCTGACAGAGCCATAGGAGGCGTGATAAAAGTGGAAACTGACAAAGGTGTCTTCCTCTCTGTAGCGTACAAATCAAGGAAGCTCACCAACTCAGAACAATGTTACCCCATACATGATAAAGAGTTAGCGGCAATTGTGCACTGTGTCAAGAAGTGGCATTGTTACCTGGAAGGAGCCACCTTTCCACCCCACGTCCTGACAGAACACAAGTTGCTCCAGTACTTCAATACACAGTCTCAGTTGACGCGACGCCAGGTAGGCTGTGTCAAACACCTGTCCCCTTACCAATTGCGCATCAAATACAAACCTGGGAAGGAACTTGTCACAGCTGACATCCTCTCAAGGCTCTACATAGTGTCCATCATAGGAGACAACAGCTTAGACCAAGACTGGCCCATGATCTACCTAAGTCCTGAAGCTACCTGTTACAAAAGCCTTAATTCTGTGACTATTTCCAAGCTGAAGGATAACAAAATCCAGTTCACCACTGACGCTGGTAATGTCTGCTGCCAGGCAAAGACAGGTGAGAATACACCTTATATTCCCACTGTTGTAACTGTTCTTTTTTAGCAGAGTTACAAGGGGAAAATATTTAGAAGATATATAATATTCTTTATTGAGAGATAGTAATTATATAGTTAATGTGAGTCATGGATGACAGAAACATGATTGTGTTGATCACACAGTGGGATAGTGAAGGGGGTGGCCTGATCCTGGTAATGATTCAAGCGCCAAATTGAGGCATCCACCGTAAGGGATCAGCTTTTGTTCATGTTGTTTGAATTGTAAATTTGAGTCAATTTCCTAGTTTGGCTTTGAGTCACTGGGCAGTTGGGTTGCAGGTCATGAACCCACTTACTTAGAGCCTTGCTGGCAAGTTGAGCCTGCTGTTTTGACACCCCCTGCTGAAGGTTGGCCTCCTCTGGGGGAAGGTTGTCAGGGAGGTTGTTGGGAGACCAGCGCCATATTGGACTAACTGTTGTTCAGTGGCAGGTAGAATGATCTCTAATTGTTTTTGTCTTGCTTTGTAGGGTCTTAGGGAGTCATGATGGAGGACTTTATCTTGCTTGCATTTTTATTGAGTCCTTGTATGAGGTAAGTGTTGTTTTTGTTTACCTTTAGAATGATGGCAGGACCCAATTTCTCTGGATGTAACTTGCTCTTGTTGGTATTCATTACCCAGACCTTGTCACTGGCCTCATGTCTCTTTTGGATGGGAAAAAGGTATTCTGTAGACGTTTTTTCTTCTCTTTCTAATTGGTTGCTGTTGGCCTGTATGATTTGAGGGTCTGACAGAGGTGAAAATTTTCTGGGCTTTTTTTATCTTGGGTTCTGAGAGTTCTTGAATGATATTGGGCTGTGTGCCATAAATGAGATCAAAGGGGCTTTTCCCAGTGGATCTGTTCACACAGGCCTGGCATATAAGTAAAGCAGTCAGTAGCTGCTTATACCAGTCCTCAGGTCTCCTGGCAATGAGCTTGGAAAGTGCCTGCACTAAGCTACCATTTAGTTGCTCCACTTGTCCATTGGCCTGAGGATGGTAAGTGTAAAGTCACTGTGTGCTGGACCCCATTCTTGGTGAGATATACATTGGTATTTTTGGAAGTCAGTTCCTTGCCACCGTTTGTTATCAGGAGTTCTGGCTTTCCAAAGTTGCCAATGATTTCCTTGCCTATGAAATGTCAAAAGTTGTTGCCTGTATGGGTTTTCAATACTTGTGCTACTGGGCATCAAGTGGAAAGTTGATAACAGTGATAATGTATTTATTGTCATTGTGTTTTCATGGCATGGGTCCCACAATATCAAGGGCCCATACCTTGAAGGGTAGTTGTGGGCTAATAGGCAACACATACTTAGGCAGGGTGTTGCTTTTTGTGAACTTTTCACACACTCCACATTGGTCAAGAACATCTTAGACGTCCAAGTATAGAATTGAACACCATGCCTTATGTTTGATGAATTTGTACAGATTGCAACTCTTGGTGTGTCTAGATCTTTGTGATAGTAAAGAATGGTATCAAATTTTTGGTGTGTAGGGATATCCAGGATGATAGTCCCATCAGTCATCTTGAGGTGTAATTTCCTGTATACATCTGTGAAGAGGTGTTCATTTTTGATGACCATTTCTTTTGTGATGTCAGTAGTACCAGGAGAGAAGCCTTTATCTTTAGTTCAGAGTACCAGGAGGGGCCAGTCTGGATCAAGCCATTCTCTCCTCTTGTGGCTCTCACATACAAGCGCAAGAGTGCATCTGCCATGGCAAGTTTGGGTCCTGGTTTGAATTGTATGATCATGTTAAACCTTTCTAGAAGCTCCATCTAACACTCCTGTTGTTGGGATAAATTGGCTTGTGTTTTGAAGTATATGAGGGACTTGTGGTCTGTTAATGCAGTGAATTCTTTCTGGTGTTCCAGGTAACAGCGCCACTTGAAAATACAGTGTACAATTTCCAGTAACTCCTTGTCATATACAAAGTTTAGACTTGTCCCTTGGTGGTGGCATCTTGCAAATAGCCTGAATTTTATGGCTGTCAGGTTTAATGCCATCTTTAAAAACTATGTATCCCAAGAAGGGTAATTGCTTGCGGAAGAATTGGCACTTGGAGGGCTGGCCAGCAGTTTGTGTTATGCTAATGTAGCAAAGACTGCCTCCAAATCCTTATGGTGTTGTTCTACCAAGGGACTGTAGACAATAATGTTGTCCAGGTACACTAAGGCGTGCTTGCCAATGTAGGGGGCAAAAACTTTGTTCATGAAGGTCACAAAGGTTGATGGAGCATGTATCATCCCAAAATTGAGCACCTCACACTTGTATGACCTGTACTTAGTGTGGAAGGCCGTTTTGGGTATATCTTCCTCCTTGATGCAGATTTGGTTGTAGCCTGATGTTAGGTCAATATTGGAGAAGACTGTGGCACCGCTCAAGGCATCAAAGAGGTTGTCAATGAGTGAGAGCGGGTAATGATTATTTATGGTAGCTTTTTTTAGGGCTTAGTAATCTGTAACCAGTTGGAGGGTACCATCTTTCTTTGCCACAAAGAATACAGCAGCACCAAAGGGAGACTGTGAGGGGGGATGAGTCCTTTTTCCAACGCCTCTTTGAAGTAAGCACCTAGAGTGTTGTCCTTGTTTGGGATGAGTTGGTAGATGGGTTGCGCCTTAGGTACAGCTCCCTTAAGCTGAATGGAGTTCTGTATGTGTTTTTCTGGTGGCAACCCTGGTAAAGCCTCCTTGAAGATTTCTGGATGGTGGGCTACAATTTTGCAATCCTGAGGAGTAGTATCTTGGTGGTCCTTGAAGTGTATGATCTTTTATTGGTAGGAGTCCCAGTCAATTGCCTTGAGGCTCACATTTTCATTGAGGGTTTCTGTAATACACACAAAGACATGGTTACGCAGAAGCTGGTCCACTGAGTTGGGGTAGATCCTGTGATTTACGTCTTCACGCTTGATGGTCAATACTGAGGTTGCTCAGTCTACATGAGGGTTGTTCCTTTGCAACCAGTTCAGCCCTAGAACAATGTCAAATTTGAGGAAGTCAATGGCAGGTCTCTGAATGGTGGAGTGCAGGTTCTCTAGTATAGCAGAGAAGGGGGAAGCTTCTTGTGTCACCACAATATGATGTTCATCATCTAAAACCATGCTCTTAATCTGCAAAGGATTAGTGGCTAGCTTGAACTTTTCCACAAAGCTGCTGTTGACAAGGGTTCAATCTGCGCCCAAGTCCAGGAGTGCTGAGCCAGTGTAACTGCAAAAGCAGAAAGGATAGGACATCAGTTTATTGGGATGTCTGGCAATGGTGTAAAGTACTTGGTCTTCCAAGGGCACCTAGATCATTGGACACTGATCCATGTCCTTGGGTTGGTATTCATTGTTGGGCAAGTCAGGAGTTGTGTGGGGAAAGCTTGGCTTACTTAGTGCTCTCCTTGGGCTTTTCCCTTGTCCTGATTGTCTTGTGTAGCAATGACGTAGAAGTGGGTACAATTTGACTGTCCATTGTTCCCATTCCTGTGGCCGTTTGAGCCAGCAGAATTGTGGTTTGAATTATTGTTGTTGTGATTATTCCCAGGTGGAGGGTGGTTGGAACATCCAGATGGGTGAGAGTCCTTGGGTTGCTCTCTTTTTCCAGTCTGTGCTTTATTAAGGGCATTGGATGTTTGCTTTGCTTTCTCTGCCTCACAATAAAGGCTTTGCAGGTTGGACACCTGATCCAGATTGACGTGTCTCACCACATACAACTTGAGTGTGTTGTAGTACATGAGATGGATAGCTGGGGTGTCAAAGGCAATTTCTGAGGGGGAACATAGGCAAAGTTCTTTGTACGCTTGAGTGAGCTCTTTTACTGTACCTTTTTGGGGGAGGTTCTTTATTTGGCGTATGATCATAAGTGTGGTGTCCTTTAGTACAAACCTTGCCAATAAATCCTCCTGAAAGTATCCCAGTCATTCTCAGTGTGGTCCTTTTGCCACTTGTTGCACTAAGTGCCAGCATCATGTGTGAGCCAGATGGAGATTTCTGCAATCCAGAAGCGTTGCAGGCACTCCATATGTGCCTGTTTACTCTGGACAGATTGAATCCATGCCGTGGTGTTGTCATTGGCTCCAGCAAATGGTTCCAAAGCGGCGTTTCAAAGTCTTTGGGATATGTGGGCTGGCATGATGCTCTTTTCTGTGGCTCAAGGGACAGTGGCGGATGCTTGGAAGAACTCCTATTCAACAAGGCGTTGAAGGCAGAGAGCAGGATAATCATGTTCTGGTACAGGAAAAAACCATTGGGTATTTTGCTGCCAGTTGTGTATGGCGCCCAGTCTAGTGAGAGGCCAGACAAAATTCTATCAAGGATTTGTTGACTGTGGCAAGTACAGGCAACAGACAAAATTTTGAGGGATAAAGTAGGATGAAAAACCTACTTCTGCTACCAATGTTGTAACTGTGATGTTTTAGCAGAGCTACAAGGGGAAAATATTTAGAAACTAGATAATATTCTTTATTGAGAGATAATGATTACATAGTTAATGTGAGTCATGGATAACAGGAACATGATTGTGTTGATCACACGGTGAGATATTGAAGGAGGTGGCCTGATCCTGATAATGAGTCAAGCACCAAATTGAGGTATCCACTGTGAGGGATCAGCTTCTGTTCATGTTGTTAGATTTGGAAATTTGAGTCAACTTCCTAGTTTGGCTTCAAGTCAAAGAATAATTGGATTGCGAGTCAAGAACCCGCTTACTTGGAACCTTGCTGGCAGGTTGAGTCTGCTGTTTTGACACCACTACCCAGCAAAGGGATACCATACTACACTACCATCACACCTTGGGTCATATCAGAGGATGTAACCTCTTTGAAATAATGAAAAATAAGGTTTGGTGGCCTCATATGCGCCAAGACATCTTGGACCTCCTCAAGACATGTGTATTGTGCAAAAAAACATGTCCAAACCCCCTCCAAAGTCTGTCCTGCCCATCAAGGCCATGGAACCCTTCAACCAGTGGGCCTTCAACATTTTTAGACCCCTCCCCAAAGACAGACTAGGAAAGAAGTACATCATTATGGCCATCAACTACTTCACCTGTGGACCAGTAGCGTGGGTGACCACTAAACATACCACCATCACCATCACCTGCTTCATTGGCGAAGAAATTGTGGCCTGCTTTGGGCGGCCCAAACGCCTTATCACAGATGGTGGACCCAAGCTTGTAGGGCACATCATGAAGGCGTACTGCGCCAAGAATGCCCTTCAAAGAATAGTCAGGACTCCTTACTATCCCCAAGCCAATGGATATGTAGAGCGCCTAAATGATCCATTAGTCCAACTGATTGCCAAGCTCTCACAGGAGCACCCCAATATCACGTGGACTGAACACCTGCCCACTGCTCTACTTATCTTACAACCAAGAATAAACAGGGGCACCAGATTCTGCCCCAGCGCCTTAGCCTTTGGAACCCCTGACAGCTTGATGGGGGTAGAGCAAGGAAAATTACAATCCACGGTTCCCAGGAAGCCTCCCTTGTTGACTAGTTCCTCCCTGAGCTAGTGGCGTTCCAAAGCCTGAGACATTGAACACAAGCAAATTGAGGGGGACAAAATACCTCAAGGTAAGATACACTGTAGGTGACCCCGTCTATGCCCTCAACCCCAACTCAGCCAAATTGAAGCCCAATCACTTGGGACCCTTCAAAATAGCTGTGGTCTATGTCAACCACACTTATCAACTTGAAGATGCCCAAGGAAACACCAAAAAGCTTCACCACATTTGCTTGTGCCCCTGCCGCGCCATCCCCACAAAAAAGTTGTTTGTGTGGACCTTCCCAGATCTTCCGCAGACTCCAATCCTGGTGTCTGACAACAAGCAGGGGGCACAGGGGGGTTGCAACCAAGTTTTCCTTCTTGTCTGCCAACGTATCTTACAATACACAGGGGGCACTCAATGAGTTGCCCCTTGACATATCTAACAACATGAACAAATCTGATGGCAATATCAAACTGCAGGCACTTTCTCCTAATTAGGAGTGCTGTCAATTTGACTTGTTGATCCCTGAAGAAGTTATTTCTTGGCTTCAAACCTTACATGGAACACGCCACTATGCCACCCCCTGTGGCCTTGTGGCTTTCCCCATATAGTATATTAATCACAATATTCTGCAATAAACAATATCTTATTCTATTCATTTCTGTCCTTTCTATTGAACTGTTGTCTTCCCCAATCAAATACTGAACTCTAATTAGTTCAGTTGCAAGAGACTCTCTTTTGCAGAACCTTGCCATAAAGTAACCCTGTAGTTTTGACAAAGTCAAGGAAGATCCATACTGAAGAGGAGAAATTACAGCATAGGATTTTTTCTTATTCTAGAACCATCAGTTAAGTTTACAATTATAAATCTGGTAGTTGAAAATGGTAGCTTGAGGATAATACACTAGCTAGTAAGAGTTAACAGCAACCAGATGCCAGTCTGCACATAGAAGATTATGCTATAAAAAGCCCTTTCAAACAGGCTTTGAGGGCAGACAGTATCCATTATATATTACTACTGATAATATTATAGTATTGTCAAGTAATAGTAAGAATATATTATTATTTTTAAGGTAAAGCCAAAGCCATATTTTTCAAAACTGTTGGTATTAGATCTAATAACTACAGAGCTCTTCATTCAATTGGCTCCAGCAACCACATGACAGAAACATGACAGTTGCTGCAATACTTTAACACCAATATAAAGCAAATCTGTTATCATACAGCTTCCAGCTTATCAACTCAAACAAAAAGTGTGTAAATACGTTAATAATGAAGATAATTTTTCTTAATATACCAAAATCTTGACACTCTTTTTACTTTCTCTCTCTTTCTGACTTTTTTCTTATTTTTCTTACTTTTCTTTTTTTAGAATTTTTTCACTTTTTTCTCCTTTTACTTTTTTCCATTACCCCTCTTTATTTTCTTTCTTCACCTTTTTTTTAATTCTTGCTTTTTTACATTTTTCTCTTTTTTCCATTTTATTAATTTTCTTGTTTTTTTACTTTTCTCTCTCTTTTTTACATTTCCCCCTCTTTTTGCTTTTTTCTCTTTTTTTACCTTTTTTGCTTTTTTCTTTTTTCTATTTTCTTTTTTTTTACTTTTTTTCTCTCTTTTTACTTTTCTCTTTTTTTAATTTCCCCCCTCTTTTTTACTTTTTTTGCTTTTTTCTCTTTTTTTTACTTTCCCCCCCTTTTTTTCTCTTTTCTCTTTTTGCTTTTTTCTCTTTTTTTACTTTTCTCTTTTTTAATTTTCTCTCTTTTTTTACTTTTTTTCTCTCTTTTTACTTTTCTCTTTTTTTAATTTTCCCCCTCTTTTTTTACTTTTTTTGCTTTTTTCTCTATTTTTGTCAGGGAACCAACCCTGATTGGCCGGCTTGCTAGTGTTTGGGAACTGGTGGGTTGCGGACTGGGTGGACAGAGCCCACCATAGGATTGGTGCTAACTTAATGAGGTAGGACATTGACTTGCCCACCCACAATCACGGATCAGTGGCTGGGATGATAGTATCTATTACTCCCGTGAGAGTAATAGATACAATTCCAAAAAGCTTGTTGGTATGATCCAGTGGGAGCTTGGCGGCAGAGGCAGGCATTGGTTTGGGGGTGACAGGTGGTTCCATGTCCATTTGGTAGGCGGGAAAGAAGTTGTATTTATCTCTGAACAGGCGGGGTTTGGTAACGTACCAAGGGCCTTCTCAGTTGTATCTGGTTAACTTGGTAGTTCTGGCCAAGGGATCCTGGGCTAGTATGTTGTCAGCGGTGTAGTCCTTGTACTCAGGCTTTAAGGGGTACTTGGTGAAATGGACAGGACCAAAGGGGACACCTGGCGGGCAGTACGTAGCTGGCAAGTTGGCAGGGGGGCAGACAATCTTGGGGTTAACTGGAAGATGGCAAGAATAATCTACAACAATAGTTGGGGAAACCAATATATCATAACCTTTATTTAAAAATGACAATGGGGGTTGATCTTAGCCTGGCAGGTATTTATATCACACTTCCAGGCTTCACTACCTTGTTGGGTTTTCTGGGCTCGGGCGGGTTGGCATTGGGTGTCTTAGATGGCAGTGTGGTGCTTGGAACTGGCAGTTTGCCACTGGCCGCTTTGGGGTGAGAAGACTTTGAATCCTTCTGTTTATTGATTCAGGTATTGGGTGCCTCTTTGGGTTCAGTGCCTTCCCTCAGGACTTTGGGGGAGTTTGGAATAACTTTCAGGGAGAAATTTGTTTATTTCACTGGGCAAACCACCAGCATCAGGCATTGGCACCTTGGGGAAATTCCCGGCATCTTGCACTGGCAGTTTGCTTGCATAATCCTGTGGGGCAGCTAAGGGTTTGGGTCTTGGCGGGCTGGCAGCAACTTCATCATAGGGTAGTGGGTTATTGCGTTCTCAGCCTATGAGTCTGGCAGTCTGCAAAGGGTTTTGTCCAGGGTTTGACTCCAATTACTTATTTTGAAATTTAGGAGCATCCAAATTGTCATTCCTGACATCATCCCCTTCTTCCCCCAAAAGTTTCCCTTTCAGGGCCTTCTTCTCAAGGTATTGTTGGATGGCCTGTTTGGCATTGATTAGGTTGCTCAAGAGTTCCCAGGTGCTTTCTTCTGGGCGGGGGGTAGCCTGACCACTTGACATAGTACTGGGGGGTCTTGTACTGGACCCAGTTGCTGTGAATGTACTCAACTTTGTACTCAATTGAGTGGTCCTTTCGGATTGGCAGGGGCTTGACTTGATCATCTGGTGGGGAAGGGAGTTTCCGTCTTTTTTGAACAGCAGGGCATAGTGAAACACATTTTGGATCTTCCATGTGGGGGTAGGTCTAACTTGAAGGCACTTTCTCCAATGATCTTGGTGATCTTGTGTGGTCTGCTTCTTCTGTGAGCTAATTTTCTGCAAGGCATTTGCAGGGGCACACTACAGGAATCCAAATAGACCCCGTCTTTAACTTGGAGGGGTTTGCCAGGGGTCCGTTTTTGATCAGCAAAGGCCTTGTATGTCTGTACTTCTTGGTTCAGGTTTGCTAGGCATATAGTTTGGGTGTTGTGGATCTGTTCAATCCAGGCGCGTCCAGACAGGTTGGTTTCCTTGTTTCCAATGCTAGGGTCCCATGTGGGGTCAAACCCGTAGTTGGCTTTGAAAGGGGACATTCCAGTAGATGTATGGTCTTTGCTGTTGTAGGCGTAATGTGCCATGGGTAGCATCTTGGCCCAGTTATCTTGGTCAGCGTTGGCATAGCATCATAGGTACTGTTCAAGTATTAGGTTCATTTGTTCAGTCTGGCTGTCAGTCTGTGGGTGGTAGGAGGTTGATGCGCAGCACTTTACCCCCAAATCCTTCATCACCTGAGCCCAGTAGTTGGAGGTGAATTGTGGTCCTCTATCAGTGATGATTTCTGCTGGAGTGCCATGTTGGGCTAGGATGCAGCCGTGGAAATGTCTAGCTGTCTCTTTGGCAGTGCAGTAGGTGGTGGTAGGGACAAAATAGGACATTTTAGTGAATCTATCTACCATGACTAGGATTGCATTGAACAAATTAGAAGGGGGAAGTTCCACAATATAATCCATTGAAAAGGACTGCCAGGGTCCCGCTGGTATGTCTAGTGGTCTTAGCAAGCCTTCAGGTTTGGATCTACGGAGTTTTGGTCTTTCACATGTCTCACAGCCTTTGATGTAGGCAGCCACGTCTTTGTCCAGTTGGGGCCAAGCATAATTATTCTTGATTCCTTGGATTGTCTTGAGTCTGCCAGGGTGGCCGGCCATCTCTGAGTTGTGATAGTCTATTAGTACTTTGGTCCTTGTTTTACCTTCTGGTACGTAGATCCAGTTGTGTAATAGAAGGGTGGTTTCTTTCAATGAGAATCCCTTCTTGTAGTGTCGGCTATCTGGGTCTGAGGTCAAGTTGGCAATGAGTTCCAAATACTTGTCTAATTTCTGCGCCTCAATTATGTCAGACTTACAGGCCATGATCTTCATGAACATCAGTTGGATGCCTAGGCTGGCAGGGTTGAGGAGTACATGGGTGTTGTGGTCCTTGGTCTCAGATGTGGTGGGAATCATATCTGCTCTTCTACTCAGAGCGTCAGGTACCAAGTTCACCTTTCCGGGTTTGTAGTCAATGGTCAAGGTGTAGTTGGCCAGCTCTAAGGCCCATCTGGCCTGCCTTTGGTTCAGCTGTCTGGGTTTAAAGAAGTAAACCAGGTTCTTGTGGTCATTTAGAACTTTTACTGGGAATTCAGCGCCACATAGGTACCGGTGCCAATGTTTCAAGGTCTTAATTATAGCAAGCATCTCCTTGTTGTAGATTGGGTAGTTTTCTTTGGCAGGCAGCATCTTCTTGGAGTAATATACTGCAGGATGTAGCATACTATCCCCTCCTTCCTGAAGAAGGACCCCTCCCACCGCAAAGTCAGACACATTGGTTTCTAGCACAAAAGGCTTGGAGGGGTTGGGTATGGCAAGAACAGGGGCAGAAGTGAGGGCAAGTTTCAGGGTCTCAAAAGCAGTGGTGCATTCTGGAGTCCAGACAAAGGTGACCTTGTCAGAGCACAGGTGGGTCAGGGGCAGGGTGATGAGAGAAATTTTTTGGATGAAATCCCTGCAATAGTTTTCCAGGCCCAAAAAACTTCTCACATCTTTCCTACATTTGGGCAACGGCCAAGACGTTATTGCTTCTACTTTGTCCTGTGCCATTGCAAACCTGCCAGTCTTCACTACGTATCCCAGGAATTCAACCTCAGACTGAAAAAATTCACACTTCTTGAGCTTAGCGTGTAAATTGGCTTGGGAGAGTTTCTCCAATATGAGGTCCAGGTGGCGCAGGTGTTCCTCATGAGACTTGCTGTAGATGAGGATGTTGTCCAGATATGCCACACAGAAGCGGTCAAGTATTCCCCTAGGACAGTGTTGATCATCCTTTGGAAGGTTCTGGGGGCGTTGTAGAGGCCAAAGGGCATCACCAGGTACTTATACAGCCCATATTAGGTTTTTTTTGAAGTCTTGTACTTGTCTCCATTCTTGATTTGGGTTTGGTTAGACACATCTTGGAGGTCAATTTTTGAGTACACCTGGGCTCCAGTCAGTAAATCACAGAGGTTGTTGGTATTGGGGTGGGGTAGCAGTTCTTCACTGTGATGTTGTTCAGCTTTTGGTAATTCATGCATGGGCGCATCCCACCATCTTTTTTCCCTACAAACAGCATGGGTGACAAGCAGGGGGCCTTTGACACTCAGATGAAACCCTTTTTTGTCATATCTTCCAGGTATGCTTTCAAGGCTACTTGTTTGTGGTAGTTGCTGCTGTAGATGGGGCTGTGGTGAGGTTGGGTTCCCGGTATCAGGTCTATGGCGTGGTTGTATATTGAATGGCTGGGTAGTTTTGTGGCTTCTTCTTCACTAAACACATGGTCCCATTTCTTTAGGGGGTAAGTAGTATTCCCACACTAGGTTCTATCTTTATGGTTAAGAGTCTGTTGGTAGGGGTTTGGCCATGGCTTATGCAAAAGGGGGCGGTGTTGCAAGATTCAGGTTGGCCCAACATGGCGGTTTGTTTGCAATAGTTCAGGATCAGGCCATGTTTGTTGGACCAGGAGTTGCCCAGTATGAGGGGGTGGGGAAGTCTGGGTAAAAGGATCAGGGATGACGGGTACACATTATGTCCAATTGTCAATGGGAGTTCTTGTTCACACTCATAGCCAGTGTCCAGAGAGCTGTTTCCCATGACTACTTGTAGGCTACGCTCTGAAGCTGTCATGCCTAGTTCCTTTGCCAGGCCGGCGTCAATGAAGCTTTCATCAGCTCCTGTATCAATAAAAGCTTTGATCTAGTGCTTGTTTCCAAATAGTTCTATGGTCACTTGGATGAATTTGTAAGACTGGAAAGAATTGTTTATTTGCACCAGTGAGACTGGGGCAGTGTTCTTCTTAGGGCAGGCTCTGATCAAGTGGCCCGCCTTGTGGCAGTGGAAACAGAGTCCTTTGCAATAGTGTTGTTGGAGCTCTTTGGGTGTCATTCCTGTTCTTTTGGGGGTTGGTGCTTGGGTTTGGCAGGTTTGGGTGGGGCCAGCATTCTCTTGGTTCATGCTAAGGCCCTTGCACAGGGGGACCAGATTGTCTAGGCTGAGGATGGGAGGATGGTGCTTCAACAAGTCCTTCATTGCTAGGTTGACTCCCTTTTGGAAGATGATGGCTGCCAGTTTGTCTTCCAGTTGGGTGCAAGTCGTTAGTTTGAGGAACTTGTCAATGTAAGCTTGGATGGGACAGGCGCCCTGCCAGATTTCCAACAAGGAGTTCAGGGCGTAGTATCTGGTGTCACAGTTTTCCCCTGTGGTCATCAGTTTGGCTTTGAACTTGGCATAGTATAGGCAAAATTCCACGTCTTCAGCAGTGGCTTTGCCAAACCAATCAAGGGCGTCTCCTGATAGCATGGAAGCTACTCCAAGTACCTTTTTGGTGTCACTGGAATAGGATGGGGCATTAGCTTGAAAATGTAGTCAGAGCACTGTCATGGCGCGGCAGGCCTCTTCAAGAGTGAGTTTTCCCATCTGGGGCATCTCCACTTTGGTGAGGGATTGGTTGACTATCACATTCTGAACCTGAGAGGAGGGTCCTTTGGCAGGTTTGGCGGCAGGGTCAGAGTTCTTGGGGTTGTCTGGGATCACGTTTGTATTCTTCTACGCGGAAGAGATCAGGTTCTTGGTCATCATAAATGTGTAATAAGTGATTATCATTACAAAAAACATACAAGATGCCCTAAGAATAATCAACATATTGGGGCTCAGGGTACCAGGTTTAAAATAGATCATCATAATGTCAGAGAAGCAACCCTGATTGGCCGGCTTGCTAGTGTTTGGGAACTGGCGGGTTGCAGACTGGGTGGGCAGAGCCCACCAAAGGATTGGTGCTAACTTAATGAGGTAGGACATTGACTTGCCCACCCACAATCACGGATTGGTGGCTGGGATGATAGTATCTATTACTCCCGTGAGAGTAATATATACAATTCCAAAAAGCTTGTTGGTATGGTCCAGTGGGAGCTTGGCGGCAGAGGCAGGCATTGGTTTGGGGGTGACAGGTGGTTCCATGTCCATTTGGTAGGCGGGAAGGAAGTTGTATTTATCTCTGAACAGGCAGGGTTTGGTAATGTACCAAGGGCCTTCTAAGTTTTATCTGGTTAACTTGGTAGTTCTGGCCAAGGGATCCCGGGCTGGTACGTTGTTGGCAGTGTAGTCCTTTTACTCAGGCTTTAAGGGGTACTCTGTAAAGTAGACAGGACCAAAGGGGACACCTGGCGGGCAGTACATAGCTGGCAAGTTGGCAGGGGGGAAGACAATCTTGGGGTTAACTGGAAGATGGCAAGAATAAAGTACGGCAATAGTTGGGGAAACCAATATATCATAACCTTTATTTAAAAATGACAATGGGGGTTGATCTTGGCCTGGAAGATATTTATACCACACTGCCAGGCTTCACTACCTGGTCAGGTTTTCTGGGCTCAGGAAGGTTGGCATTAGGTGTCTCAGATGGCAGTGTGGCGCTTGGCACTGGTGGTTTGCCACTGGCTGCTTTGGGGTGAGAAGACTTTGAATCCTTCTGTTTATTGATTTGGGTATTGTGTGCCTCTTTGGGTTCAGTGCCTTCCCTCAGGACTTTGGGGGAGTTTGGAATAACTTTCAGGGAGAAATTTGTTTATTTCACCGGGCAATCTGCCGGTATCAGGCGTTGGCACCTTGGGGTTATCCCAGCATCTTGCACTGGCAGTTTGCTTGCATAATCCTGCGAGGCAGCTAAGGGATTGGGTCTTGGCGGGCTAGCAGCAACTTCATCAATTACTAGTGGGTTATTGCGTTCCCAGCCTATGAGTCTGGTAGTCCACAAAGGGTCTTGTCCAGGGTTTGACTCCAATTCCATATTTTTAGATTTAGGAGCATCCAAATTGTCATTCCTGACAATTTTACTTTTTTCTCTTTTTTTAAATATTTCTCATCTTTTTACTTTTCTCAATTTTTTGTTTTTTCTCTTTTTTCTCTTTTTTTACTTTTCTCTCTTTTTACTTTTTTTCTCTCTTTTTACTTTTCTCTTTTTTAATTTTCTCTCTTTTTTTACTTTTTTTCTTTTTTTTAAATTTCTTTTTTTTTACATTTCCCCCTCTTTTTTCTCTTTTTGCGTTTTTCTCTTTTTTTACTTTTTTATTTTCTTTTTTTACTTTCTTTTTTTACTTTTTTCTCTATTTTTAAATATTTCTCATTTTTTTACTTTTCTCTATTTTTTGTTTTTCTCTCTCTTTTTTTGCTTTTTTTCAAGATACCAGGAGTATGGTGGAGCTCCAGCAGGTGAGAGAGGAGTCAAAGCAGGTACTGGCATGGCCTACTAGATGATGGACCTAACTTTACCAGGTAGAAAAGTGCCTTCCCAGCCACAGCCCAGATCCCAGCTGCTGGCAAGGCAGAGTCAATCAACCCTGTGGCCTCCAGGTAAAGCACTCCCAGGAATCAACTACTCTGGCCAGTGGCTTCAGAAGTGGGTGCAGTTGAGATGGTTAGTTTGGAGTCAGGAATGGTTTCAATGGGACTAGGTAGGCAGCAGGATTGTTGTATTTTCTGTTAAAGATCAAAGAATAAATGGTGATTGCTTTGCTGTTACAGACAATTTGGTAGGGTTCCTTGGAGGCATTTGGGCAGGTGTACTACTGCAAGTCTTCCAAGGTCCAGAGTTTGTGATCAGGATTTGGGGGATACTCAGTGAAATGCATAGGGCCAAATAGAGCGTTGGATGGGCAGTAGTAGTCAAATGCTTTGGTTTTGTCAACTGGAGTCTGGCTATCTATCCCTGTGGATGAGTAATGACGCTTTGATGTTTGAAGATGGAATAGTATCAAAAATAAGTATGGAAACAAATTGGTGAACCAAAGGTTCATAACAACTTTATTTGTAATAATGAAAATACAGAATCTTTCTGGTGCTTCTGGCTTATATACTCATTCACATGCAGGTGCCTCTGGGCATTTTTCTCGTGCTATCTGGGTGGCAAGGCTTGGTATCTCAAATTCTTCTGATTGATTTCTGCTTTGTCATCATTTTGGGGTTTTCAGGAACAGTTGTTTGGCTTCTTGGTGGTCCATCTTGGCTTGGCTAGTCATTGGTTCTGGCAGGTTTGGCTTCAGGAGTCATGGGGATTTTCCAATCTGGCCATCATTTTTGGACTGGCTTGACAGGCATCCTTGAGGCAAAGAAAATTGATTAAAAAAGGGGTTCCCAATTGAGAACCCCAAATTACTTGATAGAGGATGGGCTTGAGCTGGGTTTACTGGGCAGCTAAAATTAGCCTGTGCAGGCCCAGCCAAACCCATCAAGGCTTGGGCATAGCTTTTAGGGCCCAGAACAGGCCCTGCAGCTATCACCAGGGCAGGAATGGTTTCTGCACCTGAATTTTTGCTTTTCAAAGCAAATCCAGGTGCAGGCAAATCTTCCCTGCCTGCTAGCCCCGCCTGGCGGCTAGGAGCGGATTTGACTCCCGCCCAGGGCTTCAAACTTGTTACTTTCATAACATTCTCTCTATTTTTACTTTTCTTTTTTTTAATTTTCCCTCTTTTTTACTTTTTTTCCTCTTTTTACTTTTTTCTTTCTTTAATTTTTTCTTTTTTTACTTTTTTTCTCTTTTTGCTTTTTATCTTTTTTATTTTCTCTCTTTTTTACTTTTTTCTCTCTTTTTAAATTTTTCTCATTTTTTTTCTCTTTTTTTTCTATTTTTTTGCTTTTATGTTGCAACTGAACTAATAGGAGTTCACTAGTTGAATTGAATAAGACAACAGTCTAATAGAAAGGACAATAATGAATAGAATAAGGTATTGTTTATTGTAGAATAATGTGGTTAATATACTATATGGGGAAAGCCATAATGTTGCAACTTGTCAGGGATCCAGTCTTGGGCGGCTAGCCTGTTGTTTTCAGGGGTAACTCAGGCCAGGTTTTTTGCAGGCAACGCCTACCACAAGAGGGGAGCTAACTTCAAAAGGTAGGAGGCAGACTTCCCCACCCCAGACCATAGGCTGGCAGCCGGGATTATAGTGTCAATCACCCCTGTGAGAGTTATGTACACAATCCCAAACAGCTTGCCAGTATGGTTGGTTGGGAGGTCAGGTGCAGAAGCAGGCATGGGTTTTGGGGTCACAGGAAGTTCAATGGACAGGTTGTAAGCAGGGAGATAATTGAATTTTCCTCTGAACAACTTGGGTGTTCACAATATTCACGGGCCTTGTTGGTTGTATCTAACTGCGGATTGTATGTAGACCAGGGGATCAAGTTTGAGTATCTTTTCTGGGGTGTAATCTTTGTATTCAGACTTCAGAGGGTAGTTGGTAAAGTGGACAGGTCCAAAGGGTACACCAGGAGGACAGAAAACAGCGGGCAGTGAGGAAGGCAGGCCAGGAGATCTTGAACTGAATGGGTAGACAGCAAATACAAATTAAGGCAATATCTGTATGAGCCAAATTAACATAACCTTTATTCAAAAATGGCAATAAGTTTGGAGCGCGGGGTCCTTGGGTCTATATAGTACCCCCTCCAAACTTAACATTTTCCATGGAGGGGTTCATCAGGGCATTGGGAAGGCCAGGACTGGGGGAGCTGGGTGCTTGGGTCCAAAGGCGGCAAAATGGCACTTGGTCCGGGAGTTCTTTCATTGGTCCAAATTCTCAATTTGGCTGGCTGATCATCTAGCTTTAGTGTTGAGGTCATGGGACCAGGTTGCGGGCCCTTGCCTCTTTCCCAGGTTGGCTCTTGATTGGTTGCTGGTGTAGACTTCAAGTTAATGAAGCTAATAGTTGCCAAATCAGTGCCTCTATTAGGCGCTGTGATTAATCCTCCATTTGGTATGATGATTTCTTTGAGTTTTCTCTTTTTACTGCATGGGTCAATACACTCAGTGTCAACTTGTGGAGCTCAATCCCAGAAAAACGCGGGCAGGCGGTCCCGCAGTCTACAGGCCCGGCAGCCCAAAGACATCCAGGTTCAGGTTTTGATTCCTGCTCCCAGGCCCAGGTTTCTAGAGAAGAATAATTGTCAATCCTGACACAACTGAACCAATGAGAATTCAGTATTTGAGTTGGGGAAGACAACAGTCCAATAGAAAGGACAAGAGTGGATAGAATAAGGTATTGTTTATTGTAGAATATTGCAATTAATATACCATATGGGGAAAGCCATAAGGCCACAAGGGGCTGGCATAGTGGCGTGTTTCATGTAAGGTTTAAAGCTGAGGAATAACTTGTGCGGGGATCAGCAAGTCAAATTGGTAACATTTCTAATTAGGATGAAGTACCTGCCATTTGACATTGCCATCAGATTGTTTCTTGTTGTTAGACTTGTCAAGGGATGACTCATCAAGCGCCCCCTGTTTATTATAAGATATGTTAGCAGGCAAGTCAGGAAACTTGGTTGCAACAACAAGGCCACAGGGGGTGGCATTTGGTGTGTCCATGTAAGGTTCAAAGCCAAGGAATAACTTGTGTGGGGATCAGCAGTTCAAATTGGTAGCGCTCCTAATTAGGAGAAAGTGCCTGCAATTTGATATTGCCATCAGATTGGTTCATGTTGTTAGATACATCAAGGGGCAACTCATTGAGCGCCCCCTGTGTATTGTAAGATATGTTGGCAGGCAAGGAGGAAAACTTGGTTGCAACATTTCTCTCTTTTTTAATTTTTTCCCTCTTTTTTAATTTTCTCTCTTTTTTTACCTTTCCCCCCTCTTTTTTCTCTTTTTGCTTTTTTCTCTTTTTTTACTTTTTTTGCTTTTTTCTTTTTTTATTTCCTCTGTTTTTTATGTTTTTCTCTCTTTTTAAATTTTTCTCATTTTTTATTTTCTCTCTTTTTTTACTTTTTTTCTTTTTTACTTTTCTCTCTCTTTTCTTACTTTTTTAGATTTTCCTTTTTTTCTTTTTACTTTTTCACTTTTTTACTTTTCTTTCTCTTTTTTATTTTTTTTACTTTTATTATTTCTCTTTTTTGCTTGTTTCTTTTTCTGTTTTTTTTTTGCCTTTTTGCTGTTTTCTTTTTTGTTTTCCCTGTGAGAAAGAGGAGGTAAACTACCTAAGCTGTGTTTTCATTTGGGAAAAAGATCATGTAAAATGCCACCCAGTGCAACACTGGGTTGGCCACTCAAACAGGGGCTCAAAAGATAAGGTAAGGGTCATTGAGAAAGAGGTAGCCATCTAATTTCCTCAGCAGCATACCTGTCAGCAGCCAAGAAGTATGTCTAGAGAACATCACAAGATGTGTTGGGAGATTATCATAGGAAGGGGGTTTGCTGGGAGTAGCTGGCATAGATGTTTGTACTATTAAAGCAGAAAAGGTGGAAAACATTTCCCAAGCAAAGGGAGGTCTTAGTTGTCAGGGGTGATACTTTTGATCAAAGAGGTACCAACCAATAAAACAACATGGGATTTACCAAGAAAGTCATCTAGTACATAAGGAATACTAAAGAATTTTCTCCCACCAAGATGGTAGAAGTAGATAAATATTAGCATAGGTCAGAGGACGCAGAGGGCAGTAAGAGCAACACAAAAAGTATGATGAGAACCACAAACTTGACCAGAGGAAGTATAATTTTTAAAGCCCTCAGAAAATTCCAGAGATTTCTGACTAGTGTCAACTATATACTTCTGGGAAGTATAATAAACAAGATAAAGGGAAATTTAAGAAGAGAATGATACTTTATTTGATATGAATATAGGATATTATACAGTAGTTTTAAAAGCTATGGCAACAACCAAAAATATATCAGATTTAAACAAAATGATTTCAGATTTGAACAAAATCCAAGTTGTGCAAGATTCAGGATTCAATTAATTTATAAAATTTCAGTTATAAATGAACTGTCAAACAAAAAACAAAATTTCACTAGCCCATCATACAAAATTATATCAAAAATCAAGCAGTGTAGTTCAAACCACAAACAAAATGAACTGACGCAACAAGTGAGATGAATGGATGCTATTCTGAAGTATATTATAATCCAATCAGGATTCATACAAGGCACCAACAGAAGGACTAAAATGAAACAAAGTTAGAGCAATCTAGAAGAAAGATTCCAAAGGCATGAAACAAAATGAACTCACAAAAGATGTGTAGTATGAGCAGCCTAAAATAGAAATATAACAGTTTAATAGCCAATCAACAGCTATTCAATTTAGGAACAGAGGCATTTTATTCATTTTTTATGTCCCCAGATTTGTGTGGAATGGCTTTGAGAACCTTTCAAATGTGGACTCAAGATTACAATAAAAATAAATCATTAAATTTTAAAATTTCTACTTTTGGTGATTTTATCCTAGGTTTTTTTACAATGGTTTTTACTAGCAATAACTTTGATGGCGCCAGCAGCCAAGCCAACAGCAGCCAAGCCAGCTTCAATGGAGGCAAGGCTCAGAGCATGGAAGCACCTGTTTACACCCAAGCCTTTGAGGCAGGTAACAAGGAAGCTGACCTGTACCTGACCACCAACCCCTATGGCTTTGACTTGTTCAGTAGTCACGCAGTGTCTAGCTCTGCCCCTGCTCCTGTACCCACCTCTGCACAAGCTGCCTGCCAACCAACCAATCAGGATGGAAACCTTGGCTTGGAACAACTTTCTGCCATCACCCAACCTTCCCCCCTAAAGCCAATCAGGCTTCAGCTCCCACAGCCCAGCCCAGCGCCCCAAGCGGCAAATCATCACTACCCAAATTCCCCAGGAAATTGTGGCACTGAACCTGCAGGGTCTGTCCTGGGAACAGATTGCCGCCCAGTTGCAATTTACCTAAGCTACTGTCATGCAGGAATTCAACAACCTGATGAACAGGGGGAATCTGATTGGGACAGCCAAAAAGCCCAAGAAGGCCCCCAAGTCTCAAATATCTGAGGCATACCCAATCATGCTTGACCTCCTCCAGCAGGATCCCAAGCTTTCCTTGACCCAGGTCCAGAAGCAACTTGCGCACCATGGCATTTGGGTGTCTGAGCGCATGGTGCAGCTCTGGATGTATTGGAAGGTTGCTTTGATACAAGTTCTTATCAATTTTTCCAGCAACCAATGGGATGGCACCAAGGATTCCCCATATGATCTAGACATTGAATCAACCCTGGTATGATGCCTGAATAGTTTAACAGATGACATCATGTTTATCTTGTACTACAAGTTATTGATTGCATTTGATAATTTTGGTGAGCAAGGAAAAGCCGCTGCTAAGAATAGAAGGAAAAAAGGTCAAGAAGGGGACATTTATTGGTGCATTTCTGGCTGTTTCAGCCAAGAGTTTTGTCTACTATTAGACAAACCCAGATTTTATCAATGGCTACTTGTACAGCCACATTCCCAGTGGATTACTCAACTCCTGGGATGGCTCAAATTCAAAGCATTGGGTTTTCTTGAGCCACCAGATGGAGGGTAGCTCCACCACTCTTGAGGCCATCCAGAAATGTGGGCACCAGGCCTCTGTGTAGCCAGCTGACCACGCAGACAACCATCTGGCTGATGTTGTCTTCTTTAACATTGGAGATACACTATGGGAGCGCTGCCCTCAGGCTTTCAACAACCTTTATCTTGGGGTCCTTGACCACAATTTTCTCTTTGGCTACCAAATGGTGGCTGACTTGTTCACTCAAATTGTCTTTCATGTGAACATGGGCAGCCAATCACAGAAAGACAAGCACCTTCCACCTTGGGCCACTGCCACCTATCAGCCCATCCAGCCAATGACCAATGAGGAATATGACAAGCATTATATGGCAGCCATCACGCAAAATCCTCCTGTCTCCACTCCCGCCACCAACACCCCTCACCCACAGGCCCAACCCATCCAATCCCAGACCCATCAGGCCAGCACCGCCTCTATGTCTTCCTTCCCACGCTATTCTGCCTCCTAGGCATCACTCTTCTCCCCAATAAACCCCCTGTTGCCAAAAATTTTCTATTTATATTATCTTTATTTTGAATTTCAAATGTCCATGTTCTCTTTGTTTATAGTTGGTTTTATTCTTTATGTTCAGCTTATTTCTATAAAATCATATATTTACTATGCCATGTATCTAGATCCAGAACACAGTTATTTTTAGTATCCAGACACAGCCCCTTGTGAAAATATTAACAACAATTTGGTGATCAGCTAAATTTGAATTAGAAAATTATAGGTTAACTGTTTTTAGATAAAGTTGTTACTGATATGAATTCAAAACCTTAATGATAAACTTTAAGCCAATCAGGAGCTGAGTGATAAAGTGATTGTTGTGACATAAAGGGTCATTCAATAATTCTTTGATGCATGTGCGCTAATTAATATGATTGGCTGGATCTTTTGCTATTGTGTGCCATTGTCACTGTGGCAAGTTGTTGATGGAATAGTGCTAACCCAGCAGCTGATTGGGCACTAGTCCACCAACAACTTGCCACAGCAACAATAGAGCACAATAGCAAAAGATCCAGCCAATCATATTAATTAGCGCACATGCATCAAAGAATTATTGAATGACCCTTTATGTCAGAAAAATCACTTTATCACTTGGCTCCTGATTGGCTTAAAGTTTATCATTAAGGTTTTGAATTCAGATCAGTAACAACTTTATCTAAAAACAGTCAACCTCTAATTTTATAATTCAAATTAAACTGACCACCAAATTGTTGTTAAATTTTTCACAAGGGGCTGTGCAAAGCGTCAAAAATAATATGGTAATTAAGGAAACAATGCCAACACAAAGCAAACAACACATATTGAGTTGAGCGTAAAACATATACACAATGGGTAAAAAGATGGGATAATGTAGTAAATGGGAAAACAAAAAGGAATAAACAAAGAGGCAACAGTATCAAAATAATACAGATTTTATTGGGATGAAAGCTATAAAAATATGGAAAGGTTAGTAAAAAAATCAATGAGAGAATTAGAGAATTAGAGAAGCTTTTGAAGGATCTCAACTCAGCAATTGATGAAATTAAAGAGATTGACTGCAAGGTCAAAGCAAGAGTTAAGTCTGTTGTCCTTGAATGGGACAAAATTGAAAAGGTGTCCTCCAAGGCACTCATGGCCAAGATTCCAGACACCCCTGAAACAACAATTGAACGGCTTTTAAATGTCCAGAAGCACATTATGGAAGGCCTTTGATTCAAGTCCTTTGCCCTCTCCGCGCCATTCATCTGGGTTGACAACCCTGAGATGTATGAATATCTCAAACCTGCAAAGCGCGCACAAACTGTGGACACTGAATTGCCAGCACAATTACTTGCGTCAAGAATGGCAAAGCCTGCTGAAGCTGCTGGCAAGGAGGAAACCTGTGAAGTTAATCTAAAAAATAATTAATAACAACTTTAAAATTCTGACCTTTTTTTAGAGAACATTGATGGTGAACTCTGCCGGATCCTGGTTCCTTTTGTCCTGCCCACGTTCTATTCAAATTTTGCCACTCACATGGCAAAACAACTCTATCTGTCCCCCCTGTTTTGCAGGAGCTCAAAGACAGGGTCCATGGGTCCTTTCTGATGTTGCGGGAGGCATTGAAAGAACTTACACATGCTGAAAGGGCATCTGAGTGGGCAGTTACTGCCTACAAGGATGCCCAATTGGTCTGCATTGACCTGGTATCCCTCAATGGAGTTTACTGTGTAAACTCCATTGGGCTTGTTTATTATATCATGACAACGTTCCCATTCAAGAATGTACCAGAGATGGGCCAGGCCCATGCGGCTGCTTGCTTCTGCTACCCCTTAGAGCACACAATTTCTTACCTGCTGGACAACTTTGGGTGCACAGTAGTAAAATTGGCTGTTGCAGACGCAACAGCTGTCAAGAAGACAAAAATCCTCCTTGCCAACTTTGGGTTGGCCTGGAGTGCCAACAAGACAGGGGTCCCTGCAGCCATGGAGCTGACCTTTGCAAAGACCAAGCATGAAAAAAAGATCAGTGCAGTTTTAAATAAATTATGCAAGTTTACAGAAGCCTTTGCTGGGAAAAGGCTTCATCTGGTGGTTTACCTTGGGTATCTCTTCTACTTTAGAATGGGCGCCAGCGTGGAGGATCTTGATGGGGTCCTCCTTGGAATTGACAAGGCCAGGGTCTCCCTGGACAGGAAGAAGGCCCCCTGGGTATGACTCGGTAGATCATGTCATCCAGGACGCCCTGGTCCTGGCCGGTATCTACAGGTTTGCAGCCCCGCCAGAAAAGCTGCTCCTCCATTTGCACCTGACCCTACTCCCATTCACCAGCAGGCAGGAGTATTTTAACCAGGGTGTATCCACTGTCCACAGTGTGGCAGTGGAGGTTGTGCGCCACCTCTATCACAGGGTGAGTACATACAGAAGAACTCACTACAGGTACTCTTAACAAATTCTCTCTTCCAATAAATTTCATTACAATTCATATTATTTTTATTATAATAAAATTTTCTAATTATTATTTTAGAAAACAAGATTTGCAAAATATATCCTAGAGAAGGCCTTAATAAAAGCATAGTTATATATGTTAATAAAATCTACTTCTAATTTGTACACATTTCATTTAACTTTTTTAATTTGATTTTTATATTTATTTGCCAAAAGTGATATTAATGCGTTTGCATAATCCAGTATCAAGCATTTGGGATACCCTTAGATGACACAATAAAAAATGATTATAAATAAATAAATTACTAACCCTCATTTATGGTCCTGCTGAATGTGATTGTGGGCTTGGAAACATCTAAATATAAAATGATAATTAATAAATCTTGAATAGTAAATTAGAGAATATAAAAAAGTTGGACAAGCTAAGCCTTTAATTGATTGGCTGTTTGGCAAGGAAAGCGGGGATGAACAAATCAGCGTGGCCATAGAATTTGGCCATGGTCTCAGATCAGAGTGTGTGGATCCTGGCCTGCAGCAAATTAAACAGGTCTTTGGTCCCAGTTGGGGTTCCTTGCTTGACAACTTTCTTGAGACACCCAAAAACTTTTCAATGGGATTTAGGAAGGGCAAATAGGCTGGGAGGAAGAGAAGGCTCATATTTGCTGTGGCCAATTGCTGGCAGCCCACAGTGATGCTGGTGTCAATCATTGGGAATTCCTCAAGAATATCAGCCACTTTGTGGAGACCAACATTATCCAACACAATGACATTGGTGAAGCCAGGGCTCATGCGCCTCAGGTGCTCCTGGACCAATCAGAGAAATGATAGTAAGGTCTGGCTATTGTGAGATCCCAAAATCATTTGGTATAGCTCAACCCCCTTTGGACCAAGGAGAGCCACCATTGAATAGGCTGTGGCGCAGACTTCAGCATGCCAAGCCATCCTGTCATTTGAGCCTTTGGGGACATATCCATATGCATTGCGCATAGACAAGACAAATGCTGATTCATTAATATAGTAAAATTTGACCGTCCCCTTGGCTTTGAGGGCAGTTTATGCCTCTGCGTAGTTTTTCTGGGTCTCAATGTTGGTTGGGCTATTCCAATTGTACGGAGATACCCAGAGATTTTTCCAGGAAAAGCACATCTTCTTCAGCAGATGGTAGTAAAAGGAAATGGAAGCCTCAACCCCAAAAGTGGACTTGACCATTGCCTGTATATTTGCCAGTTTAAGATGGCAGTCCAGGGTTATCCACTGGCAGATTGCCCATTTGTGCTACTTGGTGAGCATGGTGGAAACGCACATGGATTTCTCCGCGGCAAGGAATTGACCCGTGTTATTGAACTTGTTGAAGGTCTTGGAGGTGTACTTGGAATCCACTCCAACAAGGGCCACAACCACCTTGTAATTGCCTGATTCACATATTAGCTTAAGGATGATGTGTTTAATGTCAGGGATGCGCTTCTGAGTGGGCTTTTTAGATGCAGAGATTGACTTGTTGGCATTGGGCATAACACAGGGCATGGGCACCTTGGTGTAAAATGCAGCAACTTTCTTCAACACTAACTGCCCCTCATCAGTTCTGAAGAACTCAGGCTCCTTGTCCTCTTCCTGATTGCCATCACTGATGTAGGGCTTGTAGCTAGTATCAAGTACAGGCTTCACCTTCTTCAGCATGGCTGACGGAACCAACTCTTGCCGGTACACAACATCAAACACATACAAAGTAAGTTCTACCTCCTTGTTTCTAACTTTCTTTGTGGTGGTGACCTTGGTGGGCTTCTGAGTCAGCTTGGGGACCCAAGGGTTGATGCTCTTCACGCTAGAAGCTTGTGCTCCTTGAACCAGCTGATCAGTGCAGTGTCACTATGGAACTCTCCTCTCCTGTCTCCTCCTTGAGTAGGCACTTGGGTTGCACTAACTCTATTCTTTGACCCGTGGGGGCAACTGCAACCGCAGTGCACAACAGGTGCATTGGTACTCTGGTGTTGTGTTCCTTCCATTTTAAAATTTAATAAAATATTAAATAAATTTCAATTAAGTTACTCCTTAATTTTATTTTTTGCTTTTATCTGAATATGAATATTTAATTAGTGTTTTTCCCACCCAATATCCCAATTATAGATTTTTTATTTCTTAATTAGTTGTTTTTGGTTTTATAACGCTCATTTTAGAATACTCAAAAAAATCCACCCATTTTCCTAATTTTACTGCCAAATTCAAACACCCAACACAATATTTTTAAAATTTATGTTTCAGATCTTGTGCCCTATTTTAGATACCTTGGTATCATTCTTGATTACAATCCATTGCACAAACTGAGTGAGTGATTTTGTTTACATAGTGAGTTGCTATTGTGTTTTGTTTTTGGTTTGAGTTTTGACTCACTTTGCTTGGGTGTATTTTGTCAACAATTCACATAATAAACTTATGTACACTGAAAGTCAATTCACACCATTTTTTGTGAATCAATGTATTTTGGAATGTATTTTGAATAGTTTTGCTTTGCGTGTGAGCTCTTTGTTGCTGTGTCAACTCATTTTGCCCATTAACACCAATAAACCCTGTTAACATAGTGTATATTTTAACCTGAAAGTTTGATTTTGCTTAAATCTGAAATCATTTTGTTTAAATCTGAGGTATTTTCAGTTGTCGCCATAGCTTTTAAAACTACTGTATAGTATCATGGGAAGCCACATACTGTCCATATACATCATGATGGTCATGGGGCTTATCTGATTAATCTTCCTCTTAAGTCACTAGGCTTACTCAAGTTTTTTTCTGGTTAGGATCTGGATTGTGTGATCCCTGTAATAGATGGTCAAATGATAGTGTTGCCACCAGCTTAATGATTAGTCAGGGAGACATTTGGTGACTCATTCAGTGAACTACTTGGGGTGTTAATTCCCCAAGAGGGAGTAATCAAAGATGTTGCAACATCTCCCCCTGGGGTGCTGGAAGGTGGAGCCTTGGGAATTTTCTTGAGAGTGTCAGGAATAAAAACTTGGTATTGATCTAGTTTGGCATTGGGAACAGGTAGTCTGGAGTTGCATTGAACTGTTCCTGCTTTGTACAGGCAGAGTTGGTTATGATGCATGTGATTCAATTTAGTTTGGGCACCAATTCCTTTGATGAGGTAGGTATTATTGGGTTTGACCTCCATGACAATGCCTGGCCCATGTAGCCCTTGATTAACTTGTGCTGATCATGGTTGACAACCCAGATTTGTCCTCAACTTGGAATCTTTCCTGTTGCAGTGGGATTGCCTTTCTTTTGATTATTTTCCATTCAATATCTTCCTGGTCTTTTCTAGCACACTGTACTTCAGGATCACTATCATCTGGCACCTTCTTTGGTAGAGGTAATTGTGGTCCTGCAGTTGTACTAACAAGGGTGGGCTTTTTCCCATAGACAAGTTCATATGGGTGCTTTCCTGTGTTATGATTGACTTGTGTTCTGCATACCATGAGCGCTGTTGGCAGCATTCAACCCAGGCTTTTGGATTATTAGTAGATAACTTAACAAGGGCTTCCACTAGTGAATTGTTTAGTTGTTCCACTTGTCCATTTGATTTTGGGTGGTATGGGCTGGCTGTGATGTGTTTTATTCTGTTTTTGGCAATATAGATATTGGTGTCAATGGCATTAAGTTTGGTGCCTCTGTTTGTGATTAGGAGGTCGGGTTTTCCAATCTTGGCTATGATCTATTTCCCAATAAATTGTCTCACATCATTGCTTGTATGTTCTTTTTTAGCTTTTACCACAGGCCACCTAGTCACATAGTTGATAGCTGTTATAATATACTTTTTGCCTTTGTTCTTTCCAGGCATTAGTCCCACAATATTTAGTGACCATGCCTTGAAGGGTTGTGTGATTGCAACTGGTAGTATTGGCTTGTACAGTGCCTTGGTTTGGGCGTACTTCTCACAGACTTCACATTGCTCTAGTACTTCTTTGATATCATCTAGCATGTTGGACTACCATTAGCGTGTCTTGAGATATTTGTGCAAGTTGCTACTACAGGTGTGCCTCAGGTCTCTATGATATCAAAGGATTGTGTCAATCTTTTGCATTGACAGGACGTAAGTTACAGTGTCACCATTTGGAAGTATTTGGTGCAATGTGCCATATACACTTTTGAACAGATATTTGTTCTTAAGGACTTTCTCTTGGATGTCCATTGGGGTACTAGGTGGTAACCCTTTTTGGAGATTCCCCATGATTAACTTGGGCCAATCAGGGTCACCATCTGCGCATAAGATATGTTTGCTGTATAGCCTTGACAGGGCATCTGCAGTAAGCATTTCCTTGCCTGGCTTGTATTCAATTTGCATTGGGTACTTCTGTATGACGCTCATTCATTTGGTTTGTCTTCTTGATAAGTGTTGTTGTATTTCAAAGAATATCAACAATTTTTGATCAGTGAGGACTTTGAAAGTTTGGGCTCCTTCTAGGTTGCATTGTCACTTCATGAGGCAGTGCACAATGACTACCCTTTCCTTGTTGTGTATGGGATATCTTTGTTTTCTGTCAGATAGCTTCCTTGACTTGTACGCCACCAGGAGGAAGTCTTTTTCTGCTATCTAGATACACAGTACCCCTCCTATGGCGTAGTCAGATGCATTAGTTTCTAACTCATATATTCATTCATTATTGTGATACTGGAGGATTGGAGCAGTGACCATACATTCTTTTAGTTGGCAAAGGTGTTGGTCTTGTAGCGGTGTCCAGAAAAACTTGGTTGTTTTGCCTGTAATGACTGAGAGGGGAGCTGTCAGGGCATCCCAGTCAGGTATGAACCTTCTAACATAGGCTAAAATGCCTAGAAAAATACAGTGTTCACTTTTATTTCTTGGGGCTGGAATTTCAGTTATGATGCATATTTTGTCTGGGTTTGGCTTGATACTGTCTTTACTGATGATATGGCCAAGGATAGGGATTTCAGACAAAAAGAAGTCATACTTTGATGGTTTGACAATGAGTTGGTTTTCTTTGAGGGTTCAGAGAACCAGGCGGACGTCTTCCTAGTGTTATTTTAAGTTTGGGATGTAAATGATTATATCATCCAGGTAGATGATTGCTCACTTCCTGATGTGTTCTTTTAAAACCTTGTTCATGAATGTCACAAAGGTACTAGGGGCATTTGTCATGCCAAAGTTAAGGACAACACATTCAAAGGAGCTATATTTGATTCTGAATGCGGTCTTTGGGATGTCTTCAGGTTTCATACAAATTGGTGGTAGCCTGCTGTCAAATTAATTTTTGTGAAGATTTGGGACCCCCCAGGGCGTCAAAAAGGTCATCAATCAGGGGCAGGGGATACCTTTTCTTAATTGTGACCTTTTTGAGCGCTCTGTAGTCTGTGGCTAGGCAGATTCCACTGTCTTTCTTTGCTACAAAGAAGACAGCAGCACCAAAAGGCAATTTTGAAGGTCAAATGAAGCCTTTCTCAAGGTCTTTGTCCAGATAGGCTTTCAAGGTATTGTCTTCTCGGGGTGTGAGGCAATAGATAGGACATGCCTTTAGTATACTTCCCTTGAGGTCAATTTTGTACTGTATGCCACAGTTGGGTGGTAAACCTGGTAAGGCTTCTTGGAAGACAGAGGGGAATTTGCTGACCAACTGTTCTTGGATTTAGTCTTTCTCATGTTAAGTTTCTGTGTTTTTAAAGTTAATAACCTTGTACCTGCAGGTGTTTCAATTGATTTTGCTAGTATCAGTTTCCTCTTCTGTTTCCATGATTTTCACAAACATATGGTCTCTCATAAGCGTGTCAAGATGAGTTGGGTAAACATGGTGGTGTACTTTGCCTTGTCGAATGGCAAAGGTAGCACTATCCTAGTCAATATGAGGCTTGGTCTTTCTCATCCAATCTAAGCCAAGTATAACATCATAGTTAGAAATTGGTATGATAGGTTTGCTGAGTGTAGTCTGCACGTCTCTAATTTGGGCGCAAAAAGGTTTTGCTTCTTTGATGACTGGTGTGCTTCTGTTATCTGCCATTACAACTCTATTGATGTTGCTTCAGATTGTGGGTAGTTTTATGAGGTTGGAAAATTTGTTGTCAATGAGGGATTGACCTGCTCCAGTGTCAAATAGTTCTGTGCCCTGATATCTGCAAAAACATAAAGGATAAGTGAGGAGTTTATTTTCAGTTTGGGTGGCAAACAGTAGAGGATTGCTGGAGGGTACTTGGATCATGGTAATTGAGTTCATATCTTGGTCCCTGTACAAGTCTTATAAATTGAGGGAGGACGGCTTGTCTAAGCACTCCCCTGAGCTTTTCCCTCCTTGTTGGTATCTTCAGTGCTTGCCTGATTGGCTTGTGAATTGTGATTCCTGTTTCAAGGATTGCCGGTGTTGTCTTGGTTGTTTTGCTTATTAGGTTGAGGATCCTTTCTTGCTGTGGGGCTTTCCTTCCATTTATTTGTTGCATGTAGATTGTCAGATTTTGAGCTGTGTGCTTTCTTTCCAAGAACACATCTTTGAGGTTCTTGCAGCAGATTATGTTGAAATGTTGTCTAATGTGTTTAGGGAGGCCATTGTAGAAGTCTAATTGTGGCCCAGGCTTGTAAAAGTTGATGGTGTTGGGAGCTCAGTCAGTAAGTCTTTGTATACTGCAATGTAATCCTTGATTGTTCCTGTCATTTTAAAGGTTCTGAGTTCTGTCATGATCACCATGTTAGAGTCATTTATGGCAAATATTTCAAGGAACACAGCTTTGAACACATCCCAGTTTTCATTCTGATTGGGGTGTTGATCTAGCCATTTACTTACAGAATGTGAGACAATTCCTGTGACGTGGAGGGCAACTTTGCTGGTCCAGAGTCTACGGGGGTAGTCCACTTGTGTGAATTTTCTTTGTGTGCTGTTAATCCAGAGGACAGCGTTTTCCAAGTGTAACCCCGCAAAAGCCCCAATTTCTGCTGAGTGTAGGCGTTGGAAGACAATACTGGGTATCTCAGGCACCTGCGGGCTTGCAGAAGTTGGAGGCAGGTTCAGGAGTTTAAAAATGTGAAGAAGGTTGTACTGTTCAATGAGGACAAGAACATTGTGGAAGATGACAAAGCCTGCAGGGATGTCTTGTCACTCTTTGTAGTCTCTCCAACCTGCAGGGAGGGCCATTTGCTGGATTCTTTTCTTAGGAGGAATTTTTTCTTAAAGTTGTGTAGGCATAGATAACCTACCTGTACTACCACTGTCAATTATATACTTCTGGGAAGTATAATAAACAAGATAAAGGGGGAAATTCTGAAGAGAATGATACTTTATTTGATATGAATATATGATATTATATAGTATCATGGGAAGCCACATGCTGTCCATATACGTCATGATGGTCATGGGGCTTATCTGAGTAATGTTCCTCTTAAGTCACTAGGCTTAAAAGTTGTGTTCAGCTTAGGATCTGGATTGTGTGATCCCTGTAATAGATGGTCAAATGATAGTGGTGCTACCAACTTAATGATTAGTTGGGGAGACATTTGGTGACTCATTTGGTGAACTACTTGGGGTGTTAATTCCCCAAGAGGGAGTAATCAAGGATGTTGTAACACTAGTAAAAGTGGCTCTTAAAGATATCAGAAGACACTTCAGGGGTAGTGACAAGCTTTTCTTAATTTTTGGGGGTCTTGGAATGGCAGTAGTGGGCCCAGAAACCTTCAATTAGTCATTTAAAGCTTTAAAATTCAATTTTGAAGTCCAATTTTGCTTTAACTTTAAGGGCAAGTGCTTAAAGTTGAAGTGCAGAGATTGAAATCTCCAAATC